>CAEMYA010000681.1:20930-28981 GCA_903131615.1 Diplodus sargus | reverse complement strand
CTCAGTTTTTTTCAAAACCTGTAAAACTTATAAAACCTATCTCCTCCCACAATTTTTGCTCAATTGTCACCAAACTTGCTAGAGAGCATCTTCAGACCGTCCTCCACAAAACTTGTTTCTTGGATTATTGATTTATCAAAAATTAAGCCTACAGTGCATCAAAATGTTTGACTGTAAACAGTACTGTAAACATATACTATCAAATTCTTGCTAAATACATTTTCAATCTTCCTGAAAAAAATTTAGAATATTTTGGAGTCATGGTTGATGAAGTTTGGCAAATATCAGAATCCACTACGCAGTGACGTGTCCCGCTTCAGCTTTCATCAATACGGACATACTATACGTCGTTAGAAAGGGTAGAATCTCCGCAATTCATTCATCCAGTTGATTTTGCAAAAATCATGAGCACCAAACCATAAATCATTGATATTTACCAGCATGGTAAACGTGAGATGCAATAAACACATGACGTCTCCCTACCTTTGTCGCAGCCCTACAGCCGTAATATGTGTCCATTCCTCAATTATTTATATTCCAGTTGTCCGTAAGAATCCAATGATCAAAAGCATCAAAATGGTTTTTCATAAAATTACTCCAGCTTGTGAATGTCGTCCTGTAAAGTCCATTTGTTTACCGTCTACCAACTTCGTTCGTCAAATAAAATCCATACTTTCCCGGCCGGAATCGGAATTACTCTAGTTCCTGTATGGTGTTGTTGGGTATGCTTGTTTTCATCACTTTGCTGGCTACAAAATAAAACTGTCCCCATCTTTTTCCGTTCAGTTTTCACCCCAGCACAGCCCGTGAAGTAGATCGAGCGCTCCCTGTTTGAAGGACCAAAAGGCTTTGTTTACTGTTTTTCGCTGCCTTAGTATAGGGACAGCGTATTGGCTATCGACATGGCAATCATTCAGGCTTCTAGCCAATCATTTTACCTTTCCAACGAGGGTAGGCATGCCCAGGTCAGTTACGTATGAGCCGAGATATATCGCTGCGCCTCCGAGTGAAAGAGCTGACATTACGCACAGGGCGCACGGTCAAGGGGCATTTAAACAGCGGACATTTAAACTTATTATATTCTACGGCTATTTTAACAGTTTACAATGGCGAAAGCCACATAGAAAACTAAATATGTCCGGGAAGAAGCCCTGGAATTGATCATGGCATCATCTGATGACAGTGACGATCGTGTGTACGACTCAGAGAGAGGAGATGTTTGCTCAGGGCCTGGACTCCATCTTAGATCGGTGAGTAACGTCATCTTTGATGATGTTTGATTTATTTATTTAGATAAATAATTTCATGAGTGAAATTTGATTGAAAGTTAGTGGGTAGGGGGGTTTTATGCTTACAGTGAACAGTACAGTATACATTAGAATTTCATAAATGATGCTAAATGGTTAGCGCCCCAGGGCCTAATTAGCCTAGCTAAGCCTAGCTTGCTAGCTAGCTACTCAACTAAAGTGATGTAATCCTTGTAATTCATTTTGAGCCTCTAATTCCCTTTTATTTAGATTCTTTTATCAAGCTTGTAAGCAAATTGAACTAGATCTTCACTGACCAGACACTGGGAATATTCCCCCAATTCAATTATTCTGTTTATGTACAGTTATTTTCCTGATGTTTTTGTGTAACACGTAATATCAGAAATATGTGTTTATTTGTTTCCTATGTAAATAACACCCCGTTGAATTGCATTTATATATTTTTTTCATTATATTTGGTAACGTTTGTTCTTTGCATTGTGTTTTGTAGGTCACAGTCTGAAGACAGTGACTGGGTTGAGAGCCTCAAAGTGAGACAGTCAGATGCCCAGCCCCCTCTCCTGCTGAAGGCGGTCATCAGAAGTGCCAACGATCCTCTTCTGCATCCACCAGTACCTGTACCAGCAGTGTCAGAGTGGGTCAGTGACGCAGAAAGAGTTTTGTCAGGCCCTTATTTTGATTCTATACATTCTATTTTTTTTTTGTTTATAATTCATTCATTGTTCATATTTTGTTGATATTGGCACAGTTGTACATACAGTAATAGTATATTGAAAGATAATAAAATCCTTGTTTGAAATTCAGTTCAGTATAGTCTGTCATTTTTGTATAATGGTTACTATTCTGTAGTGTCTTGTCACATGACAATATCTCAATATGGCCACCTAGAAGCGTGTGGAAACCCCTCCAACCACCCATCAAATGAATGTGTGAAAAAATTATGTTTTGAGTCATGGAGAAAGGTTTTATAGTCACCAAAATGCTTCAGTAATGTTTCCAGTGTCACAAAAGTGAGTAAAAGCATTTGGCACAATTTGGCCATTTGGAGAGGTTTTGGAGAGGTTTGGGGCCGCCAGTGGCACCGCTGACTAAAAACTCCATAACTCCCATAAGGTTAGGCCTAGAAGTCTAAAATTTCATCTAGGTGTAGTTGACAAGATATAGAGGGTATGTGGTATATTGGCATATGCCTTACATAAAGCACATTATAGTTATTGTTATTCAAATATGACCTATTATTTTCGAAGACAAAAAAAAATGTTTAGAGCCATGTTTGAACTGATGTCATTTAGGTTGTGGGTAAGCTTTTCCATTTGGGTATGCTAAATAGGCGAAAATTACCGAAAATAGGTGGGTGCGGAGAGGTTAAACATCAAATTTTCTTTTATGAAGCAAAACACTTTGAGTTAAAAACAAATCACCAACATTTCCATGCTGTCAAGATGCAATTTATGTATTATCAAATTTTTGTTCAGGTAACAGAATTTCTGACATTTTGACCATTTTTGAAATCTGTCTTGACAACAGCTGCTCGGACAGTGACTCCCTGAGTCGACAACTGACGCTACACAGCTGGTCTCACTTCCAGCCAATTAGCTCAGTGAGTTAGGAGCTGGTTCTTGGTGACAGGGGTTGTGGGTTCAAGACCCAGCAAGGATGATCATCTCTCTATAAAAGCAAGCAATCTCTGTCTGTCTGTGCCTCAAGTATCTCTGCGGATCAGAATGAGCTGAGAGTTTCAACATGGCTGCCGTTTGGGTCAGTGGTGTGCGACTTTGCATTTGTTTGGACTGCAATGATACCGTGATTAAATTACTTCATAAATGCTTTATACATTCTGGAGCATAGTCTATCGGAGCCCCCACAGTGACATGCGCATTAGAGCCAATCACTGCAGAGCTCAGGACTACGACACACATTAAGAAACAAGCGGATGTATACCTGCAGCAGCGCGAGCTGCACCGGGAGTTAGCCGGCGGTTCGGTCCCGTTCTGTTCTGTATGATCTGAACTGACTGTTGTGGATTAATGTGACTAAACAAGACCGGACCGGCCTGTTCGGGTCTGCGGAGATGCGGAGATGCGGAGACGTGCGGACAACAAAGTGGAAACGTAATCTGTGGATGTTCGTGTCCAGCAGCTAGCCGCTAGCTAACCTACACGACCAAATCCCCGAGCTGACGGACCGGACGCACCGACCTGTCCAAACCCGGACTGAGGGTAAATAATGTCCGTCACGTTTGCTTTGTGTCTGGTGCAGAAGAAACGGTAAAAACGGGCTTTTGTCACGAAAGTGTTCAAGCAGCAAGTTTGGTTGTAGAGCAACAGGAAGTTGTGGGAGGGACATCGGCGGATGATTGACAGGCAGCGATGGCCGGTGTACTGACAGCGATATTGACATTTAGCGTGCTTGGAGTGTATAGTAGTGTGTAATGTAGTGTTTGGTGTCGTGTGTTTAGTGTGTAGTGGAGTCGGTTTTTTGTTTAATGAGTCAAAACAGAAGAAGCTGAATTTGTAGCAGGCAGTGCAGCTCTTCATTCAGCTGGAAGGAGCTCAGGCAGACCTGAGCATTGCCTGCATTTAAATGTAAATAGTTACACAGAACTTTGTACATTTTTAAAATGTATACACATATTCAGCAAACAAAAATGTATATTTGCATTATAAGTAATAAAGTTCGTTAAACATATTTGTGGTTTTCACAGTAAAAAATAACCTTTTCTACTCAGATTTTATGTTTTTTTTTGTGATTTTAGGTCTATTGTGTTAGTACAATATGTCAAAATAAAAAAATAACTGTACAGTCACACTTGTGAGGTTGTGCTGAAAATAATCACACCAAGTAAATAGTTTTTAAGGTGAAATATAATGGCAAAATCAAAAACAACCAGTTATACCCTGGAATATCGGATTTCATAACAAACCTAAATATACCCGACGTTCCACCTTCAAACAGCATCATTTGGCCATCAGTGAAAATGCTTCATAACCTCCCACTTTTCTATAGGAACACATATTTCCTATGGGCACTGCACTAGTAATGATGATGACGACAGATCAAAATGTCAGATGTCCTCAACATGAAACACAAGACATTTGTCCTGATGGTGGCATCACAGCAAGCCTCTAAATCAGTGTTTTTCAACCCTGTTCCTCGGGGAACACTGCCCTGCATGTTTTAGATTTTTCCTGCTCCAACACACCTGATTCAAATGAATGCCTCCTCGTCAGGCTTCTGCAGAGCTTGATGATTGGCTGATAATTTCAATCAGGTATGTTGGAGCAGGAAACATCTAAAACATGCAGGATAGTGTTCCCCGAGGAACAGGGTTGAAAAACACTGCTCTAAATTAAGTAAAAACAAATAGCTTGGACTGGACCATGGGTGAACGCTAACCAAATTTCGCATAAAGGCCCAGTCTCATGCCAGATTACCTCAGCTGTAAACCCAAGCCAATAGTCCTGACGGTGGCGCTACAGCAAGCATCTAAAGTTCAAAACATTGTAAATTCATAACAAATCAACCTGCTAGAACTTCACACTTTCATCAAACTGTAGCCCCAATACTAAAGGAACTTTTGTTCATTTAAACCTATCAAAAATTATGAAGTCCATCACTGTTTTTTTTAAACTGTAAAACTTATAAAAACCTTCTCCCACAATTTTTGCCTACAGTGCATGAAAATGTTTGACAGTGAACACTACTGTAAACATATACCTGCAAATTGATAAATAAATCTTCAATGTTCATGAAAAAATTGAACATTTTTTAGAGTCATGGTTGATGATGTTTGACAAATATCAGAATTTTACCTAAAAAACTGAATTTTTGAGAACATTTTGAATTCTGCTCTCATGTGAATAATCACAGTCAATGCAAGCAGCATTTTAAACATCAGTTATTCACTTATGGAGCAAATCAATCATTTAAAAAAAAAAATTTACCAACATCTCCATGCTGCAATATGTGTATTTTCAGATTTTTGTCTTGGTAACTGAATTTTTTACAGTGGTTTCAAATCTGCCTGCACAACAGTGAATGGCTTACTCAATTTGTGAAGCCAGAGCTTGATGATTGAAATTATCGGCCAATCATCAAGCTCTGCAGAAGCCTGACGAGGAGGCATTCATTTGAATCAGGTGTGTCGGAGCAGGAAACATCTAAAACATGCAGGATAGTGTTCCCCAAGGAACAGGGTTGAAAAACACTGCTCAAAATTAAATAAAAACAAATTGCTTGGACCGGACCATGGGTGAAAGCTAACAAAATTTTGCATAAAGGTCCAGTCTCATGCCAGATTACCTCAGCTGTAAACCCAAGCCAATAGTCCTGATGGTGGCGCTACAGCAAGCAACTAAAGTTCAAAACATTGAAAATTCATAACAAATCAACCTGCTAGAACTTTCATCAAACTGTAGCCCCAATACTGTCCATCACTCTGTTTTTTTTAAAGTCAGGATAGATGATGTTTGACAAATATCAGAATTTTACCTAAAAAACTGAATTTTTGAGAACATTTTGAATTCTGCTCTCATGTGAATAATTGCAGTTTAATACAAGCAGCATTTTTAAAGATCAGTTATTCACTTATGGAGCAAATCAATCATTTTAAAAAACAAATTACCAACATCTCCATGCTGCAATGTGTGTATTTTCAGATTTTTGTCTTGAGAACTGAATTTTTTACAGTGGTTTCAAATCTGCCTGCACAACAGTGAATGGCTTACTCAATTTGTGAAGCCATTGTTGTATTGCCACTTGCCAATTAGCTCAGAGTGATAGATGACATCTTTGGTTCCAGAAGTTGTGAGTTCAAGCCTCAAGTGGTCCAAAATGAACATTTTTGTCAACTGTCTTGTCTTCCTATTCTCCTGTTTGTTGCTCAGAATTGCCTAAATTTGCCAAAAATAGCCCGGACCCGACCCATCGCTGCGCAGCAGCTATAATTTATAATCTGAGTTTCTAAGAGTTATGGGCCTTCTGTTTTCTATGAATCTGGGGTCTTTGCCGGGTTTAGGAATTGAGATGATGAGCCCATGTCTCATTGTGGGTGGAAGTATACAAGTTTCAAATATTTTCAGGAATACTTGATGTAGCAGTTTTTTAATATCTTCCCAGAAATGTCTATAAAAGTCTCCTGTGAGTCCGTCCGAGTCCGGTGCCTTGTTAAGAGATAGGCGGCCAATTACTCTGTCCCGTTCAGTAATTGTTATTTGACTCTCACATATTTGTTTGAAGTTATCTTCAACTTTAGGAATATGTTTTTCTATATCCTTTAAGAATGTATGGCAGTCTTCATTAGAGAATTTAGAGCTGTAAAGCTGTTTATAGAATTTGAGGATTTCTGAGGAGATTAATTTTGGTTCTGTGATTTCTATATCATTAACTATCAAGGAACTGATGTTATTTTTCCCTTGTCTCCATTTTTCAAGACCACAGAAATATGCTGAGTTTTTTTCTCCCTCCTCTATCCATTAAGCTCTCGATCTAATGAAAGCCCCTTGTGTTCTCTGAATATACATTTCATCCAGTTTAGGTTGAAGATTTAGTATTTTCTGTTTATCATCTTCAGTAGGGTTGAGTTTATTGCAGTAAATATTTAATTGTTTGATAATGTCTAGTTCTTTTTTCTCTAAATCTTTAATTTTTTTACTGAATGAGATGGTAAATTGGCGTATTTTATATTTAAGAAATTCCAATTTTTTTACGGGTGTTGTTAGTTCTTCCAAGCTACAATTTCAGTAATTAGTGATTTAATCTTTTTACAGTAATCATTATTTCTAATTAGGCTAGAGTTAAATTTCCAATATTTGTTAGAACAAGTTCTACTGTTGTTAGGTTTCACATATAAATAGATAACACTGTGATCAGTAAGTGGCGCAGCAGATATATCAGAGCTAACATCATAGCGTAGCAAGTGGGTTGCAATTAACCAGTGGTCAATTCTGGATTTATAATTTGAGTTGAACCATGAGAATTTAAATATTCCTGGATTTAAATGTCTCCAAGCATCTGTTAAGCTTTGGTTATTGCAGAAGTTCATAAAAGTGTTGTTTGGATGACTTGTAGAGAATCTAGTAGGAAATTTGTCATAAAATTCATCATGGACTAAGTTAAGATCACCACCTATTATAACGTTATCAGTTGAGTATGTTGATTTCATATTATCTAATTGTAAGCCAATTTGTTCTAATAGGTTTTTATTTTCAGTGCTCCGGTTGTACCCATAAATATTGATTAAGATGAATTTGAAATTGTCAAGGGTTAGTATGAGCATTAGCCAGTGACCATTAACATCTGCCATTTGAGAGATAACCTGACCTTTGAAATTTTTTAGTAGGATGGCAACCCCTGCTGATCGTGAGGTACCATGGCTGAAATAAACTTCGTCTCCCCATTGTTTAGACCAAAAAGTGATATCTTCTATCTTGGAATGCGTTTCTTGTAAAAAAAAAAAAAAAAATATTAGCATTTTTCCCTTTACCAAACAGAAAAAAGTTTTTCTTTTGGTCATGTCTCTTAGACCCCTTGCATTAACAGACATCAGATAAATTTCATTTTTTAACTGGAACATATGACTCAAAACGAACAAAAATTGAGATGAATTAACTGAACTGTTTTAACAACAAGAATACGGTATTAATTAAGGATACTAACCTATTATGGTAGCAGAACCTTAAGCATGTCAATTTGCTTATCAAAACTCACTTGCTTGTAGGATTAGAAATCCCATGTTACTTTGATCATGGTGTGACTCTCTGTCCATTGATGAAGGCATGGGGG
>CAEMYA010000681.1:0-17472 GCA_903131615.1 Diplodus sargus | reverse complement strand
ACTATTTCTTAAATGCACTGGCCTTAACAAAGGCACTGGTAAGTGAAATAAGTCAGCGACTGACACGTTTAATCAAACAGCAGCCCGAACACGTATCAGGTCACGTTATGTTTTGCACAGAGAAAATCTGAACAAAGAGGCAGATCAGAGGACAGCTACGTCTTCTCTTCCCGTTTTCAACAACTGTTGTAACTACGGTGACCACAGACGCATTCGGTTAACATAGCCCCGTGTTAAATCTGAAACACCGGCATCTTTTCATTCACAAATCTTCTGTCAGAAGCTCGTCTGCTGATAACATTAAGTATAATTTGTATTTGGGTAGTAAAACCAGCATTTTAAAAATATCCAAGCACCCTGTATCAAAGCTACATGTGTGACGTTTTTAACAAATCAGCACGTTTGATAATCGGTCCAAAATTCAGCAAATAATTCTACTTTGAGATTGAGGAGTAACTCTTTCCTTCGTAGGTTGATGCACCGCTGCCTCTGCTAGCCCTGTTCCAAGATGGCGGCGCTGTAGGCACACCCCTCCACAGTCGATGCGGCGTCTATGTATATATGTCTATGGTGGCCGACATGTCCGCCGCCCGCCGTCTCAAGTTCTATTGCATTGTGGGAATCCACTCCAGAGGCCAAGGATTCTGGGGCACCGACCCCTGTTGGTCTTTCGAAGTAATGACAGGAGGGTTAGCTAGCTAGCCAACAGGCTGTCTCGACAGCCATTATGCAGTAAAATCGGATTTTGCACTAAAACATGATCAACAATAACCAATCAAAACACTCACCCGCATGAAAATGTCTGGGGTAATGTCTATCGATCTATGTATCTACCAGCTGGTATAGAGCTCGAGCCAGCCAGTTAGCCAGCCAGTTGGCTAGCTAGCTGGCCGTCTTGGTAGCTATTATTATGGAGTAAATTCGGATTTTACGCTAAAGCATGACCAATAGTAAACAATCAAAACACTCACCCGAATGAAAATGTCTGGAACACACTTTCATATATCTCTGGATGCTGGCAAACATGATCTCCGGGCGTCTTACAGCTGCTAGCCGAGCCATCCGTCTCTTCTTTGTAATGTCGGACATTGCAGCTGACAACACAACAGGTCCTTCCCATCACTGCATGAAAAGTGGTATTTTCGGCCCCGTAAACGCCCGGAAATCTCCCTAATTTTCGGCAGTTAACGACAATTTACAGACTGTGAACGTTGCGTTCGTCTGTGCTGAAAATTGTCTTCCTTCTTCTTCTTCTTCTTCTTCTTCTTCTTCTTTAGTTAGGCAGACTAGACACAGCTATGGTGTATTGCTGCCCCTACTGTTTGCTATCGAGACCTACATCAAATCCTTTTGTACACTCCTATTTTGTGTACAACAGTTCCCCCATCTGTTCCAAGTTTCCTGAAGAGAGTCCTTCTTTGATTGGAGTATATTTTGCACTGGGGTTGCACATGTTTTACTGTCTCGCTATCTCCACATTCACATTTGCCATCAGGATGCTTACTAATCAGAGCCAGCCCACTCCTCAGTCCACAGTGTCCCAGCCTCAGTCTTGAGAGTACAAAAGAGTCTTTTCTATTACATCTAAAGGTGCGCTTGTTTTAACTTACACTCTCCTGCACTATAAAGTACGCCCTTCCCTTCCTTTCCTTCTCCCAAGATTTTTGCCACTTCTCTTTTAGAAATCTATTTATTCTTTCTGTGTACTCTGGTCAAAGTCCTTCTAGGCATAGTAGAACGTCTCTGCTCTGGTGCTCCATATTGTAAGTGAATTTGTACTCTGTCCTCCTTCACCGCCTTCTTTGCCATCTCATCCGCCTCCTCATTCCCTTTCACACCCATATGTGCTGGAACCCAAAGAAATCCCACCTCATATCCTGCTTTGTGTATTCTGAACAGAGACTGTAAAATTTCTACTACTACATCAGGTCTGGACTTTTATTGTAGTTAAGGTTGCTGCTGAATCACTGCATATGATTGAATTTCCCTGTTTATTATCCTCAACCCGTCTTAATGTCCACAGAACTGCCACCATTTCTGCTGTGAAGACTGACATATGATCTGAAATTCTATATCCTTTTTTATAACCGATTTCAGGTATGCTAATACCAACTGCCACTCTTCCACTTTCATGATCCTTTGACCCATCTGTGTAAATTTGTAGGTGGTCTCCCCATTTTAGTTGCTGCCAGATTTTAACCTCCTTTACTACAACTTCTGACATCCTTGTTTTGCTTTTATTCAACAACTTTAGGTCAACCATGGGATCCTGAGTTAACCATGCTGGTACAACTGGACGACATACTGGAGGACATACACTTATATTCACCATTCCAATTTCCCGTGCCACCGATTTTAATTTTTTCCGCAAAATTAGTTTTAGTCTTTTTTGATATTCCCATAAACTCCCAGTGCTCATTTAGAAGGTTTTTTTGTTGGTAGCATTTCATTTTGTCCTTTAAGCTTCATTAAATATCTCAAACCAAGTTTTTGTCTTCTAATTTCAATTAATAACGCTGGTGTTGGAGTTGTACTGAATGCTCCACAGCACACTCTTAGGGCTTTTGCTTGGACTCTATCAAGTTTACTGGTCACTGAGGAAGCTGCTGATCCATAAATCATACATCCATAATCAATAGCTGATCTTATCATTGCTCTGTAAATCCTCATCATTGTTTCTCTATCAGCCCCCAAGTCAGATCCAGCCACACACCTAAGGACGTTATTATAATTATTTTTTCCACACTTCATCGAAACCATTTCAATATTTTTTTTCCCCTGTCATCCTTTCGTCCAACGACATTCCTAGAAATTTAAAATACTTGACTTTTTCAAGATTGTTATTGTATAATTGTATTTGCTGTGACGATATACTTTTCTTATTTCCAAACACCATATATTTAGTTTTATCTGTTGAAATTTCAAAACTCCAATCATTAGCCCACTCAGTTATTTTCTCCAAAGCTCCTTGAATTTGCTTAAACAGGTAGGGGAGGTTCTCCCTCGCTTCCAGATAGCCCCATCATCTGCAAATAATGAAAATCCATATCCTTTCCCCACTCTACTAAACATGCCATTAACTAGGATATTAAAGAGAACTGGACTTATCACGCTTCCTTGAGGGGTTCCATTCTATCTGAAAGTTCATTTCCTATCCTCACTTGAATTGTCCGGTTACATAAAAAATTCTTGATCCAATTAAACATTCTCCCTCTGATTCCCGCATCGTAAAGTGCAATTACTAACCCTTCCCTCCAAAGCATGTCATATGCTTTTTCTATATCCAGAAAGACTGCTACAACTGCTTCCTTATTTGCAATACCTTTCTTTATGTCCTTGTCTAGACTTAAAACAGCATCTGATTGTTTACCAGGTTTCACAATTGGAATAATTATAGCATGTTTCCATTCTTTAGGAAGGCATCCACTCTCCCATACCTTGTTAATTAGTGCCAGCACTTCCTCGCTAATCAGTTCTCCAGAATGTTTAAATAATTGATACCGCAATCCGTCCCTACCTGGAGAGGTGTTTTTTCCCTGATTTGTAGCTTTTTGTATCTCTTCTAGTGAGAAAAACAGATTGATATTATCAGAATTATCACTGTTAATTTGCAGTTTATCCAGTTGCTTTCCTAATACTTCACATCGTCTCCTCCTATTTACATCACTTACATTGTTAGTGCTATGTACTTTCTGAAATTGCTTAACTAACATATTTGCATTTTCTTTGTTATTTACAACTTCAGCTCCATCAAAGTGAAGGACGGGGATTGCTACTTGCTGACAAGCCCCTGTCATTCTATGTACAAAACTCCAAATCTTTTTTATGGGTGTATCTGGTCCTAATTTACCACAAAAATTCCTCGAACTTTGTTTCTTTGCCTCCTTGATAACACGTCTAGCCTTAGCTCTAAGTCTCTTGTACTCAATAGCATAGCTCTCTATTAAATGTTTTCTTAACCTTTTATAGGCCCTCGGACTACAGAGTTACATTCTTCGGTCCACCATGGAACCATTTATCTTCTTACAGGGATTTTTTTCTTAGGAATATTCTGGACTGCAGCTGACCTCAATACCTTGGACAAAGAACTATTCCACTCATCTACCCCTTTCTCACTATCTATTATTGTTAAACCCATATTGACATCATCTTCAAACTTGATCCAATTAGCTCTCTTATAATTAAGCCTCAAGGCCAGACTTACTGGTTCTTCAATTAAACATCTGCCAAATTTACAAATGATTGGGAGATGATCACTTCCCACTGTATCCATTGTCTCCCACCTACTAACTGATGCCAACTCTGCTGATGCAATTGTTATATCTATGGAGGAAGAGACTGCGGGACTTATTCTAAATGTAGTATGTAGTAGCCCCAGAAGTTTGATGGTCTGACTCTTTAACTGCTGTTTCATGGCCTTTAATTTTCCATGTCACACTGCAAGAGCTATACAGAGAAACAGCAAAACATTTCTTTTAAATCAATTAATTGTTACAAAAAACAAACAAACAAAATATTTACACACTTTAGCTAATGTCAGTTAAACCAACAACAAATACACAACAGATCTCATACCTTGTTCCCTTTCTGGAGAAACTAAACAGTACGATAAAAATCTTTTTGACGCTTCTCCATTCATCCGTCTTCTGCTAACTGACGGAGCGCACCGTAAAGCTCGTCCGGATTTTTCTTTCAAAATAAAATTTACATTTCAAAATAAAATGTCAAAATTACATACAAATATAAAAAACTGTCAAAAATCCAAGGCAACACAAAGAATACTAAAATAGAGTCCTTTACACTCCCACCAAATCATGAGTGATTAACAGAACAGCACAATGTTCACTAAATTACGAATGATTTCTACATCTTCAGTGAAACCAACAGTATATAAACACATTTTGAAATGTATGAAATAGAACCAGGGACTATTAGTTTAGATTTTTGAAGATCAAAAGAAAGGGTGCACTTTAAGAAGCTTCCAGCAGCAAAACCAGTTTTTGAACTGGCCGCTCTATTACAGTAATCTTGTTACAGCGTTTCACCCTTGTTACTAAGGTTACGATCACCAATACACAGTTTGACCTTCCTGACAAGTCCAACTCTTCTAACAGTGACTTCTGTAACTCTACTTAACCTCCACTCATTTCTTGGCAAATCATCACTCCTCTCCAACACTATGTCATCAACCTTCAAGTTTCTCCTTGGATCATGCCAGTGCTGTCTGACAGCTATGTTGGAAAGGTACTCTTTGCGCCAGCGACTCCAAAACTGATCTGCAAGGAACTGTACCTGACGCCACCTTTTTCGAGCATACATGTCCTCCTTTCTGAACTTTCCAGGTAGTGGTAGGGTGGTTACAGACTTCATATTGAGCAGGTGATTTGGGGTAAGTGGCTCAAGGCTCTTTGGGTCGTGTAGGTTATCAACAGTCAGTGGGCGGCTGTTTACACTTGCCATAGCTTCATAAAAGAAGGTTCTCAGAGAAGCGTCATTTAGCCTGCCTGAGGAGAGTGAAAGGATAACACTGAGAATACTTCTGACTGTTCGTATCTGCCTTTCCCATACTCCACCAACATGACTGGAATGTGCTGCATTCATAATGAAGTCACCCTGCTTATCACCAAGAAAAGCAGTGAGCCAGTCTGTGTCAAGTTCCTTTAGAGCTTCATTGAACGCATTCTTTGCTCCCATAAAGTTAGTTCCTTGATCAGATTTGATATGCCGGACTGCACACGTATGGCGATGAAACACCGTAAACCATTTATGAAGGAGTCTGTAGACAGGTCGTCAAGCATCTCTATGTGAATTGGTGAAAAATGGGCCAAAACAGCACATTCCTGTATATACAAATAGTGGTGAAGGCTCTATACGCTCTGGTGGAAGATCAGCCATTCTTTGTATCTCTGCAGACCTCCTCAGCTTCCTGCATGTCACACACTGCCAAATACAGGATGATACTAATTGGTTCATCCCTGAGATCCAGTAACCTTTTGACCGTATTTCATTGACTGTAAGTCCCTTGCCTTGGTGCTTGACTTTCTCATGACAGTGTGCAATTATCAGTCTGGTGATGTGGTGATCATTTGGAATAATGGCAGGATACTTGAATGAACTAGGAAGAGATGAGTGACTCAGCCTTCCTCCCACCCTCAGCACACCATCCTTGTCTATGTAGGCATCCAGTTTGTATAGCTGTTTGCGGGTTTGCAGTTGATTCCTTTGCTCAGTGACTTCGAGTCATCTTTATAAGCATCACTTTACACAGCCTTAATGATGAAACACTCTGCTTTCTATCGCTCCAGTACTGTGGAGATGCAATTATACTTGTCATAGTTTATTCGCCGCTGCATGCATGCAATGGCTTGAATTGCACAAGGCCAAGAAGAGAAGTTCGATAGACCATCTGCAAGGCTTCTTTGTTCTGCTGTTCCTGTGTTCAGTGTTTGAGCCTTTCTGACTTCAGGGTCTCCGAGTGATAGGTCGGGGATCTTGTCTGATAGGGGCAAAATTTCCTTTTCCCACAAGAATTTTGGTCCTATGAGAAGATGATCATTCAGGCTGGTTCCCTTACATTTAGCAGAGCAGTCAAACACTACCTGGAGTTTTTCTGGTTTCCGTGGATGGAAGACGCCGTGATGAGGGATATACCATCTCTCTCCTTCAATTCCATCATCCTTAACTTCCTCTGCATCTCCCTTTTCAATAACTCCAGCCATGAAATCCGTATACTGTTCTTTGTACCTTTCATCCTTTGACAGTTTTCTTTTAAGGTGGCTGAGTCGAACAACAGCGGAGTGTTTGTTGTCTGGCAGGTAAGGTCTTTCCTTTAAAGGAAGGGGCATTTCATAATGTCCATCACAGGTTTTCGTTATACCCTTATCAAGCATGTTGAGGAAGAGGATATCTACTTGAGATGCTGTTTTGCCACTTTCACCAGCATCCTTGAAATCAGACCGAAGAACACGAAGAGCATCTGCAGGAATTACAGGTGGCAGTTCTTTCACAGCAACTCTGTGACACAGACTAGTGGTGCTGGGAGAGTCATAGCATGATGAAGAGGGTCCCACAATGCTCCATCCTAAATCAGTGCAGACAGCACAAGGTTCTTCAATCCTCACCTAAAATGGCCTGCCTTGGTGCCAAGGCCCTTGAACAGTTGTACCCTATAATAAGGCCAATCTCGCAGTCTTGTAATGGAGGGATTTCATCTGCTAGCATGTTGAGATGAGCCCACTGCCTTGCTGTTTCACATGTTGGGATGTGCCCGATTTACTTTGATAGAGTTCTTAATGTATGCAGGGTGAAGGTCAATCAGGACTGGGGAATTGTGGCCTCTCACACGAAGCCCTGAAACTCTTTGACTTTCCACAATGGTGTCCTTTCCCATCATAGTCGTTAATTTAAGCTTTACTGGTACTTCATCAGCATGTAAAGTGCGGCTTACTTCCTGGTCTATGAAAGCAGTATCACTCTGAGTATCAAGCGAGGCGTAAACAAGCTTTTCCGCTCTTGGATTATTTTGCGATGACACCCACACTGGCACTATCATGGATGTGTTAGCAGCTGGTCCTCCCCTTGCTACATTAAGTGAAAGCACAGCTGTTAACTTTGTGTTATCCGAGGTACACATAACCTGGGAGACAGGGTTTTCTCCTTTTGTGTAATTTTCATCATGGAGACAAGTCGGATGCTTTCCTTTGCAAATTTCGCAGGAATGGCGATGATGGCAGTCTTTTGCATTATGACCAATTTTCATGCATCCATAGCACAGACTCTTTTCTTTGACATATGTCGTCGTTCCTCCAGAGACTTTGTCATGAACTCAGAACAGTTATAGAGCTGATGGTTATTGCTCTGACAAAGGATACATTGAGGTCTTGCACTTCGTTTAGTCAATTTTGGAGTTTCAATCTGTGTCACTGTTTGAGTGTTAACAACACTGGCTTTGTTCCTTTTTGTGTCTCTTTGATTTCGTTTTTCTGTGGATACATCAGATGAATGGAGTGCATGGTAGGATGTTATTGGGTTGCAAGCGAGTCTTCCTCCATTGACATAAAGACTGTGAAATCCTGGAAACTTGGATACTCTTTCTTGTAATTTAATGTTCGTGTTACCTGGCGGTTCCAGCGGGATGCTAGCCAAATGGCAATTTTTGGGTGAGTTTTTGATTTTCTTCACAGTCATTTAATATTTGGAGGCCTGACACGTGAGGAATGGCTTCCTGGCAGGCATTCAAGAAGTCTGTGAAATTTCTAAGTTCTTCTGCATCCTTTGACTGAAGTTTAAGCCAGCTGGCAAGTTTATCTCTGAAAGCCCTCTGGATGTCCTGTCCTAACCCTAACCCCTAACCCTTTGTTTCAGTTTTTTCCAGGCATCCTGATATGCTTCATCATCATTTCTGTAGAAAACTCCATCTAGAGTTTTGCGGGCTGCACCACCAACATATTTTTTGAGGTAATAAAGCTTATCAGCAGCAGAAATCTTGCGTTGATCGATGAGAGACATGAACAGTGCCTTCCACTCAATAAAATGAATGGGGTTACCGTCAAATACGGATGGCTCTGGTGCTGGGAGTCTGTTAACCGCTATACTATCTTGAACAGCTTGAGCAAGAAGAGCCACACCTGAATGTAGTGATGTGTATGCTGGTACCATGACATTGAGAGGTGAAGGAGTAGCATGTGTAGACATGTAATTCTGACCTGTGGTATCAAGGACCAGGGGTTGGGTGAGAGACTCTCTTGCTGCCTCCTGTTCATAGGCTTGTAGCCTGGCTTGGGCTGCCCTTAAGTCTTTTTCTGCATGAATTCGCTCTAACTCACGCCTTTGAGCTTCAAGTTCTGTTCTCTGCTGCTCCTAAGTGCTGTATTTTTTCCTTTAGTTTTTCTTCTTCAAGCAGTACCTTATATTCTGCTTCTTTAGCTGCTAGATTGGCTGCTGCCTCTGCACGTTTAGCTACCACTGATGAAGCCCTGCTGTGATAGCTGGAGTGGACACTGTCATGTGAGGCAGAGGATCCATATATGGACAAAGCATAATCATGTTGAAGCAGCTCATGAAGGCGATGTTTTTCTTCTTCTGATATTCTCTCATAGGCAATTTTTAGAATATCTCTTGTCACTGCTTCACATGCATCAATCCGTTGCCTTGTCTCCATTGATGGTGTGATGCGATCTCTGATCTCAACATACATGCTAAAAACGTTCTCCTTTGCACTTTCAATTGTGTCAACTAGAGATGCTAGCTGGCTTTCTGGAATGTCAGTTTTTAGCTGATTTCGTGCTTTGTGGGCTTGTATTTTCCACTGGTCATAGAAACATGAAAGTTTTCTTTCCCTTTTTTGTGCTTCGACATGAGTGCCTGGGCTCTTCTGGATTTTCTTGAACTTGGTCCTCACACTGTAAACCCTTTTGACTGCTATGGACTTGTTTGCCTGACGTACTCATTTTAATAGTTGAGATAGCTGGGTGTTCTATTTTCAAATAGTAATTAGTAGTAACATGTGAGCTTATGCAAATAACAGTAAAAAAAAAAATTAAATTAAATTTCTCAGAGGGAAAATCAGTACCAGTTCAATTTCAAGGAAGCTGGAATGAGCTATGTATCCTTATGTGAAATATATTTAAAATACCTTAAAGAACCCCACATAAACAATTTTAGTTATAGACAGATTTGTAAAGATACTATTAAACCTTGAATTAACTCAAACAATCCAACAACAATCCAGCAGTTTTTTGTTGTTGTTGTTGTTTTTAGATTCAATTTTGACAGGCGAAGCAGTCTGGCACCGTAAATATCATCAATACCAGGATGCAGCAGGATGGCAGGGCCGATGAAGGTCAAGCTCTTACTGTAGTTAGAGGATTCTGCTCTTAAAACAGTAATCCCTAGCTCATATAGCCATAAAAAAAATAAATAGTTTCTATGCCTCCCCATTCCTGTTTGCTAGTACGGCAATTTGCAGGCCATAACATTCGTTGAAATTAGGGACTTTTCCTATTGACTTGTATTGAGGAGTCCCAAATTTCAAGATTTTGCAAATATGGCCGAGGTTAGACACCGGGAATGGGTGAAGTTCACTAAGTGGCCACCAGGTGTCGCCATTTCGCCAAAAGGGAGGCCATAAGTACAAGTTTCGAAGCTGTAATTGCAAGGACAGTTGTAGTCAATCCCTGGTTCTTTAACCAGGATGAGAGCACTCTGTGTGGGCTACAGACCTTTGCCAGATTCCCCCCCTCGCTCTGGTTGTCTTCTTGTAATTCCGGCTTCCAAACTTATATTCATGGTCTCTGGCTCCCCACCAACAGCCCCCAAGAAGCCTCAAGATTCCCCCTCTCCATCCCTGGTTCTTTGCCCAGGATCAGGGCACTCTGTGTGGGCTACAGACCTCCAGATTCCCCCCTCTCCATCCCTGGTTCTTTGCCCAGGATCAGAGCACTCTTTATGGGCTAGAGACCTCCAGATTTCCCCATCTCCATCCCTGGTTCTTTGCCCGGGATCAGAGCACTATGTGTGGGCTACAGACCTCCAGATTCCCCCCCTCTCCATCCCTGGTTCTTTGCCAAGGATCAGAGCACTATGTGTGGGCTACAGACCTTCAGATTCCCCCCTCTCCATCCCTGGTTCTTTACCCAGGATCAGAGCACTCTGTGTGGGCTACACACCTCCAGATTCCTCCCTCTACATCCTTGGTTCTTTGCCCAGGATCAGAGCACTATGTGTGGGCTACACACCTCCAGATTTCCCCCTCTCTCTATCCCTGGTTCTTTACCCAGGATCACAGCACTCTGTGTCGGCTAAACTCCCCCAGATTCCCCCCTCCCTCTGGTTGTCTCCTTATAATACCAGCTTCCAAACTTGTATTCATGGCCTCTGGCTCCCCACTAACAGCCCTCAAGAAGACTCCATCAAGCCGCAGGAGACAAGGCTGCATTCCTGGCAGCCTTGATCCCAACCAGGCCCCTCCAGGAACCTTGCCCACCAGTTGGACCTGTGCACCCACACTTAAGCACCCCCCGGGATAAAGCCCATAGCCCGCCCCGCTGGAGGTTTGTGCCCCTGGTACTCCATTCAAAGTTTAGTGCCCCTGGTGCTCCATTCTGAGTACAGTAACTGTGAGTGAGAGTAAGGCTTGGCAGTCTTTGTGGGATAACTATCTTCACATTCACCTGCCTCCCTTATAATCCCGGCTTCCAAACTTGTATTCATAGACTCTGGCTCCCTACCAGCAGCCCCTTGAAATCCCCAGAACACCAGGCTGGCTTCTTGGCACCCTTCATCCTAACCAGCCCCCTCCAGGTACCTTAGCCACCAGCCGAACCTGTGCACCCACACTTGAGCACCCCCCCTGGGATAAAGCCCATTGCCCGCCCTGCTGGAGGTTCGTGCCCCTGGTACTCCATTTAAAGTTTCGTACCCCTGGTACTCCATTCTGAGTCCACTGACTCTGAGTGAGAGTGGGGCTTGCTGGAGGCTGCTTGGGGGCTGTCGCACAGAAGCCAAAGTCCATAAATACAAGTTTCAAAGCTGTAATTATTCTGAAATATTTATACATCTCAGAAAGAAAGCCATAATTTCTAGATGTCCCTTTCTAGTAACCTTGCAATCATGTCCCATGCCTCTTGACTCCCTCTGCTGGTCAAACCGTAGAATGCAGCTTTTTGAAAAGCCGTAATTAAAACTAGTAAAGGCGTAAAAGGGCCTGACAACCTCTAATTGTAGTTATGGATTTATAGAGTGTACTCCTCTCATTAATTGTTCTTCATGTAGATTGCAGAGAGTTATCCTGACTTCAGTGTGCATAATGTAATACCGGCAGGAGCAGCCCACCAAATTATAAAGTAAAAACTTCCTCAATGGAAAGTGATGCATGAAGAAGCCCCAAGACACGTCAAACGCAATGCGCATCTCAATAATCATGTATTTCATTTTGAAAGAACAGCTTGACTGTCTTCTCCTTTGAGTGGACAGGCTTTCTAGGCCAACACGTTTTTGCCTATAACTCCCACACACCGTATGTCGCACATTCAAAAACCTTGTATCCCCAGATTCCCTGAATGGAGCTGAATCATTTTGTGATTGGTCCCGCCCACTTGCACCGAGAAAGTTTTTTTCGCAAAATTGCAAAAACTGGAAAACCTACTTTTTCGAACTTCTCCTTGGGATTTTGTCTGATCTGCGTGGAACTTGGCACATACACTCTTCAGCTGGACCTGATCTAAAGTTATCAAAAGAATTTGACTCTTTCAAAAAATGCGCAAATTATTAACGAACAAATTTCTGTAGTAAGCTATAAAAATGGAAACTGTTTAATATCTCAGTGAAACAAAAGGCTATTAACACCAAATTTGAGATCCTTGGTTGCCTTGGATGAGCCGAATTTGGCGAACTTTGGCCATTAGGGGACGCTAAAAATATGAGAAGTTTATATGTCTTGAACAGCTACACCGATTTTTACGAAATTTCGGTATGATGTAGGGCCAATCCTGACGCCATATCTTGAAGGTGGTCATGACTGGTCAATGTGGGCGTGGCTTATTACAACAAATCCAATCGGCACACATTTAGCCTTTTGCACATCCGGGGCACTTCCCATTACAGCAAATACCATGGCTCAGACGTTGGCCTGTGTCCTCACTTTTGCCCCGAGCCCGTCATCCTTTGGGGCCAACTTCCGTGGTTTAAGGTTTTAAGGTTTGCGAATGTGTTATTTAAAATTAAAATTATTTAAAATGTGGAAGTTACAGGCAAAAACGCGATTGCATCCATTATAGCGCCACCTACTGGAGTACATGTGCAATTTTTGGTAAGGAAGAACTGTATCCTATTCTATCTGTACCATATAAATGTCAAAGCTCTCAGCATAATAGTTTGGCTGAAATTAATGTTTGTTGTTTATCTTGTAATAAGCCACGCCCACATTGACCAGTCATGACCACCTTCAAGATATGGCCTCAGGATTGGCTCTACATCGTACAACCAAATTTCGTAAATATCGGTGTAGCCGTTCAAGAGATATAAACTTCCCATATTTTTAGTGCCCCTTAGTTGCCAAAATTCGCCAAATTCGGCTCATCCCTTCCCAGTCTTATGACAACCAAGGATCTGAAATTTGGTGTTAATAGTATTGAGTTTGACAGAGATATCAAACAGCTTACATTTTTATAGCTGGCTACAGAAATGTGTTTGTTAATAATTTGCGCATTTTTTGACCAAGCAAAATTCTTTTGATAACTTTAGACCAGGTACAGCTGAAGAGTGTATGTGCCAAATTTCACGCAGACCAGACAAAATCCCATGGAGGAGTTCGAGAAAGTAGGTTTTGCGCATGCGGCGATTTAGCGAACAAATTGTGCAGCAGAAGTGGGCGTGTCCAATGTCAAAAAACCCAGCTCTATTCAGGGAACATATGGATATAAGGTTTGTGAACGTGTTATTTAAAATGTGAAAGTACAGGCAAAAATGCGATTGCATCCATTATAGCGCCACCTAGTGGAGTACATGTGCAATTTTTGGAATGGAAGAACTGTGTCCTATTCTTTATGTACCATATACATTTCAAAGCTCTCAGCATAATAGTTTGGCTGAAATGAATGTTTAGTGTTTATCTTGTAATAAGCCACGCTCACATTGAGCAGTCATGACCATCTTCAAGATATGGCCTCAGGATTGGCCCTGCATCATACCAACCAAATTCGGTAAAAAATCGGTGTAGCCGTTCAAGACATATAAACCTCCCATATTTTTAGCGCCCCCTAGTGGCCAAAATTCACCAAATTCGGCTCATCCCTTCCTAGTCTCATGGCAACCTAAGATCTGAAATTTGGTGTTAATAGCATTTAGTTTAACCGAGATATCAAACAGTTTACATTTTTATAGCTAGCTACAGAAATTTGGTTGTGAATAATTTGCGCATTTTTCAACCCAGCAAAATTCTTTTGATAACTTAAGATCAGGTCCAGCTGAAGAGTCTACGTGCCAAGTTTCACACATTCAGGGAATCTGGGAATACAAGGTTTTTGAATGTGCGACATACGGTTTGGGAGTTATAGGCAAAAACGTGTTGTCCTAGGTTATAGCGCCCCCTGCAGGAGGATATATGTAGTTTTTTGTGTCTGAGATATTCGCAGGAGTCTGGACCAACCCTCCAAATTTCACCTTCCGCTGAGGAAGTCGTTTCTTTATGATTCGGTGGCCTGCTGCTGCCAGTGTGAAATAACGTACGCTGAAGTCAGAAAAATTGTGTGAACTGCTGCATGATTCCCTGGACAAAGACGGAGTCGATGGTCTGCCTCTTCAGCTGGCTGAAGAGAATGTGCACACGAGGCATGATGCAATGAAATAGTTTCAGGAAGAAGCTGAAAGAGTCGTCCTCCAGCCTCACAAACCTTCCAGCTTCTCGCACAGTGGTAGGCTCAAACTCCCCTAATGGTTTCAAAAAACTGGATGATGTCACCTTTGTGCTAAAACAGTCTTCACTGCACAGATATGGAAGTTCCATCTTAAGGGGGGTACAGGATAATCGGGTTGATTTTTGTCCCGATTTCCCGCTTACTATCAAAGCCAGCAAAGGAACGATTATCTGATGTTTGCAAAGGACATTGTGTCTGATTTTCCTGTGGTGTGGGGTGTGTTAAGAGTGATTTTGTCCGGTCAGATCCGCTCGGAAGGCGTCGGAAGGAGAGATCGTAAGTAATGAACCTGTTTTGTATTTGCGACTAGAAATCCTGTAATGTGTGGGGTGTTCCGAACGGAACGTTTGACCACGCGAGATTTATAATATTTAGCGTGAAGAACCTGATACTCTGCTGAAGAATCGGTTAGTGTGTGGTGTGCACTACGGAGAACACCACACACTATAAGATCAGCACAGAGAGATCTTGTGCGATCTGTCTTTTGTTGTCATCAAGTGTGTGGTCTCCTAATCTGTGAAGGTTTGAAAAATCCTGTAGTGTGTACCCGCCTTTACTCTGTTTGCTCTTGGGAGTCTGTGTGCCACCACTCTGTCACACACACTGGTTCTCTTGGATGATCTTGAAAAAAATCCAGAGAATCCAGTCAGGTCAGAGAAGAACTGATTAACTGATGGGATGGGAGATGTCACCTGCTGCATGATAAAAGCTGAAGAGGAAGAAATTGCAGCTCATGGGGGAGTTGCTGTTGTGCTTTTCCCTCTGGGGCTTCCACATCCAAAACTGTAAGTCCTACATCTTAAATAAGACCATCAGCTGAAAGCCAACAAGATTTCCTACATTTCTATGCATATATTGTCCATGTGAGGTAAAAGATGTGGAATCCAAATCAAGCTGAACAGAATTTTCTCTCCAGTTCCTCCAGCTGCTCTTCACTCGAGCGATGATGTCACGCACTCATCGCTCGGTTGAGCCAGTACTTGGGTGACTTAGGCCAGTCTGTTAAACCGAGCCTAAGAAACCTGGGTGTTGTCTTTGACAAAGACATGTCATTAGTGGCAACACTGCAAACAGCTAACCAAAAATTGTTTTTTTCAACTGAGGAAAATCTCCAAATTAAGGAAAATGGTGTCACAAAATGATTTGGAGCTGATCATTCATGCCTCTGTGTCTTTGCGTTTAGACTATTGTAATAGCTTGTTTTCATGTCTGAACAAGAAGGAGTTGTCTTGCCTGCAGTTAGTGCAAAACTCTGCAGCGAGAATTCTGACCCGCTCTAATAGGTGGACACACATATCCCCTATTCTTAAAGCCCTTCATTGTGTGCTCAAACACAGTGTTCAAAGCACAGACATGGAAGTCCCATTTTACTGTGCTTGCTCTTGGGAGTCTCTGTGCTATCACTCTATCAAGCACACACATCTCTTGGGAGATATTGAAAAAAGTCGAGAGAATCCAGCTAGGTCAGAGAAGAATTGATGAACTAATGGAATGTGAGATGTCACCTGCTGCATGATGAAAGATGAAGATGAAGAAAGATGAACGTTTAAAAAGCTGAAAAGCCAGAAAAGCTGAGAAGTAAGAGGGCTGACAGAGGTTAAAAAGGTGAACAGTTTCAATGCTGGTCATATGCTGGAGCAGTAGAGCAGCCAAAGTTGAAAATGTCTCCCTAAAAAAAATGGGAAAAATGCCTCCCAAACTCCTGCGATTTTTGAAAGAAAACTAACTCAAAGTCACACAACATATTTCCATGTAAAGTAACACAAACTGCAATAGTGATCAAATGATCCATAACTACAAGCAGAAACCACTTACATTTTCTCAAGAACGCACACATCACTAGAGGAACACACAGAAAGTCCATGCAGCTTCATGCGGTGTGCTCACTGGCTGGTCGGCTGCATTTCAGTGTGACTGAGCATGTCCTGACTTGTTCACTGCTAGTTGTCTTTGCACCAGTAGAGGGTGCTGTTGCACCTTTACCTGTAAAGTTTTCTTACAGTTTCTGTGGCTGCACACATGCTGAAGCAATAACAGAGACAAAGTGGAAAATGTCCTCATAAGAATGAATGGGAAAATGCCTCCCAAACTCCTGCCATTTTTGAAAGAAATGTAATGGTTATCTGCAAAACATTCATATATTGAGTCACAGGAGACATTGAGACCAAACAGGCTCTGTCTGCTCTTCTCCAGAAATGTAGACTCAAAATTAACATTGGGGCTTATGGGGGACTTGTTGGAGTGCTTGTCGCTCTGTGGCTTCCACATCCAAAACTGTAAGTCCTACATCTTAAATAAGACCATGAGCTGAAAGCCAACACGATTTCCTACATTTCTATGCATATATTGTCCATGTGAGGTAAAAGATGTGGAATCCAAATCAAGCTGAACAGAATTTTCTCTCCAGTTCTTTCAGCTGCTCTTCACTCGAGCGATGATGTCACGCACTCTAGCTCACGCAACACACACCCATTATAAGATGACAAAGACAAGCAATAAATCCTTAAAACTAAAACTGTGATGATTTCAAAACCATACAAGATTTTAAAAAGCTGAATACAGGACTGATATTTTAAGGTCTCGAGACTCTTTTAAAGTTGGAATGGAGTCTGTAGCTCAAAGTATGAAGGACAAGGAGAGGTTGAAAGTGGATGAGTTTTGAAGAGGATTTGAAGATTTTCCCATTTAATTCCATGCAAACTAATTAGACTGCCACCAGATTGCCACCTATTGGCCGATTTGGACCAAATTTTACACAGACCCTCATCAGGCCATGGAACACAATTAGCAAAAGTGTTGTGGTAATGGGAATGTATTTGGGGAAGATATGGAACAATATCTGTTTTGAATGCAATGTGCAAAAATTGATATTTTGAAGAGAAAAGTAATAGCATACCGAGTCAGATCGAGCCGCATGTTTTGATATATAATTTGTTTGTGTGCGCTCAACGGTGCGGGCCGTGAAAAGTGCCAAAAAAAGGAAGGATTTAGAATAACTAGACAATTCCCCGCCGGGGAATCGCGAGAGTGGGCTGTGCGCTTTGCCCCGTGACGAACA
>CAEMYA010000680.1:72226-82714 GCA_903131615.1 Diplodus sargus | reverse complement strand
GGAGAAACGTTCACTGAGTGTTTAATTGTGTAGCCACCACTGCAGACTGTGAAGGTGTCATGCACCGACAATAAGATATTTACAAGCCCAGAACGCCTCATGATGCAATATTATGTGAGCTTGTATGGCCTATTATTTATTATTTTCAGTGCGCAAATCACAGTTTTTATTGGTGCATTAGCGTCTGGCATACTTAGTTACACTAATGAATAAAAGAAGATGCGATATTTTGTAATAATAATAATATAATATATAGAGTAGATATTGATGCTGATAATAATAATAATATCAATAATAATAATAATAATAATAATAATAATAATAATAATAATAGAGCAAATGTCTGAGAAATTAATATAGGCTGCCTGTTCTGCAGGCACACTTAGGCTAATAATAATAATAATAATATGAACGGTTTTGGAGTTCATATTCTTCTCCTGCTTTGAATGTTCATGTTCATTGTTTATTCCTGCCCATAGGTGTGGGAAAAATGCCACCGAAAAGAAAATGTGATTAGCAGACTCTGGAAGGCTGAGACTATTATTTGTTTTATAAGTTATTACTTCAGAGTATTTTTATTTTAGTTTACTACCAAGTTTTAATAAATGAAAATAAATATAACTGTGGTGTTATTATTATTCATTATTACTAAATTATTATTATTATTATTACATTTAAGACCAGTGTATAAGATCGTACCCCCCCCCCGGCTGGCTACTTATGTATTATGGCTGGCTAGTCTGTGTCTTAGTGGAAAGCCCTGTGTATGTGGGGGGCTGCTCACACATATCATTCATGCTGGAACTGAAAAATAAGGCCAACACTACGGTGGCCCTGAAGGGCAAACGACAACCACAAATAGAAAAACACAACAACATTAACAAAAACACAACAACATTAACAAAAACACATCACAAAAACAAAATCACAACAACATTAACAAAAACACAATCACAAAAACAAAATCACAACAACATTAACAAAAACACAATTACATTGACAAAAACACAATCACAAAAACAAAATCACAACAACATTAACAAAAACACAATTACATTAACAAAAAACACAATCACAAAAACAAAATCACAACAACATTAACAAAAACACAATTACAAAAACAAAATCACAACAACATTAAGAAAAACACAATTACATTAACAAAAACACAATCACATTAACAAAAACACAATCACATTAACAAAAAACACAACGACATTAACTTCTACCGGAAAAGGTAGGTACCTTCTACGACATGGATCAATGCTGATTGGACGAAAGCACGTCCGTCTTTTTAACAGGTGGGAAGGGCTGCTTTACGCCACACCAGGTAGTTTACGGCTTGAACGGCTTTCATTTAGTATCAGATGAAGGACTTAGAGTTAAGATGTATTGCCCTCACTGTGGCAGAAAGGTACCTGAAAACGTCGTCGAAAGGCCTAACTTTTGCAGTTATTGTGGCAAGGGGCTTCATGACAGGCTTGGCGTTGAACCCAGCGACGCACCGCCTTCAGGTAAGTTAACTAATGTAACATTAATTGTGGCCAATGAAGTAGTGAATGTGCTCTTCAGACCTGGTGGTCCGCAGGCAGGCTACATGGCTACATAAAATGAAGAATAGTGTTGAAAACGATATACTCTGGCACTTCATTGGTGTATTAGCCGGTAACATTGAATATCATTGAGTATACTGGCGTTACTAGGAGGAAGGGGGGACATTTCTCTCTGTTTGATAACTTGAGAAGTAGTAAGTAAGAAAGGCTAGGTTTGCTAGTTTACAAAGAAAAAAAAACGAGACAAAAGAGAGCCGAGCAACAGAGAGCTATGGAGGGGCGTGAATAGCATTGCAGTTTCTTTTTAGCTGTGTTAAAATGGTATATTGTCATTACATTTCTACTGAAAAATATAGTGTCCTGCTACTCTGACAGACGAACGACGCGCCATGCTGCGCTCCAGTTGAATTGGAAGTTGGGAAATTTAGAGTAATGTTACGTCTACTCCGTTACTGTGTCTACTCGGTCTTTACCCTGCAATCTAACGTTAGTAAGTTAGACTGGAGAATGTGCGAAGCCTGTGTGAACTTAAGTTTTGTAACCTGGTAAACAAAAGCCAGGAGTTTGTGTTTGAAAACAGCCCATGTCTCCCACCAGGCCTGAACATATTATAGGGGAAACCCTGTGTAGTCTAGCCATGCATTTTTTATTTATACTGCCAATGTTGTATTTATGCACCTGTAATGCATGCTTCACCATTCATAAGAACGCATTTTTCGTTTATTTCCCTGTAGTATCACAGAATCCTCCATCTACTCCAACCCCATTGGTAAAAAACCTTCCTGGATTACCGGAAGAAAAAGGCAGAGGAAAGGCAACATTTTTCCTGTGGTAAAATGGGGACAAAGAAAAAGGAAAAAAGGAAAGTTCAGGTAACAGTAAACGTTGTTCCCAAAATCTTAACCCTGTAAACATGAGCCCCATAGTAGGGTCGATTTAATGACAACCAATAGATTTGTATATATATATAAATGTTTAATATATATATGTATACACACAAACACTGATAGGCCTCTGTGTTGTAGTCTGTTAACTCTCAAAACAGCATTGAATTTCTTGTTTTACCCTTTTTTTCACCTGATTTGTGATCATGAATTTAAAATGAATTTTAAAAAAGATTGATTATTATATTACATTTTTTGTTTTTCAAATGTACCGGCAAATCTGCTATTTACTAGAATTTGAAGTAAAGATCAATTTTTTTCATCTAAATGTAACATTTGTCAGCCTTGCATCGAAACAATCACTTTTGAATCAAGCATTGTTCTTTAATCCAGATGTAGAATCACCATATTTTTTCTATTTCAGATAAATCTTGGCTTGATGACTGCTCAGAAATGTGGTTTACAGCGACAACGTGGGAAAACAATGTCCTTGATAACAGACCCTGACAGCACTGCTCAAAGTCTTCTTCGTCAGGCTGTGAAAAAAATGAGGGACTTCAATAAAGATTTGGATGAGGGACCCTACATCCTTCTGTATCCGGATGGATCCGAAGTTGTAAATACCCCTGGGACACAAAGACCTTTTATTCTAAAAGAATACAAGGCAGAACTAGGCAAACCATATCAACGAATCAACATTTTCATCTGCTCTAGGAAGGACTTTGAAGAAGGTTAGTGTTTTTCCATCAGTAGCTAATGTGCCCAGCTGTTTTACCTGTCTAAGAGAGACTGTAGCTAATTAATGAAGTAAAAAAACAAAGTATCCAAGAAACTGCTGAGTGCAAATCTATTTT
The DNA here is from genome assembly GCA_903131615.1 of Diplodus sargus. Lineage (NCBI taxonomy): Eukaryota > Metazoa > Chordata > Actinopteri > Spariformes > Sparidae > Diplodus > Diplodus sargus. The sequence goes on along the minus strand of CAEMYA010000680.1, from coordinate 79,423 downwards.
AATTTTTGTGCAGGTATATGTTGCTGTTGCTCAAACAGAGATCTGACTTTGAGCCAAAAAATCAGCTGCTTCTGACACAGTGTGTCAAGGTGGTTTTTCATTCAGCACTTTCGCCTAGATTAAGCTACTTTTTAAATCTTTATCATTAAATGAAAGTGGATTGGTGGTGGCCTTGTGGTTAGGGATCTGGGTTTTCAAATGGAACACTGAAAAGGTATGAGTTTGAACCAAGGGGTAGCCACCATTCTGCCTCTGAGCAAGGCAGTTAACCGCAAGTTGCTCCAGAACGACTGTCCCTGTAGTTGGTTCCCTGTAGATAACGGTGTCTGTTAAATGATGTAATATGGTGAATAATAACTACGGTTAAGACTTCAAGCCAGCTTGAATTATTTTGTGTTTTACAGTTGGAGAAGTGCCAGACATTTCTGACTCCGACTCTGAGATTTTCATAAAAAGACCCACAGACGTTGATCTAGCGGACACGCTGGTGAGTGCAACATATTTTCGACAGATATTCAGAAGTGGTCAGGGTTGTCAATGATCGATGCTGATATTTAGAGAGCTGGGCAGCCGATAACTCATATGTAGGAAGTTACACCATCGGTCAGCCTACTGCTGTGTCTTCCTGTATACATATCAAACTAAAAGACCGATGTTTCAATCATATACTAGGTTTTGACCTGGTCTTGTTTTTTTGCCTTTATGAGTGGAGGCATCTGCAGTGTAGTGGTGGATTTGTCCTAAATAATAATGCCCTTTGTTCAAATAAAAAACATTATCACAATCTATTCAAATGGCCACTGAGGCACTTCAAGAGTGAATCTTATGTAGGTATGTGACAAAACAATTTTCCAGTCATGGTGGTACATGTTTGCAGGTTTATTTTCCCTTTGGTGCCAAACAATTGATGATGGCATCTGTGTCTCTCTTGCCCTGTCACCCTGGTAAAAAAAAACATAAACCTTTCCCAGTGCCTGCCTTCCACCACCTGCCTCATCATATACTGTATATAGATTCACCCCTGCCAGTGCCTTCAAATCAAAAGCCTTATCAAATATTCAAAATCACAAAAACAATGTAATCAAACTAATTAACTAACTTGTACTCAATAGACAATAACTCAATAAAATTTTTTTAAAATTATATCACAAAACAATGAAAAGCTCCAACACACAGATTACCTCAAAATGTCAGATTAATCAATTTCCCACTTCTATTAATGAACTATTTTTTGTATTTTCATATGTAATATGTGATATGTTGTTGTTTTACTACAGCCATTTGAACCTCAACATGAAAGCAGCCCTGTACCAAAAGCGCCAGAAATTGGGTAATTGCATTTTTGGAATTTACATGTTTTTTGTTTTTGAGAAGTCTGCAATATATTGTGATTTGACCCTCAGTTGTGCTACTTTTCACATCAAAGTGGATCCACCTGCACATGTAGCCCTCTCGCAAACAAGCTAATCACTTTTCTTAAGTCATGTCATTGTGATATCAATGTAATTCATTGCAAACGTTCATGGGTTCACTTTGTCATTTGTTTGTTTTCAAGCAGCTCTTCAGAGGCATCGGCTCAAGTTGTAATGGAAGAGGTTTGTTTTATATTTTATTGTTCATAATCAATGTAAAACCTTTTTATAATTACATAGTTTAGCACTATTAATACATTAGACTATTACTGTAGACATTGCTGTTACATTATTAGATTAAATCAAATCAAATGTCAGACTATTACATTTAGATATTACTGTAATGTAATATACAGTCACAGCACAGCTTTCACTGCATGTCATATTTTTTTCATTTTTATGTTGACATGTTAATCTCAAATCAGGTGTTTATTTCGGACACTGATGACCCATTGGAGTGCAACTCTGGGGGACGAAAGAAGACTACTCCAAGGTAGTGAGTAGAGCTGTTGGGTATAATGTGACATTATTACACTAGGCAGATACCTTAAATTAATGATCAATGGTTAGTGTTGCAGATGCAGCCCTTGCCACCGAGACTGCTGTGAAGACGATGGAAAACACATTGTACAGGTAGTGTTTCTTTTGCGGTTTTAACACACTTTCAAACACTCACTGTCATGTCTTGTTTCACCATTTGTTTATTTCATGGGGTGGTAATGGTTTCAAATGGATCACCGGAAGGTTGTCAGATTGATCCTATGGACTGCTGCAATTGTGTCCCTGAGTAAGGCACTTAACTGGTGCTCCAGGGGGAGTGCCCCTGTAGTTGGTTCACCACTAGTCGTTCAGATAATAGTATCTGCTGAATCATAATTAATCACGTTTGTTAATTTCAGCAAGTACACCCAGCTGTATGCTCCTATTGTAATTGAGGATGATGAGGACGACAGTCAAGATTGTGATGTTATACCCATAAGCACTGACCCTGCAAAAACAGCCAAGTAAGTATTTATGGCTGCAATCATGTGAATTTTGTGTCTTATTAGAGGTAATCACTGGACCTTTTTTATTGCCATTATGAAGTCAAAAACAGAACATCTTTAAAAGGACCACATCAGTGCTTTTGGACATGGCAACCTATTTGCTATAATCCAAGTTTATTGAAAAACATACACCAGTAAAAAGAAAAAGACAAATGGACATCTTAGTGAAGTAAGGTACTTCTTCTGTAAAGGAGTTCAGCATGAAGTTCCGACTAATTTTTGACAAGGTAATTTATCTTTTTTGTGGAAAAACCAGGTCAGATGCAAAGATTCTCTGAAGTACTATATAATGTTAACATAATGGGTCGCTTTTTTCCACACTTTTCTATTCATTGTAAAAATGAATTTGATAAAACATATGAAAACATGAACAAGTATAACATGAACAAGTATTTTGTATACTTCTCTATTCTTTTCTGTATCTATTGTCATAGGGACACAGGTATATCTGCAGCCGAGATCATTGTGGAATTAGCAGATGCCATTGACCATAAAACTGTCAGCAGATTCAATATCACACGCTCAAATGTTTGGGATGGAGCATTCAGAGGGTTCAGACGCTCAAGCTTCTCTGAAGAATCGGATTTGCTTGTGAAGTTCAGTGACGATGCAGGCTCTTTTGAGGAAGGAATAGACAATGGAGGTCCTAAACGAGAGCTTCTTACACTTCTAATGAGCCAGTTGCAGTCTCGACCCATTTTTGAAGGACCCCCGGAGAGCCGGTACTTGGTGTATAATGCTGCAGGTTTGTTGTCAGCCCTGGACCTTGAATAGTTTGATGTTAATCAGACAGGATTCAAATTTTCAAGTGCTTTACATTCTTATTCTTCAAGATACTGAATTTATATTTGTTATGTGATGTACTGTAGCTATGTGACTCAGTGAAGTTTGTTTTCTACCCTGTGCACCCCCCCAGCAATCAGAGAGGATGAGTATTTCTTGGCAGGGAAGATGATAGCTGTGAGCATAGTTCATGGAGGACCAGGCCCACATTTTCTCTCTCGGGACCTGGTGAACCATATTGTTGGACAACCTGGTTTCTGTGCAAATGTGAAGGATGTGACAGATGATGAGATAGGGAGAGCTCTTAATGAGGTATGACAAAGAGACTACACTGGTCTTTGTCATAAATGTATTGTTTATTGTAATCCTCATGGGTACAGTACTTCTCATTGAGTTTACAGTAGAGGCCCTTATGTAAATGTCTGTGCAGAAACACTATTATACTCGAAGATTAACTATGCATTACTAAAAACATTAAAACCACATTCCTCTTTATGTAACTAAATTTTAAAGGTTTTTGTTTACTTTTTCCTGGCCTTAAACTATCAATATTCTATCTCTATATATTTCAGATTGAGCTGGCAGGTTCTTTAGAGTCTCTGCAAGACATATTACTGAAGCACAGCTCCTTGCTTCAAACTGCAGGATGCTTCAGGCATGTCAGCTCCGTGGAAGACAGACACTCAGTTGTGGCGGAATACCTTAAATGGTACATCATTGACAGAAATTACAGTGTAATTGAAAGGTAAGGCTAGATGTTTTCAGAAAAAAAATCAGCAGCTTGTTTCAGGTCTAATACAAACACTGTATATGTCCTGAAATAATATGCCTACAGTAAAACAATGTACAATGGATTTTACTGCCTCTAACAAATCACTAATCTGTATCTTCTAATAGATTCAAACAAGGACTAGCCAGCCTACACTTTCTTGATGCCCTTTGCCAACATCCCAGTGTCCTGGCTCCAGTGCTGTGTCACATGGACAAGAGGCTGACTGCTACAGAACTAGAACAACTCTTCATACCACAACTCAGTCTCGCAGGGAGCAACAGGAGGACAACAGAAAACTTGGCACTCAGTTTCTGGGGAGACTATATTATGGACTGTGAAGGTTTGTGAAGTAAAATACTGCTCTGATAAAATCAGATTTTACATGAATGCAAATGTATCTAATGACTGCTTCTTTTACAGACAAAGGACCTGTGTCAGTGGAGGAGGTGTTGATGTTTTCCACAGGCCTGAAGTCAATCCCACCTGCAGGAATGACACCCCATCCATGCATCACATTTACACAGGAGTCCATGTATTCCCTAGCAAATACATGCGCCAACACAATCACACTTCCACTCTTGCAAACATACAATCTTTTCAAAGCAAATATGGACTTTGGTATTCAAAACTCACCAGGTTTCGGATGTCTCTGAAAAGTGTGGAAGACAGAAGAAGTTACCAAGTAGAACAGGCAAAATAGTTCTAAGTTCTGCCTGGCTTGGTATTTTGTGTCAACTTCCTTTCCAAAGTGTTGAGGTCCAAGTAAAAACAGTTTACCTAATTTTCTAGTCAACACTCCACTGTTTCAAATGAGTGGGGAAAAGGCAAGGAATTGCACTGATTGCATTGATCATGCTGTTAGATATGGTGCATAACAGTTGCAATAAACAAGTTGTTTAACAACAGATTGTCCTCTGGGTTGTGGTGAATTGCATTTAACTACAAGTCAGTGTACACTTTTTAGGGCTGCTCTGAGCTGTCTCCTTACACCGAAGGTGCTGTCCAGTGCACAGTGGGCTGCAGTAGTCTGTTTTTGTATATCAGTCCATATTTATAGCCCAGCTATTTCCTTCAGAGTAAGGTATAGTTGTGAGGCTGACTCCCAATCATGTGGCTGCTGTAATCCATTTTGTTCCACAGCCTGGTGTAGATAATCCTGAATGTCAGGATCACTACATAGATGAATAGTTTGCTCCGACTCAGGAAACATGTGAAGTTCCCTGTCTTCAACAACCAATGTCCCTTGATCCAAACCTGCAAAGTGAGACAACCATGTAATTTAAAATGAAAGGAATACATGTCCCTTAAATTTGGGAAATGCAGTTTCAAATTATTCTTTGATTTTGTTCCTTCATAGACAAAAATGCGAAGGTAAACAAAGGCAGTGACAACTATCCTATAAATTAAAGGTTATAATTTGCCTACTTCTGTAATGATCCAAATGTATTTCCCATGACTGTGGTGCTATAATAAAACACTTTGCATATTTATCGGAATGTATATGGTCAGTTCATTCTGAGATAAAATGGATTACCTGTGAGGCAATAGATAGAGTTCGTTTGGAATGCCCCCAGGACATGATGCAAGTCTGGAGGGTCGAATCCTGTGCTTGTTCCAGAGGTCAGTGCATTCATCCAGGTCTTTCTGCAGAACATCCCTGAAGCAGAATCTTAGTAAGTCCTGGTGTTCATGGCTGCCATTAAACTGGCCAAAGTCTCTAAGGTCTCCAAATAGGTCCATCCAAAATTGAGCCCTGGAAAACATTACATACAAAGTTGCTTAGTATACACATGAGCAGCAGAACATCATGATTTTATAACTTTAAACAAGTATGCAGGAAAGCATTGATACTGCTGCCATCGTTAGTGAAAAAAGGCGTAGAAGAGCAATGGACTTAATGCACAAGTGGCTTTTTCTTTTTATGACTTTTTATTGATAGAATTGTGCAATATTCTATGAGAAAAGATTGTAGTCTAATGAAGTAGACCACATTTTATAACAGTAGATGCATTATTCATCAGTGTGTAGCCGAATATAAGGTTTAGATAATTATAAGGTAAAGACATTTACAAACCTTCCTTTCCTGAAAAAGGACCACCACGACTCGATACGCTGATTCCCTGCGGATGAGCCATAACTGTGACTTGACGAGCCTGCGTAGTAGTCGGTATGCTCGTGGCGGAGGGTGCATTGTATGGCAGCCATTGTCCCATTTTCTGTTCCGAAGTCAGTTCTTAGTCTCATTGGGATCACACCAACACTCTTCGCACATTGAATATAATTGTAGGCGATGACCGATGGGTTGTTGTTGGTAGCCCCACAAACAAGCCACATGATTCTCCTTGAGAACCCATCAATACACCCTGAGAGAGCCAAGCCAAAGGGTTTCATCTTATCGTAGCCGTCTACATGCCACATGTAGTTTGGTCCCATCGAGTGATACGTACGCCTCATAAACCTCCGGCGTGTCCTCAGATCCGTCCCTTGTGGATTAAGTTGTTTCAACAATCTCATCACTACACCACGTTTAACTCGTAGCTTGTATTTTTGTTTCAGTACTTGCCACATTGTCCGATAGCCAAACAGCTGCCCCGGCCCACGCAGCTCTGTCAGTATGGCTCGTCTCACCTGAACGAGTGGTGAATGATTCTTTCTCCTATACAGTCCTGCTTCTCTTAAACGTGTCTTCAAAGTGCGAACACTCATTGTTATGCTGTGAAAGGTTGACAGCATGTCAACTATCACCTCATATGTATGTCCCGCATCAAAATAATCCTTGATAAGTTCTTCTGTGGTACCCATGTTTATATACAAGCCGTAAACTACCTGAGGTCCGTTTCACAAAGCAGGTTTAGTGAAAACTCTGAGTCTGTTAACCCTGAAATGAGGGAAACTCTGAGTTTTCCGTTTCACAAAGGGAGGTAACTCAAACCAGAGAAAGAGGAGTAACTCTAGCATGTTTCACAGAGAGAGGTAACTTAAGCTTTCCGTCAGTTACCATGGTAACATACTCTTTGAAACTAACCTGGTCGGGACCAGGTTTTTCTCAACAAACCTTGAGTTTCTCTCTGTCTCCGCCCTCTTTCAGCCACACACGGTATTTGATTTCCTCATTCATTTAGTCAGCGGGCGAGTTTTGGCGTAGTAAAGTTCTGCCGTCTGTTTTTTGAGGAAATTATTGCAA
>CAEMYA010000680.1:44436-59424 GCA_903131615.1 Diplodus sargus | reverse complement strand
AATAAACACTGTTGACTTTAACTGAGCAGCATCTGTGATTATTTTGCACAATCCCATATTGTAATAACTGCTGGTTGAGATGGCCAGTGCTCGGATTCACGCCTTCCCTCTTGTCTAATTATTGATTATTTCATAATATTGACAAGTTGACCAATTTTCAGACTTAAAGGTAAATCATTTGATTATTGATCCCTGATTCCAGGGTGGTGCCCCGTGTTCATTAATGACTCATAGTTACCTAGGTTTCATTAATCAACTATAATAATTTTTGATTAATTAATAATAAGATTAATTAATAGTCAATAATCAATAACGATTCCCAACATTGGAGGTTGTTGCATAGCGCTTTGCTGCCAGAATCTCCTTTTCTACAGATTCCTTGCACATCAAGTAAAGCTTAGGAATAGCCGTCTTGGAAAAGTGCTTTCGGCCTGGTGAAGTGTAACGGGGGTCAAGCACATGAACAAGATTTGTGAATCCAGACTTCTCAACTGTTCTTAGCCGTAGCAAGTCCTTTGCTAAATGATACGCCACTGCATCCGTTATTTCTTTATAACAATTTGAGGTTTTTTCGTATGCTGCTGAGTACCTCTCCATTGTGGTCTGTTGCCGCTTGTGTGGTACTCCACCTGTACCGGCTGAAGTCGATGGCTGTGGCTGTTTGACACTGCTGTACTCCAATAGATGAGAGGGGCTGAGGTGATAAAAAAAATGTGTCATATTGCCAGACTTAGTAGGGACAACGACATGGCATAGTTTGCAGACAACATCGGTCTGACTCTTGTTGGACAGAAAAAATCCGAAATACTGCCACATTGGTGACGTGAACTTTCTTTTTCTATCTACAATTTCCTCACGCGCGGTCGCAGAGGCTAAAGCCCTTCCTCTGCCTACATCCCCCAGAATGCCTTGCGGTTCTGGATCGGGATTTTCTTCCTGTTGTTTTTGAGTTCAGTGAAAATTATTGAACGTTCTATCAAACGTGTTTTCTATTGATATTGATCACGTGTCTATCGCGATAGATATTTTTATCGTACATAGACGCATTCAGCCTTTGCTTAACTCGGCCAAAGGCACATGTTGACAGGAGTGGCGTTTACCACTTTCAGGTAGCTGGAAACAGTTCAGCCCCATTGGCAAAGGCTCGACCTCCAACGAAGTAAGCAGCCTTCCTTTGGTCTTACGCTTTAGCCACCAGTGGCCACAGCTGCATCCTTCGCTCTCTGATAGCTAGGGACAGGTCTTCGGCAAAACGTAGCTTGTTGTTTTGAAGGAAGGTGGACTCCTTTGCAGCTTTCCAGCTGGCATTGCGGTATATACGGGCACCAAATTGTAGAATTATCCCTCAAGGCTTGGTGGCATCTTTCTTTGGTTGGCCGAGACGGTGCACTGAGTCAATAACATCGGGGAGGTTGTCCTTGTGCTCCGGCAGATGTGACAGATGTGTATCACCTCTTGGCAGACGTTCTGGTCTTTGTTTTCAGCCATTCCGTAGAGTCGCAGGTTTCACCGTCGTGAATAGTTTTCCAGCTCAGTTATTCGTTATTCCTGTAGACTCGCCTTTTTCTCCGCCACGTTGACTCGGTCATCGATGTGTGTCACTTTACCTTTCACTTCACGGATCTCAGCGCAGGCAAAGTCAACCGTCGTGTGTGTGTATATATATCTCGTGTGTGTATATATCTCGTGTGTGTATATATCTCGTGTGTGTATATATCTTGTGTGTGTGTATATATACACACACACAAACACACGATATATACACACACACGAGATATATACACACACGACATAGATACACACACACACACGAGATATATACACACACGAGATATATACACACACACGAGATATATATACACACACAAGATATATACACATACACACAAACACAAGATATATACAAACGTACGAGATATATACACATACACACACGAGATATATACACACACACTCGTGTGTGTATATATCTCGAGTGTGTATATATCTCGTGTGTGTATATATCGTGTGTGTGTGTATATATCTCGTCTGTGTGTATATATCTTGTGTGTGTGTATAAATCTCTTGTGTGTGCGTGTATATATATCTCGTGTGTGTATATATCTCGTGTGTATATATCTCGTGTGTGTATATATCTCGTGTGTGTGTATATATCTCGTGTGTGTATATATCTTGTGTATGTGTATTTATCTTGTGTGTTTGTGTGTGTATATATATCTCGTGTGTGTATATATCTCAGATGTGTGTGTGTATATATCTCGTGTGTGTATGTGTGTATTTCTTGTGTGTGTGTATATATATCTCGTCTGTGTGTATATATCTTCTGTGTGTGTATGTGTATATGTCTCGTGTGTGTGTATATATCTCGTGTGTGTATATATCTCGTGTGTGTATGTGTATATATCTTGTGTGTGTGTATATCTTGTGTGTGTGTATCTTGTGTGTATATATATCTCGTGTGTGTGTATATATCTCGTGTGTGTATATATCTTGTGTGTATGTATATACCTCGTGTGTGTATATATATGTTGTGTGTGTATATATCTAGTGCATGTGTATATATCTCGTGTGTGTATATATCTCGTGTGTGTATATATCTCGTGTGTGTATATATCTCAGATGTGTGTGTGTATATATCTCGTGTGTGTATGTGTGTATTTCTTGTGTGTGTGTGTATATATATCTCGTCTGTGTATATATATCTTCTGTGTGTATGTGTATATGTCTCATGTGTGTGTGTGTGTGTATATATCTCGTGTGTGTATATATCTCGTGTGTGTATGTGTATATATCTTGTGTGTGTGTATATCTTGTGTGTGTGTGTATCTCGTGTGTATATATATCTCGTGTGTATATATCTCGTGTGTGTGTATATATCTTGTGTGTATGTATATACCTCGTGTGTGTATATATATGTTGTGTGTATATATCTAGTGCATGTGTATATATCTCGTGTGTATATATCTTGTGTGTGTATATATCTCGTGTGTGTATATATCTTGTGTATGTGTATATATCTTGTGTGTTTGTGTGTGTATATATCTCAGATGTGTGTGTGTATATATCGTGTGTGCGTGTATATATCTCGTGTGTGTATATATCGCGCGTTTGTGTATATATCTCGTGTGTGTATATATCTCGTGTGTGTATATATCTCGTGTGTTTTTGTGTGTATATATCTTGTGTGGGTGTATATATCTCGTGTGTGTGCGTGTATATATATCATGAGTGTATATATCTCGTGTGTGTGTATATATCTTGTGTGTGTATATATATCTCGTGTGTGTATATATCGCGCATGTGTGTGTATATATCTCGTGTGTCTATATATCTCGTGTGTGTATATATCTTGTGTGTTTGTGTGTGTATATCTATCTCGTGTGTGTGTATATATCTTGTGTGTGTGTATATATCTTGTGTGTATGTATGTGTATATATCTCGTGTGTGTGTGTATATCTTGTGTGTGTGTATATATATCTCGTGTGTGTATATATCGCGCATGTGTGTGTATACATCTCGTGTGTCTATATATCTCGTGTGTGTATATATCTCGTGTGTTTGTGTGTGTATATATATCTCGTGTGTGTATATATATCTCATGTGTGTATGTATCTCGTGTGTGTGTATGTGTATATATCTCGTGTGTGTATATATCGCGCGTTTGTGTATATATCTCTTGTGTGTATATATCTCGTGTGTGTATATATCTCATGTGTGTGTGTATATATAGCTCGTGTGTGTGTGTATGTGTATATATCTTGTGTATGTATATATCGCGCGTTTGTGTATATATCTCGTGTGTGTATATATCTCGTGTGTGTGTATATATCTCGTGTGTTTTTGTGTGTATATATCTTGTTTGTGTATATATCTCGTGTGTGTGCGTGTATATATATCATGAGTGTATATATCTCGTGTGTGCGTGTATATATATCATGAGTGTATATATCTCGTGTGTGTGTATATATCTTGTGTGTGTATATATCTCGTGTGTGTATGTGTATATATCTCGTGTGTGTATATATATCTTGTGTGTGTATATATCTCGTGTGTGTGTGTACATATCTCATGTGTGTATATATCTCGTGTGTGTATATATCTCATGTGTTTGTATATATAGCTCGTGTGTGTGTATGTGTATATATCTTGTGTGTGTATGTGTATATATCTTGTGTGTGTGTGTATATATCTCGTGTGTGTGTATGTGTATATGTATATATCTCGTGTGTATGTATATATATATTGAGTGCGTGTATATATCTCGTGTGTATGTGTATATATCTCGTGTGTGTGTGTATATATATCTTCTGTGTGTGTGTATATATATCTTCTGTGTGTGTGTATATATCTTGTGTGTGTGTATGTGTATATATCTTGTGTGTTTGTATATATCTCGTGTGTGTATATATCTCGTGTGTATATATAGCTTGTGTGTGTATGTGTATATATCTTGTGTGTGTGTATGTGTATACATCTCGTGTGTGTGTGTATATATCTCGTGTGTGTATGTGTATATATCTCGTGAGTGTGTGTATATATATATCGTGTGCGTGTGTATATATCTCGTGTGTATGTGTATATATCTCGTGTGTGTGTGTATATATATCTTCTGTGTGTAAGTATATAAATCTTCTGTGTGTGTGTATATATCTTGTGTGTGTATGTTTATATATCTCGTGTGTTTGTATATATCTTGTGTGTGTGTATGTGTATATATCTCGTGTGTGTATATATATCTCGTGTGTGTATATATCTTGTGTGTGTATATATCTTATGTGTGTATGTGTATATATCTCGTGTGTATATGTATATATCTTGTGTGAGTGTATATATCTTGTGTGTTTGTGTGTGTATATATCTCGTGTGTGTATATATCTCGTGCGTATATATCTCGTGTGTCTATATATCTCGTGTGTGTGTATATATCATGTTTGTGTGTAAATATATCTTGTGTGTGTGTATATATCTCGTGTGTGTGTATGTATATCTTGTGTGTGTATGTATGTGTATATATCTTGTGTGTGTGTGTATATATCTCGTGTGTGTATATTTCTCGTGTGTGTGTATATATCTCGTGTGTTTGTGTGTATATATCTTGTGTGTGTATATATCTCTTGTGTTTGTGTGTGTATATATCTCGTGTGTGTGTGTATATATCGCGCTTGTGTGTATATATCTCGTGTGTCTATGTACCTCGTGTGTGTGTGTGTGTATATATCTCGTGTGTGCGTGTATATATCTCGTGTGTGCGTGTATATATCTCGTGTGTGTATATATCTTGTGTGTGCGTGTATATATCTCGTGTGTATATATCTTGTGTGTGCGTGTATATATCTCGTGTGTGTGTGCATATATCTTGCGTGTGCGTGTATATATCTTGTGTGTGTGTGTATATATCTCGTGTGTGTATATATATCTCGTGTGTGCGTGTATATATCTCGTGTGTGCGTGTATATATCTCGTGTGTGTATATATCTCGTGTGTGTATATATCTTGTGTGTGGGTGTATATATCTCGTGTGTGTATATATCTCGTGTGTGCGTGTATATATCTTGTGTGCGCGTGTATATATCTCGTGTGTGTATATATGTTGTGTGTGTGTCTGTGTGTGTGTATATCTTGTGTGTGTGTGTATATATCTCGTGTGTGTGTGTATCTCGTGTGTGTGTATATATCTGGTGTGTGTGTATGTATATCTCATTTGTGTGTATATATCTTGTGTGTGTGTACGTGTATATATCTCGTGTGTGTGTATGTGTATATACCTGGCGTGTGTGTATGTGTACATATCTCGTGTGTGTGTTTGTGTACGTGTATATATCTCGTGTGTGTGTATGTGTATATATCTCGTGTGTGTGTGCATATATCTTGTGTGTATGTATACATATCATGTATGTTTGTGTATATATCTCGCGTGTTTGTGTGTACGTGTGTGTTTGTGTGTATGTATCTCGTGTGTGTGTGTTTATGTCTCGTGTGTGTATACATATCTGTATAATAAGCTGTATTTCAGTCAAAAATGCTTTCTCAAGTGAAATTGTACTCAGTGTCTCAACTTTACATGATTACAGTATCTAAACATAGTTTCAGTTGTTCTTTCATTCTTTTCAGTCAGAAGTGTTTTATGGCCAAATTAAGCTTTTCAGAGCGCACGAAGCTTGTTTTTGCAAGTTAAAGTAGACTAAGCTGTATTTCAGTCAAAAATGCCCCGTGTCCCCCCATGACCCCCCTCCCCCTGATTCTAGGGGAGGCTTTATAATCTAATGCAAATCAGAATAGCAGGGGCCAGGGAGTTTTACCCCAGGTGACCTTTTTATAGAAGGTGTTCATTTTAAGAAAATCTCTGGTATAAATAGATGAGGCTCAGTATAGCCTAATTATAGACCCTTCAATTTTAGCTTGAATTGATTTATTTAATGAAAGTATGCTGGATTAATTACTGTGTAAGTCATTAGCAATGGCCAATGTTATGTAAAAAAGATTATTTATTCTTTTTTTTCTCTCACTCTCCTGGGAACAAGTTAAAGATAAAACGCCAGTTGTTAAGAAGTTAAAATTTGCATGAAATGTTTTGAGATGAACTAAGACATTAAAATGTATGTATGTATAAAGTATTCCTATAATTTCATGGGTTCTGGATGTTTTAAAAGAAGTTGAAAAGTCATTCTTATTACGTGCGAGAGTTCATGACCTTTAGTGTTTTTACACTTCCGGGTTGACCGGAGCGTCAGTGACGAGGAAGAAGGAGCAGAGATTTAATGGCGTCGAGCAGCTAACAGGACTGTATGTGTCGTCAGTGTCGTGTTTTGTCACTAACGGACTGTGAACTGTTGTCGGACGACGTGCTGTAAGTGTGTGAGCTGGACTCTGCATCGCAGTCTAAGTTTTTGTGTTTTATTGGACACGAAGCAAGTTCGGCTAAGCTAGCTAGCAGGAGCTAGGCTGGCGGCCCGGCCATAGTCGAGAGGAGGCCTGCGCTGACGGAGGTCGCTTCGCTGCTGCAGAGGGACATGGAGGTTTATCGCTGCGAGCATTTTGTTTTCACAGACTAACCTCGCCTCATAACGAGGCCGTGACCTCCTATTATCTCGGAGCTATGTCTGCAAGTCCGGATTTACATGATGCCGATAATGACGCCATCGTGTGTAAGTAACTGTTACTGTTTTCTCCTTCCTTGTTTAATTTTACTGTGACTTACGTTTGTTTTTTTATTCATACCACTCTCTTTTAATTGTTTTCCAGCTGCCTGTAAGACATTACGAGACAGTGCGCAGGACAACAAACAACCAGATCTTCCATCGCAGGCTGAAGCTGTGAGGAGTTCAGTTCGGAGTCGATCGAGAACAAAGAGGGTAAGACTTATTAGAGTAGATCCGTTTTTGGTCAATGTGACTATTATTCCATCCTTCTCCATGTCAGAAGAAACGTTGACGAGCTAGGGAGAGTGTGCATGGTTGACCTTGATGGCCAGCGTGGTCATGAATACCAGCCAGCACCTTCCGATTTTAGGGAATCAGGAACGACAAATTGGAATCTCTTGTGTCTTGTCAGCAGATCTTTCACCACTCTGTAGAGGACGCCATCAAGGAAGGTAAGCTTGTCCCACCGTTTCAGAATCAACGGGTCCCTACTCAGGGCATTTGCCACAACATTTAGTTTGCCGGGAACATACTTTATCTCAAAAGAGTATGGGGCGAGCTTGGAGACCCAACGTTGTTCGCAGGCATCAAGCTTTGGCTTGGTCAGGATGTATGTGAGAGGATTGTTGTCAGTCCAAACGGTGAATTTATGACCCTTGATTACTGAATTTATCGCACACAGCCCACTTCAGGGCCAAAAATTCAAGCCTGTGTGCAGGACTTGGCTGCGGCTGACAGACTTGCTGGCAAAGGCTATGGGTCTTGCTCTCTCCTCACCAGCTGGAACCTCTGACAGCACAGCACCCAGCCCTTCCATGAAAGCGTCAGTGGAAATCATAGTGACCACACAGATAAGAAGAGCACTTTTGAGTCCCTCAAATGCTTATTCACAAGCTGGGGTCCAATCATGAGGAGTCAACTCTCTGAAAGTTCTAGCTTTCCCATGACCATGGGTGCCTTTAATTCTTCTCTTCTGGCCTGCAGTCAGAGCATAGAGTGGCTTAGCAATTTGAGAGCATCCTGTGATGAAATGTTGGTAAAACAGCACCATGCCAACGAATGACCTCACTTTCTTTGGGGATGGGGTAAGACCATCAGCATCCATGAGATCTTCCTTTTGGAAGCCAGTAATGACCCTCACTTTTTCCTGGTCAACTGAAACTCCATTAGCATGCACCACATGACCCAGGAACTTTACAGACCGTCTGAGAAGGTGACACTTTTTCTGTGCAAGCTTCAGATTGCTGGCCCTCAGGCGAGAGAAAACGACTTCCAGGCGTTTTAGGGTTAGGGTTAGGGTCAAGACATCCTGATAGGCCAACACCAGCTCAGCCAACTTCCTCTTTCACTCATCTGACACCTCACAGCCACCGATGTCTAGGTCAGTTAACCCATAGCCTTTAAACTGCTGCTATAGGTCTGATGCTGCACCCAATGATGGAGCAGGTCCGGTCAGTTGGTCATTCTGAGATTTGCACAGCCCTTGAGCAATGGGAATATCCTCAACAGCAACACAGGTAAACACAGCAGCAATCTTGGCATTGCGCCGCGGTGTCACTGGGCATGGTGTGGGGTTGAAGACCTTCACTGGGACCCAGTGATCCCCCCACATGTGTGTTATGACTCAGCCCACCGTGATGTTCTTAGGAGTGGAACGGGCGGATGAAGGCTCGACCATGACAGTGCTCCCTGGTGACACTGGAGCAGAAGGTGGCAGTTTCCCCCACACAGCATATTCTGTCTGTGGCAGCAAGGTGACAGCCTGTCCCAACTTTACTGTGCCAATCTTGTCTGGCATCTCGGGGCCTGACCAACAGGAGATACAGGACAGTAGCTGGAGAAACTGTTCACATTCCTGATCAGTGTTGCTTGAGGAAACAAGCTCCCAGTACTTTTTGTCTGACTTCATGTTTTGAATGATAGGCCGGAGTACATTGCTCCCGATGATGAGTTAGTCTCTTTGTCCTGGCACTACAAAGGTTGGAACAAAAAACCTGGAACCATAAATGTCAATGTCCAAATCATAGATACATTTAGGGCGTGTGAGAAGGCCCCCACATCCAGTGAGCACCCCACTTTCTGGTACAGGCTGAGGAGTCAAGACAACACCAGCAACTTTAAGCTTAGACTCCGCTTCTTCACTAAGCGTGCATGACATGCTCCCTGAATCGAGCATCCCTCTCAGATTAGACTGGCCACTGATTGAAACTGGAGCATAAAACAACTCACTTGCTCCTTCAACTCTTTGTAACCCCACAAGGATCACTGTCTTGTCAGCAGGGTACATATTGCAACAGTTCATGTACACAGACTGAAGATCTGGTGCACTGGTGAGGGTGTCTTGAACACTGCTCATGCTGCCCCTCTTGTCACATGGGCTGGCTAGTTTAGAGTGGGTGTGGAGGAAGGGGGCATTTGCGTGGCTGTATTTCTTGAAGTCTGTGAGCACTCACGCCTCATATGGCCAGGGCTGTAAAAGTTGAGACACAGCCTGTACAGTCTACAGTGTGCATGGGTTGAGTGTTCTCCTGAGCCACAAACTTTGCATGATGTATGTTGAGCAATCTGCTGGCCACGGGAAGTGCTGGGCCGATAGGTGCGCCTTTGACCAGTAGAGAGGGAAGCAGTGCACAAGGAGAGAACTTTGTCAAACATAGCCACCATCTGTTGAGTGCAGGGATCAGCTGCTGGGGTTCCGGAAGTGCCGGAAGATGGGGGAGCAGCATGCATATGAGGCAAGGAGCATGAAGTGGAAGGCAGTCGCAAATTCACAGCTCGGGTGACTGAGGCTGGCCAACGGCTGCAGTGGATGAGAGGGAGGGCATAGGGTGAGATGCTGTCTCGCATGTCACTGAGACAGGCACTGGAACAGCTGTGTGGCAGGTGACATCAACAGGACCCTGACCTGGGGCAGAAACACATTTTGCAGTTTGTGAGTGAACTAGATTTATTCTTGTTTTCCTCACATGACGATCCAGACGGTCCTGGATCTCAGTTGCAGTCCACTTCTCGGGAGCCTTCAGTTGAAATGACAAGGCGAGACTTGGATCAGGACAGTGGTTAATAAATATCATGACAACTTCTGCACTGGGGTCCTCCACCAGCTTGCCCCGCCTGCGAAGACACTCATCAGCAGCATCAATAGACTTGTTCAGGTGGATCCAGTAATCCATGGCATCCTTACCAGCTTATGGAACGGTGCTGTAAAAGTCTTTCATGGGCAGGCTGGAGAATGTCAGCTCACTGAAGTTGCACTTTACTGTGTCAAACACAGCAGTCAGCCTCCCAGCTCCACTCAATTCAGGGCGGCTGCGTAGTGACACTACACCACATCTCTAGCTTTGCCAGTCAACTTGGACATCGTCAGGTCAAACATTCCTGTAGGAGTTTTAGAGTCTATTATAGACAGGTAACATCTCATCATATCCTCCCATTCATGAATGGAAAATGCATCCGAGTGGTCACCCTTAAAGTATGGCGGCGTTTTGGTGTCTGACTGCACAACAACTTCAGCTGTGACTGATCATGGCGAGGGGAAGGCTGGCTGACAGGAGACTGTGGCTGGCTGCAGCTGGGTTGGTGCATGGTGCTGAGATTTGCTGTGATACTATCACCAATCTGTTTTGCCAAATCAGTAAATATGTTACCCAGTGCCTCAGTAGTGATAACTTGGGTTGGCTGGGAATCTGTCTGAGCAATAGGTGTGGAGCTAGCTGCAGGGAGTAATGGTTGGTGCATCATTGACTGGTCTGCTATGCAGTTATTACCAGGTGGCCTTGGCCTACCCCTTCCAAAACATAACAAAGCAACGTGCTGACTAGGCCTGGGACGATAATCAATAAATCAATTAATCGCACGATAAATGAAAATGAACTCAATAATTTTTCCGGCCTCGATATATCGCCATGTGCATGCTGTATTTGTTTTCCTTGTCTCTCGCCTCCAAACACGCTGGGTGACAAGAGGGTTCACTCTGAGCATCGGTCTCAGCACCTGGGCGCGTTTGCGGCTTAGCGGAATTAAATGAAGGGAGTGAACCATCTTGTCAGTCATTCAGGATCTTTGTATCTCCGAGAGGAGGCGGAGCCGCAAGCACACACACTCAGACCGCAGCAAGTGAGTCTCGTGAGGAACATGGAAAAGCTTATTGCAAAGCCAAATGCCACAGCCCCAATATATCAGTTTTAAACCGAGCCGGCGAACCACCATTAACCACCAGTAGGTTTTAACAGACCAGGTGTTTATTTGAGACAGGTGTTGAATTCCCTCCTGACAAAAATCCGGGATGAAAATGTCTCAAACTTCTCCAGCTTCTCAGTGAAATCTCTGGCATCCTTCTGGGCAATAGTTGTCTCCGGCCAGTAAAGTTGTTGTGGCGGCGGAAACGATTTAGCGACCAGCACTCGCTGCAAACTCCTCATCTCTGCTGTCACTCACGGTGGCGGACATTTGTTTCTCCATCGCCCTGGTCATTTTGCGGGACACTCTCTTGTGGCGTGCCCGTTTGCTGTTAACTGATTCCCGCATGTTTATCTGAAGCTCCTCGCTCGCCTTCTTCCTCCCTCCAGCAGGCAGCCTGGCCCTGTTGCTGTCCCCCTCAGACACACGCTGAAGCTCCGTTTGATTTTTTCGCCTCACTCTTTTGGGGTCGGCAGAGAAACATCTAGCGGCTGCTTCTCCTGAGTTTTCCTCTGCATATTTTAAGACAGAAAGTTTGCTGCACCGGAGTCATGGCGATCGTCAGTGTGATGACTGACAGAAAGCAAGCACGATACGTGAAAAATGCGAAGAAAAAAATCGTGCAGTGGTCAGTGTAGTGTCAGGGGACCACATGATTTGTTTTATTATGTTTTTATGTGTTGACAGCCGCTAATGTATGTAACGCTGTTACTGTGATGACACATGACAGTTAAATATTGAATCTGTCTATAATAACCACATCCTGACATGTAACTGGGATTTTTGATAATCTAAGTACTAATAATAGCAACCATGACAAAAAATTAACAAAGACTGCAGATCACGATAAGAAGCTGCAACTGGCAGTGAGCTGCTTTCTTTTCTTTCAGCAGTGAAGTGATGTACTCCATGACAGAAAATTATAAAATATGATAATGTATAAAATAACATTTAATGGTAAAAAAAAAAGTACAGTTGCAGTAGACTTCTGTTATGAATATGCAGCATATATAGTTTATTATTATTATTATTATTATTATTATTATTATTATTATTTTTATCATTATTATTATCAATTTTTATTACGACTATTATTTTTCTGCATATTTTTGACTTTGAATGGGAGCTGCTGTAAAGCATTTATGTTTCTGATTCATATATTATGCAGTCAGTTGTCCAAATTTTAAGTTAAAATAAAGGAACCAAGACAGATGTCAGGGTGTAGTTATTATAGACACAGATTCAATATTTAAGTGTCATTTATCATAATACTCCCCCGCCCGCTACAGTCCGTATAATTTCCTGCTTTTTTTATCTTTGTCCAATCACATCCCTGCAATGTAAACTAAAGGTTTAATTGTTGCATTTGAAAGGGTGTACTTGCATTATCATTGCATAAGTGGTTATTTTGGTCTCGATAATGTCGACAATAATATCGTTTATCGTCAATAATTTGAGGGAAAATATATCGTCTAGCAAAATTTGTTATCGTCCCAGGCCTAGTGCTGACCTCTACCCACACCAAAAGTGGCAAAATTCCCCACATCATCTAATTCAGACATTGCAATATTAGTGTTTTTCTTTCCTGATATTTAAAGTGAAATAACACTGAACAGCCCAGGTCAACTTATCCAGAAAGCCAAAAACACATCACAAAGAAAAATGTAAAAGGATATTACTAGGGGTCATTAACCCAGCAATGCACAGTAAACAAGCAAAACACAGCAAAGAAACAAATAGTCATTCACAATGTCCCATCATAAGGCAAGATAGCCTGGCAAATGTTAGGCATTAAATCTCCTGAACTGAAAAACTTAGCTAAATAACAAGTAATAGGACCATAATAATAACACAAATGCAGGAAAATACATACACAGTAGTATCCTGCACTATTAAATTTACCACATGACTACACGACAGAAACACCTGCAAGTCAAAACGCTCCGATGACGTAGTTGTCAGCGTGAGCTGGCGCAGGCCGGAGCGGAAGAGAAGAGCAGAGGAGTCGGCTGCGTAGGTGATCGCTGGTCTGCGATGTGAAGGGTCTAACGGCACCAAGACTGACCGGTGTGCTTCTGTGTTGTGTTGGTTTTAATGATGCTGTGACACCGGGACCTCTTTGGAGACGATCTCCATTTATTTCTGACAGAACAGATAAAAAGCAGAACCTCCATGTAAATTCACTGTCCACCCGAGCTCCTCTCCCACAGGAGGATTGTACAAAAGGGCCGCCCGCGACTACGCGGTAAAATCCTTATATAGTGAAAAGAACATATATTCAACAAAACATACCTGACAGAACAGATAAAAAGCAGAACCTCCATGTAAATTCACTGTCCACCTGAGCTCCTATACAAATAAAATGCAGACAAAGATATCTGCAAACCCGGAAGCTAGTTCGGTTTGTCATAGCGTTAAGTTAGCGATTTTCAACTGCTAAAACTACTGTTTTGAAATGCAACTCTGTTGACATGTACACATTATAAGACAGGAAAAGACATAACAATAACATTGAGACCAGAAATACATATAGTAAATAAAGAGAAACATTAGGGTGGTTCAGGATTATCAACTGAATGAAAGAAGGTCACCCACCTCTCCCACAGGAGGATTGTACAGAAGGGCAGAGGTGGGGGGCGCAGGAAGCATTTATAGTGGGGACCACAGAAGAAGAAATTAAAGAGGAGGAGCACCGAGCTACACACACACAGTTTACACTGGATTTGGTGGCATTTTCTTGTCAGGCAGTAACAGATTTTGTGTAAGTATACACACATTTCAATAAACACACAGGTTGACCCGGTTACATACAGAAGCATATTGAATTCACTTGAATTATTATTTTTTTTTGGTTAGTTTTTCGGAGTAATTTTTTCTGTTTTTCTGAGTAATTTATTTTTTGGTCGGTTTTTCTGAGTAATTTATTTTTATGGTTGGTTTTTTGGAGTAATTTTTTTTCTGATTTTCTGAATAATTCTTTTTCTGAGTTTAGAGAGCATTTGAAACAATAGCCATATTCATCCCTTTATTGAGAGCTCGATGGAAACAAACATGACCGGCTTGTTTAGTTTTCAAGATTTACTTTGAGCTGGGTTTAAGACACTGGGAGATAGTCCAGTCTTTAAGTCATATCGATGGTATTACCATTAGTTTGTCGACTCTACGCAGGCACCTGAGGACTTTGCGGTTGTTTAGAAGGAAAGCCCATTCAGATCTGCTAGACATAGCAATGTTTCTCCAGGATCAGTTGGACAAATATGGCATGCTCCACGGAAACAAGATGATGCATTTGAAATGCAGTCAGGCTGGCTACGTGGTGACTCAAGAGACGATCAGGAGACTGCTGAAAATACTGGATCCTCACGGTGTGCAGCTGAGGCACCGGAATCGCCTTCGGCGGCATATGTACCAGAATCCAGGCCCAAACTTTTTATGGCATGTAGACTCCTATGATAAACTCAAACCGTACAGGATCTGTATCAATGGTGCTATTGGTTGTTTTTTTTTTTTGTTTTTTTACGAATGGTGATATGGCTACATGCTAACTGTACAAACAGTGATCCCAAGATAATCGCGCAATACTTCATTGATGAGGTGTCATCAAGGAATGGAACTACTGCCCGAATTCGTTCGGACCTCGGAACCGAGAACTGTTATGTTGAACAGATG
>CAEMYA010000680.1:24846-42722 GCA_903131615.1 Diplodus sargus | reverse complement strand
CATGATACAGTTCATTATTGCAGATGTTTAAGTTGGAGCTGAGTTTTGAACAAGGCCTGGGAGACTTTTTCAGGCCAGGAGTCAGTCATGTAACCAGGCCACCCTGGCCTTGCCCACACACGCACTGATAGACACATACATGCAATGTATAATACAGTCCGAGAGCATAGTTCCTAATAAGCAATCACATAATATTGACTTGTATTTTAATATAGGCTCTAATTATCATACCGGGGAATACTACTGAACCCCAACCTAAATCTAAGGTTGGAATACATAGCTTTCATGTTTGGGCTGGGATACATAACAGCAAGTCAGCAACAGACAGCAAAATTCAACACTAGGGCTTAATAGAATAATGTTGTAGTGCCAAGACAGCTATTATTACAAATGAGAGCCATTTATGTCAAATGGCAGTGCCTGGTGGTGTTCATATATCTGCAACTTGTTGCATGTTGGTGCTCTACTGTAGAAATGATTCCGTACCTTTTGCCAACTGCTCTGCACTGGCTTCTCCTGAAGCACCAGCAGGACTGTCATCACCATCACCAGGGCCGTAACCAGGGTTATGAAACTAGTACGGCACAAACAATGTGAGCGCACAAAGCGTGCAAGCAAAACAATTTTGAGCACTTATTTATGAATAAAAAGTCAAATAAATAGTTTTTTAAACTGTGCAATTACACAAATACACAATCACATAATGTGTTTGACTGGATTTTTATTAGCTTTTGGCACTCTCAGATACTGTTTATATTATTGACCTTTTGGAGGGCTGGTGTTCTGCCCCTCTACGCAGGGGCAAGAGGGGGCAGCGCCCCCCCCCCCCCAAATAAATGTCTTGCCCCCTCAAATCAAAATTTTAGAAGTTGAGAAAGCACATTTTAATATAGTCACAAAATTAATATACCGTATTGACCCGAATATAGGACGAGTTTTTTTTCGATGAAAATTATGTGAAATAGTGGGGTCGTCTTATACACTGTAAAAAAAAAAACTGTAAAAAAACGGTAAATGACTGGCAGCTATGGCTGCCAAACAAAAACCGTAATATTAAAGTAAAATATCGTAATTCAAATTAAGTCCAGAAACATTACTTTTACAGAAATTTTCATTAAATATGCTACAGCAAAATACCATTATTTTACAGGTTTTTACTATTTTTTTTTACAATCAAGCACTTTAAATAAAGTGACAAAGCTAAGAGTTCCGCAGAAAAATACCGTTATTTTATAGATTTTTTCGTAAATTAGTAGAATCAAACACTTTGAATAAAGTGACAATGCTTAGAGTTCTGCAGAAAAATACCTTTATTTTACAGATTTTTCCTAAATTATTACAATCAAACACTTTTAATAGAGTGACAATGTTAAGAGTTTCCCAGAAAAACAACCTTATTTTACAGATTTTCCTTCAATTATTACGATCAAACACTTTGAATAAAGTGACAATGCTTAGAGTTCTGCAGAAAAATACCTTTATTTTACAGATTTTTCCTAAATTATTACAATCAAACACTTTTAATAGAGTGACAATGTTAAGAGTTTCCCAGAAAAATACCCTTATTTTACAGATTTTTCCTAAATTATTACAATCAAACACTTTGAATAAAGTGTCAATGCTAAGAGTTCTGCAGAAAAATACCATTATTTTATAGATTATTACCAAATTATTACAATCAAACACTTTTAATAAAGTGACTATGCTAATAGTTCTACAGGAAAATACCATTATTTTACAGATTCCCCCCAGATTGTTACAATCAAACACTTTGAATAAAGTGACAATGCTCAGAGTTCTGCCGAAAAATACAGTTATTTTAGAGATTTTTCCTAAATTATTACAATCAAACACTTTGAATAAAGTGTCAATGCTAAGAGTTCTGCAGAAAAATACCACTATTTTATAGATTATTACCAAATTATTACAATCAAACACTTTTAATAAAGTGACTTTGCTAATAGTTCTACAGGAAAATACCATTATTTTACAGATTCCCCCAAATTGTTACAATCGAACACTTTGAATAAAGTGACAATGCTCAGAGTTATGCAGAAAAATACAGTTATTCTACAGATTTCTCCTAAATCATGATCAAACACCTTTAATATGCCGTAAGAACCACCTTGGAAAAACGGTAAATGACTGGCAGCTACGGCTGCCAAACAAAAACTGTAATATTATAGTAAAATATCCTAATTCAACTAAAGTCCAGAAACATTACATGTACAGAAATTTTCATTAAATGCTCTACAGAAAAATACCATTATTTTACAGATTTTTGCTAAATTATTACAATCAAACACTTCGATTAAAGTGACAATGCTAAGAGATCTGCAGAAAAATACAGTTATTCTACAGATTTCTCCTAAATCATGATCAAACACCTTTAATATGCCGTAAGAACCACCTTGGAAAAACGGTAAATGACTGGCAGCTACGGCTGCCAAACAAAAAC
Organism: Diplodus sargus; assembly: GCA_903131615.1. Lineage (NCBI taxonomy): Eukaryota > Metazoa > Chordata > Actinopteri > Spariformes > Sparidae > Diplodus > Diplodus sargus. The sequence continues at coordinate 40,264 of CAEMYA010000680.1, read as the reverse complement.
CGTAATATTATAGTGAAAAATCCTAATTCAACTAAAGTCCAGAAACATTACTTGTACAGAAATTTTCATTAAATGCTCTACAGAAAAATACCATTATTTTACAGATTTTTGCTAAATTATTACAATCAAACACTTCTGCAGAAAAATACTGTTATTCTAGAGATTTTTCCTAAATCATGATCAAACACCTTTAATAAGCCTTTAAAAACCACCTCAGAAAAACACTCAAATGACAGGCAGCTACTACTGCCAAACAAATAAATAATAAATATTTTCACTGTTTCAATTAAAGTAGAGTGGGGAACTTAATTACAAATGAAATACACACCGCTGTTGATTCTAAAACCCCTTTATTTAATGTATTGAGTTGTACATTTACAATATCAACCAATTATTCACAGGATTGAAAAACTAAAAATTATATTTCTCCATATGTGTATCTTTTCTGTTAAGAGTATTATCATAATGAGGTCATGATTTCACCTTTGAAACAGGTGGAGAGCTTTTGGGCTGAGGGGGTTGTAGTCTGTTGTATTTTAGCTTGTATTTTCCAATTCAGTTATATTCTCCTGACCATTGGGGGCTCTGTATACTGTAGTTCCGATAATATTTGTAGTATTATGGACAAGCATTACATTCTTGATTTAGAACTCACATTGAATATACAGTGTACTATTAAGTAAAATCAAAACATACCACAGAAGTTCAATGAATCTGTACCAGAAGTAACAATGCAACAGATGCAGCAGACAAGGAAGAATCCTCCTTCAAACTGCCAGGAATCAGCTGGATCTTTGGTAAGGGGAAGGGAAAAAGGACAAAGTAAGTACCACTGAAAAGTCCTTACTATAAAAAGTAGGATTTTATTTTATTTTATTTATTTTATTTATTTATTTTTTACCATTTATTTAAACAACCATGAGGAGTTTGCTGTTTGCTATTTTGGGGTGTGGCTCAATTCAAACAGGCTCAAGAAATAATTTGTCTCTCACCACTGACTGCCATTCAAACCTTTTCTGAAATAAAGTCCCATGGTGCACACCGGAAGGAGCGTGACTTTGGCTCCCTGTTATTGCAGTAAAACTATTTATTAATGTGTAGAGAGTTGTGTCTGTATCCTAATCCGTTTGTGTGTAATCAGATTGTACATGTGAAAAAGAATCACACAAATCACCACACACATTTGCAAATCTGCCGTGCCAGAAATGTGGCAAAAGTCACGTGTGAAAAGACAGCCAATTGAGAGGCCCATGTGAGTTGTAACTGATGACTTGTCTGTATGTCCAGCGCTTGGAGCAAAATACTTAGACTTCTGCCAACGCTTTCAAAGATGTATCTACACTTACAGTTCTCCATAATAATGTAAGGGATAGTGGATAACATTGACCAACAACTTGTCTTATATATTGCAGTTGATACTTACTAATGGTAGACTTGTTTCTCCGTTGGGTGCCTGTTCTCTGCCTTAAACATTGTTCCAATGCTTGGTCTACAAAAAATATAAGTGAATTTTGCAGTTATCAGTGTAAAAAATATTCAGGAATAAACAGGCAGTTACACATACATAACACACATACATAAGGCTAAATATAACATCTCTGTAACATCTCTCCAAGACGAGCATAAGCCTTATCATATACTGTATTTCTGTGTAATTTAGGGGGAGCTAAAAAAAAGCTCATGAAAATAAGAATTGGGGCGGCTGTGGCTCAGGGGGTTGAGTGGTCGTAAAATCAGATGGTTCAATCCCAGACTCCTCCTGTCCACATGTTGAAGTGTCCTTTGCTCCTGATGGTTGTGAACTGCCTGGTCACCTGTCGATATCAGTGAGTGTGTGAGTGGCAATAAACTGCACATGGCCTATCATACAAGACAATAACTAGAAATACCTCACGGCTGTTGTATGCCCCTGTGCAGATGTTATTTTGAAGTTGACATCCATGTGTGTTCAGATGCATATAACATATAAGGGGTGGGAATCTCTTGGCACCTCAGGATTCGATTCGATTCCAATTCAGAGGTCAACGATTCGATTCTAAATCGATTCTCGATGCATCTCGACGCAGCAAGTTTTTTATGTACATTTCCATGCAAGATTTTTAAAAAATAAATAAATCTAAGTTGTCTAATCACTTCCTACCTTTTTCTCACTGTGTGACTACTTGGTACTTTCAAAGCAAAGTATTTGTAATAATCCATGTTTTTTGTTGTGTGCATGCCATCAACTGTCCGGGCGCTGCACTTCCGCACTTCTGAGTTCCGCCTCTTGCGCTCCATCAACATTACGTTGTCAATTAACATGTAGAAAATCAATTTTTGACATTTGTGAATCCATTCAGAATCATCCACGTGCGAATCGCAATTAATCTAAGAATCAATTATTTTTCCCACCCCTACAACATATGTAAAAATAATGTAGTGTATATTTTCTTCAAAATTGAGAATATTGCTTCATATATTTTAGTTTGTTATAAACATCCAGATTATGTGCTCATTGACTCTGCTTTATTGCCAGCGCTGAGGCACAGGACTTATTTGTGTATGAACAGGCACTTAATTAAGAATTGCATATTTAATCACATGTTGTTATCTGCCATTTACCCTACACACACCAAACTTCAGATCAAATCGAAAATATTTCACATAACTGAGTAAATGAATCATGACGTGTGCCAATGTGTGTTTGGATGTGTGTGAGAAGAGGAAAGGGTATTACCTGCAGGTTAATGAAGGCCTGCAGTGAAGTTGTTGATACTAACAACCCCACAATACATCACAGCAACTCCCTGGGCACTTCTGGAGCTCATGCTGCATTTTCCCTTTTGCAAAGAAAGTGAGGACAGAGACAGGATAGGTCATGTTTATCTTTCTTCTACTTATTTCTCAACTGCTTGAACAGCACCAAATGATGAGATGAGAATGGTAGTCATGTTAAGCAGACACATTCATTCAATCTTTTAGACTGATCAGGATTTTTTAATGGGGCAAATAGTATGATTTATGTAAATAACTTTAAAAAATTCACATCGTTTTATTGTCTTAGAATGACCTGTAGTACAGGCTGTATGACTTACCTTTCCCTCTGATCATCACCTTGCCTTTTTGAGCGTCTCTGGAATTACAATAAGAAGTATCAGTGAATTTATATAGTATATAAGTACATGGAACTTAATATACATTTTAATTTATTCTAACTTTGATGTATTGCTAAGTATGCCTTAAGTTCATAAAATATCCATTAATCAAGCAACTGCTTAAATTAAAACAAGGCGTGAAATAGATTCATCTAAAGCTTATAAGGGTGGGATAGGCAGGGAACATACACACAAATGTTTCCAGTGTTGTTTTAATGTACAGTAAAATGTATATTTCATTAATTTACCTTTAATTTAATTTAATGTACATTTACAGTCGGCATATAGAGGAAAACTCACCCACGATCAACATTCTTTATTATTTTCTGACAGATACGACGTAACGTAACGTGTACTCTGTGCTGCTCACGTCATGTTCACATATTAGACATACACCTTGTTTTCCTGGCTGAGTTGTGCCACTGCTTTACTTATTCCAGCGTGTAAACGCGCGACGCACGCACACACACACACACACACACACACACACACACACACACACGCACACACACGCACACACACACACAGTGTTGAAGGAAGTCAAATTGAGAGAGCGCCCCAGTAAACATTAGACGTCTGATGGACGTGCAGATCATGTCTATATTGCGAAAATGACCTCGAAAAGACGTCGTTTGGACGTCTAATATTTAGTGGGGCCGTTGAAGATAACGTTCATCAGGCAGAAATACAGTGCATTCAGTTCACGTACGACCGTTCAGGCACAACACTGCACGCACGCACGCACGCACACACACACACTCATTCAAAAAACTAAAACGGTCATAGGCTAAACTAAAACAACTAAAACAACTGTAATGTTAACGTTACTTACTCGTTGCCTGCAAACAGAACAACCAAAACCAAAACATTCAGTATTGAAATCAGGAACCAGGCCAACAAGCTAACTAACGTTGTCTCCTGTCACTTTTAACGTCAGGTAAGGTTACTTAAGGTTAGCTAATCCGTTTGAAAACACCATCACTGTAAATTAGGGAATGAACACAAACTTTGCGTTGAATGAATTTACAGAAAATAGCAGGGAAATGTTTTCTTACCTGATATAGCAGGAGAACAGTTGTAACTGTGAAGTTCACTTAATGTTAGCTGACCAAATAGATCCGTCTGACCCTTCAACTGCTCCATACTCCATTTTTTTGTTCTCCGTTGAAATACGACAACTCGGAGTCGCTCAAAAAAAAAAACAACAACAAAAAATAACAAAACAGGGCAAACGGATGTAAAATAATCCAGGTAATAATTCAGGTAATCCATTAGTGGTCAAATACGCGTCAGAGACGTTCTACTATTAAGCAGCCCGACTGGCGGTAGCGCCGTGCTCGGTTGAAAGTGACGTTTTTTCAAAAAGAAGGCGCGCACAGTTGTCATTGGCCAGTTTTCTTGATGACAGCCACAGCAACCAATCACAACGATCAAAGCAACATGGCTAGACAGCCAATAGTAATTGTATCAGCGTTGTATCGTTTTCTTTATGGAGAAAAGATTAGAAATAAGATAAAATAAATGTCTATATATTTTTATTTGTAGGCTGATATATTCAATTACATAAGCATCCTTTTCTCCCTCTTTCACACATACCTACTGCATTATGTAATGTCACTTGAATTAAACAAAATATTAATATTTTACTTGCATTCCAGAATCTGGTCATCTTTAGGTTTTCATACTGTCATTTTCAATTTGCTGAATAGCAGATAAAGGCCTATTCCAGTTTAATGCAACACAATAGATAGACATTATTTTAATCTACCTTGTAATTTACAAATGCTAATCCACTCATAACGTTTTATTTTGCAATAATCTTTGTTATTTAACCCTTACATACTGTTTATATTTTACACCTTCACAGTATGGTCCGGGTCAGTTTTGACCCGGACCAAGAATTCTCTTATAGGAAGTATTCATAGCAATTTTTAAACTACAGACCCTATTTAGAATGTCTAAATAACCTATATCATATGAATTAATGTACAATGAACCCTTATTAAATGTTTCAGTGAGCAGGTAGAGTGTATTTCTTATGTTTTACAACACTCGTTTTTGGAGAAAAACATCCATGAAGGCCATAATGATTTAAACATATTTTATTGAACTGGAAAATGACATGAACAATCTAGAGCTATATCTGGAACTTCTCTCTCCCTTGTTGTGAGCAGAGCCGGGGGCAGCTCAGGTTTTTTGTGCCTCACCGAGCCAACCATTGTGATGTTTTTCTTGAGGAGTGCCTGACCAAGCTCATGAGATGTAAAAAAGTTGCCACAAAAAGTTGCTGTTTTACTGTTTCACTGTTTCGAGGTTCCCTCATGCCCCCTCCAAGACCAGCAGGTGTCTTTCGCAAATTTGGTAGGAACACAGGCAGTTCTCATGACAGTGTTGAGCTCCACTTGAGCCACTGTCACCACTGTCCCACACAGAATTAGGGGTGTATTAAGATCGGATATCGCCCCAATAGCAACAGATCCACGGGACGATCCAGTTTTTTTTTTCTCCGTCACAGCACATCCTTCGTCAGCATCAGTGTGTCGCATGCTGGAAGAGCACTAGTTGTTGTTTGATCAACTTTTTATTAGTTTATTCTCAGGTTCAGCTGCTATGTTTTATTTTGGATTCCTGTTTGCAGAATGTTGCACTTACTCACGTCACATTTCTCTGCTGATTAGCTGTTAGCCTCGCCATCAGTTGTTAGGCTAACATCTGATCAGTGAGGCTAACAACGCTTACTTTCACACCGACGTACTCAGTACTATGTGGGCTGTCCATCGTTGCTCTGTTGGTCATCCCTCCACCACAACCTCAGGGTTAACCGTTATTCACCGCCGGGCTGCTTTCTCTGCTGCGGTATCCCCGGCTCACAGCGATGTTGGATGGTCGCTACTCTGCTGTTGCTGGCGGGGTCTTCAGGTGTTCAGCACAGGAGCACCTGCACCTCTTCTGTCACTTCACCCCAGGCTTCATCGCTTGGATTGGATCTCTTGGTCTCCTGCGTCACCCCCGCTGTGTGCACTGAGCCTCCAGACGCTAGTTTGTACACGGGGACGGTGCTACTGACTTCGGTGCTAGTGTTCCTTCTGTGCTGAATGACAGGCGCTCCATTTATGCCTTGTTTCGTTTGTTCCACTTTGTTTTGTTTTTTAAAAAATATTTTTTTGGCCTTTATTGATAGTACAGCTGAAGAGGGTGACAGGAAACAGGGTGAGAGAGAGGAGGAGTGACACGCAGCAAAGGGAACCAGGCCGGGATTCGAACCCAGGTCCGCTGCAGCGAGGACAGAGCCTCATGGGACACCCGCTCTACCAACTGAGCAAAGCGGCGTCCCGTTTGTTTCACTTTGTTAAGTGTCCTTGGGTACCCTGACAGGCGCTATATAAATTAAATGTATTATTATTATTATTATTATTATTATTATTAATGTTACACATGTTTACAATGTTTGGTATATGTTTGATTATTTTGTCTTAGTTAGGAAAGTAATGTTTAGTTCGGAAAGTCTGGTGCCTTTAGTCTCTTCCACATGGTATGAAGTGGATGGTATACAGTTTATTATTAATTCAACAGCGGTATCGGATCGGTATTGGGTATCGACAGATACACAAAGTCCAGGCATCGGTATCAGGACTGAAGAATGAGAATGCACACAAATTATACCCTGTATAGTTTTACAGTTTCAAAATTCCCTACAACCACCATTTTCCTTGATTTGACCCACACTGGTAGATCTATAATCCATCTAAACAGATACGGGTCAAATTTGACCCGAAACAGCCTCAGTGTACAAAAATTTGTAGCACCTGTACAAAAGTATGACATATAAATATAAATAAATATTTTCATTTTTGTGTATTTTGGGTCACTTTAGGAAAAGTCATCAAATTTTCAAGCTAAAAGAATAATGTTTGGAGCATTTTTACTGCTGTCAAATGTCTAAACGGGTAAAAATTTGACCCGAACAGTATGTAAGGGTATCATCTGAATTCAAGCTTTGCCCATCAACAAGTTTACCGATTGCACCTGAACATGCCACTGCCTTGTTTTTGACCTGCCCCTCCCCCACACGTTACATTGCCTACAGCCACTTAAGACACACGGTATCCATCTCTCCACAGAGAGCTTGACCTACACAAAGGTAAGAAACAAAGCCAAGTGTTTAGTTTATATGAAAGTACTGTGTCAACTAGACGCCGTCGTGGACTTTTATAACGCCGCATATTAGAAATATTTGTTGAAAGTGGCTTATAAAGCTAGCTCGCTACCAATTTAAACTAACGTTAGCTTAGCCACCAGTGCATGCATCCAGTGTTAAACGCAGTAGAAAGTAAACGTCTTAGTTCATGATTTATCAACAATTGTTTTGGTGATAATTCACGGAAATTAAGTATTTCTAATGATGTTGATAGGTAAAATCTGAAAAAATAATAATAATAATAATAACTCAATATCGCTGCTTTGTGCACACCCTATTTTTTCCCTGATAATGCTACATTGTGAACAACAAACTCATATAGATAAACAGTGTCTTAAAGCTGTATCTGTCAGTTTAAATTATATTGCAGCTTTGTCTGGATCAGTCATAACTTTAACACATAACTGTAACAGTATAGGTACATCTTTTACATCTTTATTTGACAGATTGCAGCTGTTTAGACCTGTAGAAATAACTGAAATTAAGTGCTGACTGCAATTATATAGTTCCTTATGTGTTACTGGTTGTCACACTACAATGAAACCCTATCAACATCACTGCATTTCTTGTTGTTCCAAGTTACTTCTGCATTGCATTAACTTGAATTGACTTGCTGTTTTGTTCCCCACCGGCTACAGGTGCAGCAACTACAGGCTACATAGGGCCACTCTTCAGAGCACGTCTTGTCTAAAGGAACAAGACATTTGATCAACTGCAGCCTATCGTATGTCACATCTCACAAACACAAAGGTGAGGTTGTCTGTGAATGTGTGCACAGTGGGTATGTAGAGGCTTTACTTTGAGAGTTCAGAACTCTGACTGCAGTGATTACCTTGTTATGTTATTAATTACATAGTTCCTAGGCTTGTTCTAGTCCTTTTGTGCTGTGTGGAGTATTGCAGATTTTCCAACAGTGGACTACAATGGCATATTCTATGCCAAAGTACGTATGCCACTCATGTGGTGTCTCCCTGAAAAGTATCAAAAGCTATGTTGATCATCAGATTCTGCATAGACATGAGGCAAATAGGCAATATCCATGTTGCTTTTCAGACTGCAAACAAAAATTCACAAAGTACGCTGCCTTAAAAGCTCATGTCTATCGTTCCCACAACAGTCCTGTTTCTCAGTTGAATGACACACAAAAGCCATTTGTATGTGATGATGTTAATTGTAGGAAGCAGTGCATAGATCTGAGAGATCTTGTTGCACACCTCAAGGAACATTTGAGTAATCGTGAGTTAATACATTGCCCATTCCGAAGTTGTAACAGGACATTTAAAGTAAAGTCATCGTTTACATCACATGTTGCAAGAACACATAGACATGAAACTGATGTAAGTACTAGAGTCACATACTCCGAACCATCTGTGTCCTCTCAGATTGAGTCCAATGAAACTGAAACTGGAATGGACCTAAGTAAAAACCAGTCTCTGGTTGCAGAAGATATTGATATTAGTTCCTTGTACAAGAGGAATCTATGCCTGTTCTACATGCAACTCCAGGCAAAATACCTGGTTCCATCATCAACTATTCAAATGATTGTTGAAGAAATTGATGGCCTGAATGACATTTGTCATCAGTACACAAAAGCCAAGATTAAAGAGACACTTAGAGCTAATAGTAACATGTCAGATGCTGAGGTTGATTCAGTTTTTCAGAGTCTCCAGGACACTGATTTGCATGCTGCATGTAGCTCTCATCTCTCCACTGAATATACCAGGAGGCAGTATTTTGAGAAGAACTTTGCTTATGTGCACCCAGAGAATGTGTACCTGGGCACCAATGAACATCGAAGAGACTGTTATGCACAATACATACCCTTGCACAACACTTTAAGAGCTATTCTAAAAGACCCTGTTGTGTGGGAAGAGTGTGTCAAGTCTCAAAATCGTCCTGTTTCTGACATCATCTTAAGTGATATTTGTGATGGCTCTGTCTTCAAATCCAAAGAGCCAGTTCTACAAGCAGGTGATGTAGTCCTGAAACTGATTTTGTATCAGGATGCGTTTGAAGTTGTAAACCCACTTGGGTCAGCCAGGAAAAAACATAAACTTGTGGGAGTATACTTCACACTTGCTGACTTTGAGCCATTCCATCGTTCCAGTATTGACAATATGCAGTTAGTAGTGTTGTGCAGGGAGACAGACTTTAAATCCTTTGGTCAGGACACAGTGTTTTCAAGATTGTTGTCAGACCTGAGACAACTTGAAGAACATGGACTTGTGACACCCTCTGGTCATGTGGTTCGAGCAACCATAATATCCATTACAGGTGACAATTTGGGGTCACACTGCATTGGTGGCTACACACAAAATTTCAGCACCTCCAAGTACTTCTGCAGGTATTGTGAGGTACAAAGAGAACAACTTGAGAGTGTGAATCAGAGCTTTCCTGTACGAACAGTTGATAGCTACAAAGAAGCAGTGCAGTTATTGCAGGAGAGTGATGTGAATCATGTCAAAGGCATATATTGTGACTCTATCTTTAACACTCTGAAATATTTCCATGTATGTCAGCCAGGCCTTCCTCCTTGCATAGGGCATGACTTGTTTGAGGGAGTTGTAGCCTATGACTTAGCCATTTACCTGCGCTACTTCATAAAGGTCAAACATTGGCTCACATACTCTCAGCTGAACAGGCGAATCACACAGTTTGCCTACAAGGACTCGGATTCCAGGTCACCTCCCTGTCAGGTGAATGAAAAGGCCAAAACAGTAGGTGGTCAAGCAGCTGAGAACTGGTGTCTCCTTAGACTCCTACCTGTTATTATTGGTGACAAAGTTGATCCTCATGACCCAGTGTGGCAACTCATGATCACTTTGAAAGAACTTGTGGAACTAGTGTGTGCACCCAAGATCACCACTGCCCAGGTAGCTTACCTCAACATTGTTGTGGTTGAGTATCTGGAGACAAGGAAAGCAGTGTTTCCTTCTGATCACCTAAAACCCAAGCACCACTATCTTCTCCATTATCCATCATTGATCCTCAAAATGGGCCCCCTAATACGACTATGGACAATGAGATTTGAGAGTAAACACTCGTACTTCAAGAGGTGTGTGAGGAGGATTCAAAACTTTAAGAATATTTGCCAGTCACTTGCAAATCAGCACCAACTCCTCCAAACAACCCTGAATTCGAACTCCTTTTTTCCACCAGTGTTGAAATCAAAAAATTCAACTCCATATCATGCTCACCTGTACAGTGATGCAGTGCGCAATGCAGTAGAAGCACACATGTTTCCAGAACTGGATTCTCTGTCCACTGAGGTTGACTTTAAAGGCACCCTTTACAAAAAAGGATGTTTTCTCTGTCTAAAACGTGAGTCTGATGAGTCGATCAAGTTTGGTCTGATTGAGCTCATTTTGATTAAAGATGACAAAGAGGTGTGCTTTCTGGTGACACCACACACCTCAGTGTATTTGTCGGAGTACGGACTCTATGAAGTCAAACAAGCAGCTGAGGATATGCACTGCATAAATGCAGAACACTGCCTGGATTTCTATCCATTGCCTCTGTACAGCCTGAATGGACATAAAGTAATATCTCTTAAACACAGTGTTGTTGATCTGTAGGGGTAAACTATATTGAACAAAAACTCCTCTTCAGATATCCAGGAAGCTGATATTTTCTGTATTTTATCCTCTCTTGTAGTCATGGATGAATGGGTGAGTGACCTAACCTCAGTCCTCAGTTCTGTCTTCAGCCAAGAGGATTCTATACAGCGAGCGGTGGAGGTTATCAAAAATATTGGAGTCTGTTCAGCTGAGGACCTGAAGTATGTGGAGGCAGATGACCTTGCAGCCTGTAGAAATCCCTCTCTGAAGCCAATAGAAGTCAGAAAGGTTATGGCGTGCATTAAATGTAAGTAAAGCATAAGATGCAAGTAGCTGATAAATATTCACATTGTCATATAAAGTATATATAGTTCTAAGCAACATGTATGACTTCTGTCAGATATTTTCCAAGGGTTTTGCTGGCAAAGGCTGGAGAAATGTGCTCAGTGTGGTGTATACAGTTTGTGCATAGCATGCACCTTAAATTGTTGTGCACTTTAATAGGGGGAAAAAAGAATCATGATTTAGAAGTGCCCATTAGGGATTTAAATTTTATACCAAGATGATGAAAAAGATCAAAATCAAGGTTGTTAATAATTACTTTTGTTTTTGTAGGCCTGGGAAGATATGCTTTTGGATGCTATGATGATACTTGGGTGTCAATTTGATTCATAAGAGATTGTTAATTAAAAGAATAGAAAAGTCTCAGTCACAGCTGTATTTTGTGCCAAACAATCACTGGTGTCCTTTGTCCAGGAAAACAGAATATGAAACCTAACTGGCAATTAAGATGAATGAGATAAATGGTCTGTAGCCTCTTTATTTTAAAACTGCATTAATTAATGTTAAAGAATGCAATATTGTCAAGCCTGTATGAAAATAACAAAATAAGAGGTGGCAGAGTGCTCCACTATTATTAATCTTAACATCTCCAGCAGTGCAGAGAAGCCTCCTGGCTGCACCGCTAGCTCCAGTAAAGCCATTGTTGTAAAGGACGCTGGATAGGCTTAGACGGTAACAACAGAAATGCTCTGAATTGTCTCTGCTAATATGAGTCTCTTGAGTTGACATCATAGAAAGTATTCATCTCTCAAAGGTAATTATTTAATCATTAAATTAATACATCCATCCAAACTTTTTGTGAAGATTCATTTACAGGGGTGTGTGCATACTGGTGTTATGGTTGTGGTTTTTGTTTGTTCTGTTTCCAGTTTTATTTTGTATTAGTTGTCCCCTTGTGTTCTGTTTCATGTTTGCCTCACCTGTGTCCTGTTGTCTCATTTGTTCTTCTCTGCCTCCTAGTGTTTTGCCATCTATCAGTGTTCTCCTGGCTCTCATCACCTGACCTTCTCCTCCCTCTTTCCACCTGTTCCTCATCCCTTTTGTGTTTGTATTTAGGTCCTGTTGTCTGTGTAATCTTTATTGAGTAATTGTCAACTCCCCCTTCCTCCTAGATTTGTGACACTAGCCTACCAACAGTGAAGGTTTTGAATGTATTTAGAATATACAAGCTTAGGATTGACTCACTAGATGGAACAATAAGTGAAAACTTTATATGAATGATATTGACTGACATGGATGTGTCCTTATGTTATTTCAGGTTCACTCTCAGTTACGAGAGAGGATGATTCCTCCTCACTACTTAGCAGTGAAATTGAAGAGGCGAGCACTGGCGAAGGATCAATCGTCTGTGACACTGAAGATATTGACACCGCACCAAAGTCCACTGCCACAAGGAGCCCAGTCTCAGTCATACCTATGAGAAGTCAAGCCTCACCTACTACTTCTGGGAGTGGCTCCTCACCATTAGCCAGAGAAGATAGTAGCTGGCATTATACCTTTGACATACCCTGGAATAAGATGCCCTCAAATACAAGAAGAGTGTTGGATACTGAGAAGAGACCAACTGCAGCAGAGAGAAGGGAAATTATTAGGATAGTGGCTGCTGAAATACTGACAGTATGCAAGAAACCAGGAAAGAGGCACATCACTGAAATAGCAAGGAAAATGGTAACTAGCTACCCCAAATCCTTCCGAGATGAGATGGAGGGCCAGGTTGTCGGCACTGGGTATGACTCACTTGTGAAACAGTTCATATCTCGGATTGATAACTGGAGACGTCTCCAAACTCCTCCAGCCCAGAAAAGGCTTTCTGAAAGTCGCACCCCTGACAGTGCAAAAAAAGCATGCAAAGATGCATATGGATGCATTGACCCTGACCCAGAGCTTCCTGCTGGCGAAACAGAAGATAAGCAAAAGCAAAAACAAGAAGAGCTAATGAATATGTTCAAAAACAAAGACAAAGACGCAAAGAAAATAGAAAGACTGATGGTTGAGACATTTCCCTCACAGAGGAGAGACATACTGTCGGGACTGAAGGAGACAGAAGATATCCTTAAGGAATGGCCTTTCCTCTGCCAGGAAATTGGAATGAGGCTTCATTTCAAAGAACTAACAGGTGTCCAGATTGATGACAGCTTTGAAGAGTCCACAACCACCAAGTTCCGAAGAATCCTGCGGTACTTCCAGTTTGTTCAAACCGAGCCGTCCAACAGAGCAGGCACTATTCTGAACCAAGTCCTGGCAGGAGGAGATGAATCATGTGCGGCTGTGCTGCTGCTGCTTGTTCATTTCAAAGAGCAGGAAGACAAAATGTTCCTAAATGTTGATGACACCGCCATTGCGACTGATGTGGACACCACCAAGCTACCATGGACACCCTGCATTGTAGTCTGTGGTAGGTGTGCCAAAAAAAATGTATGACTTGTTTTAACATTTTTATGTTTACACATTTGGAGGAGTGTATGGTATACTGCAAAACATGTTTAGAGATGGAGACATTTTTTTACTTAGCAATGAGGATCCATATACATGTAGCAAACGAATTACTGGCTAAGGTAATCATACTCGCACTGTTTGCAGGTAATAGCCCACTCACTGCCAAGATGTTCATGGTTGCTGTGGACCAGGTCATAGTCAACCAACAGCTTGCCTGCTTCACCAAAGCATTCGAGACGATGTTCTGCTCATATTACCTGCACAACGTTGACTACCCAGTGGAACTTGCTGCCACTCTTGAGTTCTTGCAGAGGTCTGTTTCTGTATGCATGCACACACTGCATTTATGTTTGTAAACACACAGCATTCAAACCTGGCAACTCCTTTACAGCTCATAACTCTGCGACACATCTCAGGGAAATTTAATCGAACACACCTGGACTTGATTATGTCTTTTAAGACGTTTCACCTGTCATTCAAGAGGCCACATCGGTTCATGCTCGTCTGACTAGGCTGGACTAGACTAGGACTAGTCCAGCGTTTTGATTGAATGACAATGCTGGTCTAGTCAGACAAGCATTAAAGAGGCCACATCAATTCATGCTCGTCTGACTAGGCTGGACTAGACTAGGACTAGGCTTTGTGACATACGGTATGTATACATACTGCTCATGTTAGGAGTCTCAGTGCATCTCTACTCTCAACCCCCTCTAATGATCAGAAATTGCATAGTGTAGCTTTGAGAAAACGTGTTAACTTTGTATCTAAAGATGTTGTTTCACTGGCTTTACTGCCAAGATTAGTTTTTTTGAATGTTTGTGTTAAAAAAAAATTTTTTCCAACAGATGCATCTTCAGAATCAACCCAGATCAAGGCACCAAAGTCAAGCGAAAAGAAAAGGGACGTCAATATGCAGTCAACCCAAGGGTGCTGAGCCTCATTTCCAAAATTGCCAATTTTGAATGGACAGAATAAAAGGGTGAGATCACGACCTCACTGAACACTATCATCCGTCAAGCAATGTTTAGGTTACATGTCCTTGTGAATGCCAGGACCAAATTTTTCAAGTAGAACAGTGCATTGAAATTAGTTGATCAATGTTTTTGAAAAGTGTTTATTCATTTGAGACAAGCTTTTTGTAACCACAGACTTTTTCTATATATTGTTTCTTGATTTTTTTTTATTTGCAAGAGATTGAAGATGTATGTTAATAGTGTCTCACTCTGTGGCTGGCTAGTTTAGATATTAGGTGCATCAAACTAGGTGCATAACATTTTACAAAAGCACACTGATTGTGTTTTATCGTCCTCCCCGGCAGCCATGTTCATGTCAGCACTGCATAAAAATCAGCGTGCAGAGACATAGATCCTGTGGACCTCGAGTGAGGTGATCCATCACTGTGAACAAACATCACGTGAAGGTTTTTTTGTTGATAGAATTGCGTTGCTGTTGTGATGCTCTTTTTTTGTTTTTGTTTGCATCAATCTGTGTTCACATCTGGCTCCATTTAGACATGTTAATGTTAAGCGGATGTGTTGTCGTGGTGTTATGTGAGAGGCTAAGGATGTTGATTTAGACTCTTTCAAAGTACATAAAGCTGCTTTGAACAGACTTCGTTGGCATTATTCTGAAGTCAATCAAAAAGTTTCAGTAGAGTATAAATATACTCCAAGTTTGGTTTGTACGTTATACAAAGCAGCCATGCATATAACAGAACATTTGCATGAAAAAAACATCAAACTTTAAAGATG
>CAEMYA010000680.1:0-12858 GCA_903131615.1 Diplodus sargus | reverse complement strand
AAGAAATGGGCAAATGTTCTCAACAAGTAATCACAGTTTAATTTACCTGCACAGCATTCCCAGATGTGGATAGGAGTAACACATGACAGCACTGTTACAGTATAATTCAAGCACTAAAGGCTGCAAAGCCTTACGTTACTCTAATCTGACCACCTTATTTCAGTAACGAGTAATCTAACGCGTTAATATTTCCAAACCAGTAATCAGATTAAAGTTATTTATTCACAAGTCACTGTGCGTTACAATCATTGTCATTTTCATTCGTAAAAATATATATTTTTGCTCTCTTCTTGTCTCGGGGAGTGATGTCACGTACGTCTCAAGTCACGTTTTAGCCATGAGGATAACTCACGTGTACACCACGCAGCAACACAAAAATGGAGGGAGGAGAGAGATGCGCATTTTCTAGCTGGAAATATAGTCATTATTTTGAATTATTTAAAACAAATAAGCACAAATGCTCAATCAAGTATCATGTAGCAGTCAACAGTACACTCGGTTTTGCCCCGGCCTATGCCAACATATTCCAGCTTAGAAAACATTTTCAAATGCGTTATTTCACAAAATCCTCATTTTGCGGGACACTCTCTTGTGGCGTGCCCGTTTGCTGTTAACTAATTCCCGCATGTTTATCTGAAGCTCCTCGCTCGCCTTCTTCCTCCCTCCAGCAGGCAGCCTGGCCCTGTTGCTGTCCCCCTCAGACACATGCTGAAGCTCCGTTTGATTTTTTCGCCTCACTCTCTTGGGGTCGGCAGAGAAACATCTAGCGGCTGCTTCTCCTAAGTTTTCCTCTGCATATTTTAAGACAGAAAGTTTGCTGCACCGGGGTCATGGCGATCGTCAGTGTGATGACTGACAGAAAGCAAGCACGATACGTGAAAAAGGCGAAGAAAAAAATCGTGCAGTGGCAGTGGTCAGTGTAGTGTCAGGGGACCACATGATTTGTTTTATTATGTTTTTATGTGTTGACAGCCGCTAATGTATGTAACGCTATTACTGTGATGACACATGACAGCTAAATATTGAATCTGTCTATAATAACCACATCCTGACATGTAACTGGGATTTTTGATAATCTAAGTACTAATAATAGCAACCATGACAAAAAATTAACAAAGACTGCAGATCACGATAAGAAGCTGCAACTGGCAGTGAGCTGCTTTCTTTTCTTTCAGCAGTGAAGTGATGTACTCCATGACAGAAAATTATAAAATATGATAATGTATAAAATATATATATATAAACATATTTAATGGTTAAAAAAAAGTACAGTTGCAGTTGACTTCTGTTATGAATATGCAGCATATAAATAGTTTATTATTATTATTATTATTATTATTATTCTTATCATTATTATTATCAATTTTATTACGACTATTATTTTTCTGCATATTTTTGACTTTGAATGGGAGCTGCATTTATGTTTCTTATTCATATATTATGCAGTCAGTTGTCCAAATTTTAAGTTAAAATAAAGGAACCAAGACAGATGTCAGGGTGTAGTTATTATAGACACAGATTCAATATTTAAGTGTCATTTATCATAACACTAACAGCATCACATACCAGCCCCCCGCTACAGTCCGTATAATTTCCTGCTTTTTTTTTATCTTTGTCCAATCACATCCCTGCAATGTAAACTAAAGGTTTAATTGTTGCATTTGAAAGGGTGTACTTGCATTATTATGATATATTATCATTGCATAAGTGGTTATTTTGGTCTCGATAATGTCGACGATAATATCGTTTATCGTCAATAATTTGTGGGACAATATATCATCTAGCAAAATTTGTTATCGTCCCAGGCCTACTTGTTCTCAATGGCAAAACACACAGTACATCACGCACGAGTTCAGCCTAATCTACAGAAACACAGAGCACATTATTTGTATACTTACATGTCCTTGGTCTGCAAGTATTCCTTTGAGTAAAATTCTGCCGACGACTCCTGCCTTGTACTGGCCCAAGTTGGTGAAACAGTCAGTGTCAAAGTGGCTCGCACACACCAACAGTTTTTTGCCACCTTCAAAAATAAATCATAAAAATAAATTCAATCCATGCCGCTCTTTTGTCCTCTGCAGCTGTGAGACGATGGAGTGTGTTTTGCTGGTCCTTGCAGCCAGCAACAGAGCACTTTTCCTTGCGCTTGGCCATGGTGATTTCAGTAGCATAATGGCGGATCTCCGAGACGGTAGCTGCACCTGGTGGGTGGAGACACCGTGCGGTGAAGGGAGGGGCAGTGGGGTAGCCATATGCAAATGAGCAAAATTTGACTCGTGTATCTGGAAACTGCAGGCAAGACCCCTTTAGAAACCTGTATCTCACTCAAAAAAAGCATGGATAGTCTTTTTTCAAAGTTTCTCGGCATGTGGCAGCACCATAGACCCACAATAACACCACAAATCCCAGAAAAAGTCAGTTTTTCATAATATGGGACCTTTTTGATCTATTACAGGTTGTTTAATAGATCGACCTTTAACAGTGCTCTTTACACGACCCACGAGTTAGATCCGGTCAAATTATGTTTCTGATTCGACCAAAGAGTCAGCTGGACGTCAGGCCGGAAATCCACAACTACTTGAACGGCTTTAAGCAGTCATTTGGACCGCTCGATTTTAAAATCTATAATCTCTCATGTAAATATCCGATTGAGTGATGAATGCATTCATTATGTCATGATATAATTTTCTTTAACGAAATTTCACCAAAATGTTCATTTCAGCAAGTTAAATTATACATTTATTAATAACATAGTAAACCATTATTTTTGCATATTTACACAAGAATTTAATAGAGAAAAGTTAGAACAAAATTAAAGTAACTTATTTGATTATGAATGATTTTATATTATATAAGTTTAAAAAATATTATAATCGAAAAAGATGGAAACGAGCTGATCTTAACAAATCACTGGTCACAGTCAGATTACCTCCGCTCTCCTCACACAGTCACCACACGCGGGCTTGTGGCATTTCAAGTGCCCAACGTTTGGTTCCGTTTGCAGCTCTTTCGGACCGGCACTGCCTCCGTCTCTGCTGCAGTGGTTGTTTCCGCTGCTGCCACCTTGTGCCGACGGCCGCGGCCACTTTCCCCTCCATGTATTCTGCCCTCAGCTCCTCTGCCAGCTGTTGCAGGACTTTCCTCCGGGCTCTCGTGCTGCTGGTGCTCCTTGATCAGTGATCCCAGCCAGGTCGAGGATGTTATAGAAGACCGCCACTGGCTATCTTTCCGCCTTTGACGGAGTACTCCCTCGCATCTGGTCCGGGATGTCTACGCCATACTTGGTGTTGTTGTAGTACGTCACAGACTCTGGTGTTGCCTTCACCCCACTAAAGCGGCCCACACCTGTGTGCAGGTGCTCAGGATGCAGACATTCTTCCTTGGCTGGTACACAGTCAGAGTCGCACCATTTCAGCACCTTCGTGTTGTGAACAGCTCTGCTCGCTGTTTCATGGAGGGAGGAACTCCCGTTTTTGTTTGCCCATGGTGCCAACAAGCTATTTAATACAACTATATAATTATTAACTCACAAGTAAATTCACAAAGAGGCACAGCTGGAGACCACTAACACGGTTAGAGACAAGAGAGACAATGAAAGCAGGAAACCATGCGAAAAATGGAACAATGAGTCAGTTTGGCCGCTTATGGCCGAAACAGGTTAACATATCATATTTTGTATACGTTATATAAAAACGGTTCCAAGTTAAAATACAGACACTTTTAGGAAAAGTCATGTAACAGAAGTATTGCTTTTTTTCATTCAATGTTATAAGTGTTGTATTTTCTCTATAAGTGTTGTTTTCCTCAATTCCTAATATATACAATTAATGAAAATAAATTAAATGTTAAATAAACTTTATTTAACATGGTAGATCCCTTTGTATTGTTTTATATGCAGTTATGGTGCAACATTTTGAATTGGGACACTGAGATTAATGGGTAATGGTGGTCAGGACTTGGTGTTTAATAGCTGAACAGTGGTAGTTGAAGGCCTGTATCATTTCCTGTTATAGACTGACACCGGCCCCCCACCACAGAAAGGAAAGTTGATGTGGCCCCCACCGAAAAAAGTTTGGGGACCCCTGCTGTAAATCATTGGTGGTGATACAGTGCAAGGACTGGATTGCCTAGATATCATACAGGATCTTGTTTGCAGGAAGCTAGCATGCGCTCTCCGTCTTTCCTGTACACGGCCAAGCCTGTTTACCAGAGGATGCTTTCATTAAGCACAGTACAGACTGCTGACACGTTGTTTGCTCAAAAGCATAATAAAGAAACTAAGCTAAAAGACATCAGTCCAGCTAGTCGTTTCCTCACCCACCAGGGCTCTTCAGGGATGAGGGGGGCATCATGAGCAACACAGTGGCCACAGACAAGTGTGATGCAACAGAACGGGGAGTTCCCGGGTCCGGAGATGTGTTCATTTTTATGTGTAACTATTAAATTACAGTGTTGGCCTTATTTTTCAGTTCCAGCATGAATGATATGTGTGAGCAGCCCCCCACATCCACATATATACTCACACACACACAAACATTGTATTTATGTTTAATAACCGTAATATTAATATTTACAATTAATATTAATAATAAATCAATGAAACAGTATCATAAATTAACATTTACCATGTACTAATTTGATAGTAAATATGACATTTGTTGTGACCGTTTTTATTCATAACGTTGATATTGAAGTTAATCCATAAAATGTTAACATTATAAGTTAGTGATTATTATAGGCTTCTAACTAACTTCTGAGTAAAGTCGTGGCGAGACAATTAACAATCAATTAACTAATCTTACCATAAACATGTAAATGCACAAAATGCATAGAATTATGTTATGTGTAAACCATACAGTCTATGGTGTAAACGTACGTGTTTTATTTTGGTTTTATTTTGGTCATTGACCAACTTCCGGTTGGGACTTCCGGTATGGATTGGATATATGGCGGTGCCCTTGTCGGCCATCTTGACTGCAGATGGGTACTCTTGTGTGTGGGGGGATAAAGGTTACGAGACCTCATATGCAGAAACACAACTCCTTTTTTTTTTTTGTTTTTTTTTGTTTAGAAACACAACTCCTGATTGTCGGCTCTAACGGTTAATATACGGTCTTTCTATGAATTAGATTTTCATATTTTTTAAATAAAATGTATATTTTTATAAAAAATCCCAGGAAATAGTGACCGAGGTATTTACCTCGGGTACCTCATAGCTAGGGTTGGGTATCGTTTGAATTTGAACGATTCTGATTCCGATTCCGATTCCTTGTTTCGATTCCAGTTCCTAACGATTCTCGATTCCGATTCTTTTAAGAGGCAGGGTCAAAAAAGTTTAGGATATTTTAAATGAGCTAGCTAACCAACGGTCTTTCTGAATGAAATAGTCTGACCTTCTCCATCAATTTTAATTCTATGAACTTTTTACTTTTTATGAACTTTACTATGAATTTCTCACAGGGCTGTTTTCAACTACAATATAAATATTATAAATTATGAATACATTTTCACAGGGGTACAGTTTCCTCAAGAGAGCTTTATTTTTGAAAACCTCATGAAAACACATTTAAACATGAGTGTATGATGCTGCAGGTACTTAAACATGTTACCGTGCTCCCACTGATGGGCTAACCTGGTGCAGAATAGCAAATAAACAGTAAGAAACAACTTGTAAAACCCAGTCCAGATAAGCAGCAGGTACAGTATAAAATCAGAAACAGTTCTTGTTTAGGAAAATGATACCTGCCTTCTCAGGCAGGATGCGTGAGCGTTCTGGACAGATAGTGTCTCCTGCTGTGGAGAACACACGTTCGCTGGGTGTAGAAGAAGCTTGAACGCATAAATAGGAGAAAGCGAGATCTGACAGCAAAGGATAAGTCTTTTGTTGGTTCCACCACCATGCAGCAGGGTCCTCAGACATACGGACCGGTGGAACTTCCTGGTATATCTGCAGCTCTCTCTCCACTCGTTTCTTGATGGACATGGAGCTCTGCTGTGACACTATGTTCTGTGACACTATGTCCTGTGCCTCTTCCTCAGCGAACAGCTCCTCCAGTGGAGTCTTCCTGGGCAGTTTGCAGGGAGGCTGTTGCTAAAAAACAAAACAAAAGGTTCATCAGTATTACCACTAAAACAAGGGAAAACCTCCATTAAAGGCATGATCATTATTTTAATTGAAAACCTATATAATATCAGCTATTGTACACTTACACTCTCCTGCTCATCCTCATTCTCCTCCTTTGCCTCATTCTCAGACTGCATGGTGTCCCCATCAGCTCCACAGTCTTCCTCTGTTGACTACAAAGAACATAATTAGCATTTAGATCTTAAATTTTAATAGCTGAAAAGGACAGTTGTGCATTCTGACATTTCACCTGTTCAGTCAGCTTTCTCTGGATCTGGTCCCAGATGGTGTCATCATCCAATTTATGTGTAAAGCGTGGATCCAACGCAGTGGCCACTTGGAGAAAGTTCCTGATCTCATCATTCTGCAAAACACATTTGTTCGTTCTTTAAATGTTTTAACAAGCCACAGGATATTTCTATTCTCCAACAATTTCTTTCCAGGTGCCCTGCCTCAGTCACTTACCTGGTAGCGCTTGGATAGGTTTGCCCAAACCTGTTTTTTAAGGTTTGACACAAAGACTGTGTCTCCATCTTTTACAGCCAGGTGTGCCTCAAGCTTTTTGAGGATAGGCAGAATCTGTCCACATGTGGGACTCTTTTCGGATGACACACAGAGTGTTGAGGTGTAGAGCACCTTCATCAGGTTGATGAAGTCTTCAGCTTTCCTAAAATCCTCCTCAGTTAGCCGACCAAGTCTGTACGAAAAAGAATTAAGAACAGATAGATTGGAGTCAGAAATATTCTCTTTTTTTCTTAACAAAACACCTAACATATGCACTCCCTACATTAGCACATTCACATTCACTCTAATACTGTTCTTTGAATTCGTATTTTGTGTGTACTGGTATTTTTTGTCTAAGCTTGTCTATCTATCTCTACCTGTCCCTGTCCATATTTTTTCTCAGCCGTTGATCCAAGCTGGCTGCTTGAATTGCAGGGTTCTGCTCTGTGAATCTCTCCAGCATTAGGTACAGAGAGTTCCAGCGTGTTCTCACATCATGTATGAGTGAGTGTCGGGGCAGCTCTGATTAAAAACAAGAACATCAATTTTAAGTCATTTAGCAGATGCTTTTCATCCTAGGAGACAGTACTTTTGACAGTACTTTTGTAAAATTGGACTCAAATACTGTAGTACTACTCTGCAGAGCTCATAAATAATAATAAGATCAGACATATAAAGTCATTACGTGTCAATGCACAACAGTTAAATAAAGTGAACTTTGTGTGTCTTAAGTAGAAGTTCTTGCTTCTCTTGGAGAACCACCTTGGCCATCAAGCACCTCTTCATCCACACAACAATGGTTCGGACCTTGGCCACCCACTGACTCACTGAATTTAGGGAGTATGGACTTTGTGCTGCTAGATTAAGTGTGTGGGCAAAACAGCACAGTTTCACAAATCGCAGGTGCTTAATAGCCACATCCATGTTGGCAGCATTATCTACAGTGATTGCTACAATTTTATGCCAAACTGTGACAGAACATCACTGATTTCCTCTGCAACAACACAACCGGTCTGTGCTTTGTACACGGCCTTTGTTTTTAGCACTTTTTGCTGCATTTTGCCCTCCTCTATGTAGTGTGCTGTGATGGTGAGGTAGTGGTCCTGTGTGATGCTACTCCAGCCATTACATGTGAGTCTCAACCTTGTACCACGATGGGATTAATGTGTTTGACAGGTAGTCCCTGGAAGGTGGTGTGTATTTGGGGTTTAGAGTTTTCACCATGTCCCTGCAAACATAAACAAACATGTAATGTTGCTGTTAGTGTTTAGCTCAGTATCAATTAGCTTAGCATTATCGTTATTGCTTAACTAACCTAAATGTTGGTGATTCCACCTCTTAAAAGGGATGCAGCCTTTTCACGATGTGTGCAGTGACCTTTCTGTGGCACTCTTTCTTTTGTTGCACCGACATCTTCCCCTTTGCCGCAATGGTGAACGGAGTAGGCTCAGCACATAGCGGAGTCGTGGAGTCACCAGCCTGGCTAACGTTAGCAATCTCAGGTCGTAAATTGTCTATGAAAAAATACGTGGGCTAATTTGTTAGCTGCCTCAATGTTGGAGCAAGACATATTATTTATTGTATATGTATTGTTTTACTTACCGGATTCGGACTGCAGTGCAGTCACTGTGGTGCCACGCTGGGGGTCGGAGCCGGACCCGGAGCCAGAGCCAGAGCCTGAGGAAGAGGCAGCGGAGGACGGTCGGCGCAGCGCGTCAAAGACGCGGCACACACTTCATGAACTCGGAGGAGGTGCTTTTTTATGTTCGTCGTGCACCCTCCTGTGCACAAAATGATCTGGTCGCAAGTGTTGCATTTTGCCGAGATTTTTTATTTTTATTTTTTAAAGTAAAGCCACACTTCGGCCTAGTCTGCCTCTCTGACTTAAGGGGGGTTCAGACCGAACGCGATAGACGCGAATGGAGCGGCAACTCTACATTGAAATTCAATGTAAATGGCGCGATGACACGCGATTCAGGCGCCGGCGGCGCGAATGAAGCGTCTGGCGCAGCTCAAATGAAGCGTCTGGAGCGTCTGGCGTGAATGAAGCATCTGAAGCATCTGGAGCGACGCAAATAAAGTTGAAAATATCCAACTTTTCAGGCGGCATCGCACCGTGACATCCAATCAGCGACGAGTTCAAGCCGACGACGTCACTTCCCTCACGTACGGTTGTTTACACTCAGACCAACATGGAGGACAAGCTAATTGTAACCGCAGCTCACCTCAGACAGCTGGACAGGCGCTCCGCAGCTGAGATGGAGCGCCTGTAGTTGGTGTCCAGGCGGGAGATCCTGGCACCGACCCGAGCTAACAGGTCCTTGAACTGGGCTCCGGTCAGCCTGAGGTACCGCTGGAACGGGTCGTCATCCATACGGAGCTCCTGGAGGAGACAGTGAAATTCCCCCAGCTCTGTGCATCTCCAGAGGACTTCATGAACCCAGACACGACGGCGGGTGGTTTTCCGGCATTTCTGGGACTTGTACAGCAGGTACAGTGCAGCAACGGAGGTGATATCAGCCATGATCGACGTGAAAAGAGAGCGGGTTGACAAATAGCGGTTCAAAAATGAGCGGGAAAGCGCCTCGTCTTTTTTTCCCCTGAGCGTCTAACGCGAATGAAGCGAATAGTCCAAAATGATTAAACGGCGTGATAGAAACGTCTGAAGCAATAGTATTCGAAGAAGAAAAAAAAGTCAGATAGCCGCAACGCTGGCTGACCGGCAGCCTGTTAAAAAAAAAAAAAAAGAGAGAGAGAGACGCAGGCCAGCAGCCCAATCATAGGCCAGCGCTTCGGGAATACTCTCGGTTCTCCCTATGGCCAGTCCGGGCCTGTCGGGGGGGGCAACGGAGATGAGTGTAAGTCCTGTGGGAAAAGTATGAGGGGCTGTCAGGGACATTATTCAGAATTACCTCTCACACACAGGGCCGGGGAACAGAGCAGTTATCGGTTTACAATGTATGAGATGTAGCCGTACACTCGGGGTGTGTACACAATGGACACAACAATCAATGACTCAGTGCACATGTGCAGCACTCAAAGTCAACCCTCAGGCTGAGTCGGAGTCGTCAAATCCACAGAGTTCACATCGGTGTCGTTCCAGGCAGATGATGGTTACAATTGAACTGTTACATCTAAAGCATGCTTCATTCATTCATTCATTCATTCATTCATTCATTCATATATTCATAATTTTGTGCCAGTGTGCTCATTCCCAGTGGATTTACCGGTATACGTAAAAGAAGGTGTACAACTACAAAATGTTTTTGTTATTCTATCTGACATGACTTTATTACAATCAAACAACAACAGCAACAACAACACAGATTTACAGCAGTACACAATGGACACAGCTGTAGACTCAGTGTGTGTGATGCCTCAGTCTTGTTCAGACAAAAAAATAGCTTGGTCGGATAACTCAGCCTTGTTTGGATAAAAGAATTTCTTGGTTGGATAAATCACAGCAGCTGCAATCACGCAGCATTGGTTGGACAAAAGAATGGCTTGGTTGGACAAAAGAATGGCTTGGTTGGATAAATCACAGCTGCTGCAATCACTCAGCATTGGTTGGACAAAAGAATGCTTTGGTTGGACAAAAGAATGGCTTGGTTGGACAAAAGAATGGCTTGGTCGGATAACTCAGCATTGTTGGCATGCCTCAGCGTTGACCAGACAGAAATAAAGCCTGGTCGGACTACTTACAGCTGCTGCAATCACTCAGCAATGGTCGGACAGAAATGAAGCCTGATGGATAACTCACAGGTGCTGGGATCACTCAGCTTTGGTTGAATAAATGCTCTCGGGATGGACGAGCTCGGGCACACCCTACCATTGGTTTGATACAAGCCTGCTGGAAGGAAAACCATGAGGAGACGAATAGATATTTCTTCGATTTATCAATTTCTTTATTGTCAGCACATCACATCACATCACATCACATCACATCACATCACATCACATCACATCACATCTCATCTCATCTCATCTCATCTCATCACATAATACATGAGAAATGAGAGATACGTGCCACCGGTGCTGGGCGACATTGGTTGGATATATGCCCTTGCATTCGACCAGACCCCAGGGGACACTTGGTGCATTCAGAATATGAGGACGACGGGAGGGTTAAGCTTTTCAGAGCTCTAGAAGCTTCTTTTTGCAAGTTACAGTAGACTAAGTTGTATTTAAGTCAAAAATGCTTTCCCAAGTGAAATTGTACTCAAAGGGCCTGGACTTTACATGATTACAGTATCTAAACATGGTTTCAATTGTTCTTTCCTTTGTTTCAGTCAGAAGTGTTTTCTGGGCAAATTAAGCTTTTCAGAGCGCGAGAAGCTTGTTTTTGCCCTAATGATACATTAACCTGTATTTCAGTCAAAAAGGCTTTCTCAAGTGAAATTGTACTCGAAGTGTCTCAACTTTACATGATTACAGTAACTAAACATGGTTTCAGTTGTTCTTTCATTTGTTTCAGTCAAAAATGCTTTCTCAAGTGAAATTGTACTCAAAGTGTCTCAACTTTGCATGATTACAGTCTCTAAACATGGTTTCAGTTGTTCTTTCATTCGTTTCAGTCAGAAGTGTTTTCTTGCCAAATTAAGCTTTTCAGAGCGCAAGAAGCTTGTTTTTGCCCTAATGATACACTAAGCTGTATTTCAGTCAAAAATGCTTTCTCAAGTAAAATTGTATTCAAAGTGTCTCAACTTTACATGATTACACTACCTAAACATGGTTTCACTTGTTCTTTCATTCGTTTCAGTCAGAAGTGTTTTATGGCCAAATTGAGCTTTTCAGAGCGCGAGAAGCTTGTTTTTGCCCTAATGATACACGAAGCTGTATTTCAGTCAAAAATGCTTTCTCAAGTGAAATTGACTTCAAAGTGTCTCAACTTTACATGATTACACTATCTAAACATGGTTTCAGTTGTTCTTTCATTCGTTTCAGTCGGAAGTGTTTTCTTGCCAAATTAAGCTTTTCAGAGTGCGAGAAGCTTGTTTTTGCCCTAATGATACACGAAGCTGTATTTCAGTCAAAAATGCTTTCTCAAGTGAAATTGACTTCAAAGTGTCTCAACTTTACATGATTACACTATCTAAACATGGTTTCAGTTGTTCTTTCATTCGTTTCAGTCAGAAGTGTTTTATGGCCAAATTGAGCTTTTCAGAGCGCGAGAAGCTTGTTTTTGCCCTAATGATACACTAAGCTGTATTTCAGTCAAAAATGCTTTCTCAAGTGAAATTGTATTCAAAGTGTCTGAACTTTACATGATTACAGACTCTAAACATGGTTTCAGTTGTTCTTTCATTCGTTTCAGTCAGAGGTGTTTTCTTGCCAAATTGAGCTTTTCAGTGCGGGAGAAGCTTGTTTTTGCCCTAATGATACACGAAGCTGTATTTCAGTCAAAAATGCTTTCTCAAGTGAAATTGTATTCAAAGTGTCTCAACTTTACATGATTACACTAGCTAAACATGGTTTCAGTTGTTCTTTCATTCGTTTCATTCAGAAGTGTTTTATGGCCAAATTGAGCTTTTCAGAGCGCGAGAAGCTTGTTTTTGCCCTAATGATACACTAAGCTCTATTTCTGTCAAAAATGCTTTGTAAAGTGAAATTGTATTCAAAGTGTCTCAACTTTACATGATTGCACTAGCTAAACATGGTTTCAGTTGTTCTTTCATTCGTTTCAGTCAGAAGTGTTTTGTGGCCAAATTGAGCTTTTCAGAGCACGAGAAGCTTGTTTTTGCCCTAATGATACACGAAGCTGTATTGTAGTCAAAAATGCCTTTTCAGGTGAAATTATATTCAAAGTGTCTCAACTTTACATGTTTACACTATCTAAACATGGTTTCAGTTGTTCTTTCATTCGTTTCAGTCAGAAGTGTTTTCTTGCCAAATTAAGCTTTTCAGAGCGGGAGAAGCTTGTTTTTGCCCTAATGATACACGGAGCTGTATTTCAGTCAAAAATGCTTCCTCAAGTGAAATTGTATTCAAAGTGTCTCAACTTTACATGATTACACTATCTAAACATGGTTTCAGTTGTTCTTTCATTCGTTTCAGTCAGAAGTGTTTTATGGCCAAATTGAGCTTTTCAAAGGCTTGTTTTTGCCCTAATGATACACTAAGCTGTATTTCTGTCAAAAATGCTTTCTCAAGTGCAATTGCCTTGAAAGTGTCTCAACTTTACATGATTACACTATCTAAACATGGTTTCAGGTGTTCTTTCATTCGTTTCA
>CAEMYA010000679.1:49268-63743 GCA_903131615.1 Diplodus sargus | reverse complement strand
CAGAAAGAAAAACAAAGAAGAAAAGATCAGGAACAACGCAGGAACTGAGCCCCGCCACCAGGGGGAGACAGAGGGAGGGACGGGGGAGGGAGGAGGACAGGTGGGGACAGAGGGAGGGATGGACAAACCCTGGAGCTCCGCCTGGTTTCTGCAGCAGCTCGATAAAAAGTCATTTAATTATGAAATTGAACGTTGACTTTGTGACAGACTTGAGGCTGTACGGTGGCCCAGAGGGACAAATCCAGCAGATTCAGGTGTTGTGTTGTGTTCACTTGTGTTTGTTTGTGTGTGAGTTCAATTTGAACAGAAGAAACATTAAGAACGTTTTTTTTCTGAATAAAAGTAAATGAAAACAAATGAAATTAATTTGCTCTGTACCTGTAAGTGTTTTGTCCTTCAGGGCCACCATAGAGGTATAAAGGACACATCTCCTGTGGTGCTCGCTATCCCACAATCCATTGCATGCCAGGAACTTGTTAAAGGTGCGTTCAGGTGCTCTTTGTTGTCGTTCAACAGGTGTTGAAGTCATCACAGGATGGAAATCTGAAGAAAAGAAAAAACCTGACTTTCAGAGTTGATGAGAAGTACGGAGGCAGAGGAAGGACAAATTTAACTTGATACCTTGTTGTGACATTAAAGAAAACATTTAAGCAGTGAAATATTTTTGTTTTGTGTTTTAAATTGAATCCTTTTATTTTCCATAAAATGAAAGTATTTTTAAAAAAAACACTAAATTGTCATTTTCACATTAAAACAACGAGATTAAGTGAAAATATCAGAATCCTGGTCATCATCAGACAGACAGTCCGTCCAATCAGGTGGCTCCCTGTCAGTCATGTGATGGTTGGGTTAAAAACGGCCTTTCTCTGCTTCCATGAAGCGCCTGAACACATTGTCAGTTTATCTCTGTGATGTGATGTCATCTGATTTAGGGCTCAACATTAAGCCCCGCCTTCTCTGAAGGACACTCCTGGTTTGACCACGCCCCCTGGAGGCGGGGCCTGAACGTTCTGAAGGAGCCTGAAAAGAAGAAGTTCAGATTGTGAAACATCGACTGGTTGAAGATTCTCATTAGTCTGATGTGTTCGATTCAGACGTCGACTGAACTGACTGACCTCTGACTGACCTCTGACTGACCTCTGACTGACCTCTGACCTCTGACTGACCTCTGACCTCTGACTGACCCCTGACTGACCTCTGACTGACCTCTGACTGACCCCTGACTGACCTCTGACCTCTGACTGACCTCTGACTGACCTCTGACTCTGTGACCTCCACATTAAACTGATCGTTTCAATAAATAAAACTGTGAGAAATGTTTTGACGTGCATCATTTTCCTTCAAAATAAAAAAAATCCAGTAAAAAGTCCCAAAAGAAAATTATGAATGTGTTTTGTATAAAGTGTAAATACTCGATATCTGAATGGACCGCAGCCCAACACACACACACACACACACACGTAAACAAACACACAAAGTGACAGTTTGAATAATTTATTATTAAAATCAACATGTACAAAGGCTCCTGATTGGCTCGTTGTAACAGCCAATAAACACAAAATACAGAAACAGTTTTGTCTCCGAGGACGAAACAAACATTTATAAAATGATAAAATCTGTTATCAGAAAATCAATTCAGTAAATGAGTTCACCCACAGGGTTTACTGCACTGTGACATCATCGTCACTACTGTGACGTCATTGTCACTACTGTGACATCATCGTCACTACTGTGACGTCATGGTCACTACTGTGACGTCATCGTCACTACTGTGACGTCATCTGTGACGTCATCGTCACTACTGTGACGTCATGGTCACTACTGTGACGTCATGGTCACTACTGTGACGTCATCATCACTACTGTGACATCATCATCACTACTGTGACATCATTGCACTTGTTGCTCAATGTGAGAAACTTTTTACTTCCTGTAGTGACCCAGCCTCCCTCTCTCTCTCTCTCTCTCTCTCTCCTCTCCCCTTCAATCCTCCTCCAAAATAAAACATTTAAATACAAACAATAAATATTTCACCATAAATAATCAATATCAATAATAAATAAAAGTGTGAGAAATAACAGCAGGTTTGTACAAACTGAAACATAAATAAAATAACAATAAATAAATGTCTAGAAACAAACGATGTGAAGCAGATTAATTCCATTATTGATCAGTCTGACGATTAATTTCATTATTGATCAGTCTGACGATTAATTTCATTATTGATCAGTCCGATGATTAAGTTGACGATCATCAAACTCTAAAAGCGTCTAAAAGTGAAAACATTTTTCTTGTTTGGTCCTAAAATTGTCTCTAAGTATTGATTGTAAGAGAATTTGCTGTCAATTAATTTTCTGATTGATGAATCTTTTGAATATCAGATGATTTGTCTGATGTTTCCTGCAGCTTGCAGAGGAACACAAAGAGCAGCGAGCGTGAAGCGGACGTGTTCAGACCTGCCGCGATCACATCTTCAGCCGCATTCCTGCTGCCATTCTTCTGCAACGCATCAGCCAATCA
Source organism: Diplodus sargus (assembly GCA_903131615.1). Taxonomy (NCBI): domain Eukaryota; kingdom Metazoa; phylum Chordata; class Actinopteri; order Spariformes; family Sparidae; genus Diplodus; species Diplodus sargus. The sequence goes on along the minus strand of CAEMYA010000679.1, from coordinate 61,224 downwards.
GAGGAGAGAGCTGCTGATCGCACACTGAGGAGGGTCCGCCGTCAAAGTAAGACTCCAGCGGGTCCTTTAAATCTGTCTCATGAAATGTCCCCGTGAATAAATGGATCTGCAACAGCAGCAGTCTCTGAGGGAAGACGTGCCACTCAGTGCAGCTTGTTTCTGTCTCAGCAAATGTACTGATCAGGATCGGTTCGGTCCACAACAGTTCTGATGTCCAGACACAGAACTGTTAAAGGTGTCACAGAACTCTGGATTCTCTCTGTCTGACCTCAGCCTCTCCTCTGGCTGCTGCTCATCTTGCTTTGCTGAAAATGTAACTTTAAATATCTTAATCTATTTTGTGTTCCTCGTCTGTTCTGCAGAACACAGACGGTTCTGTAGGAGACGGATCCGACTGCCGCTGTCATTACACTTGAAGAGTTTCCTCGGAGACTCATCTCTCGTGGAAACAACACAAAGTCGCTAATGAACGATCAATAAAATATCTCCCATGAGGCACTGCAGGACTCATCAGTTCTGTCTCATTTTCCCCTGAGGTCCTCAAATGCAGCGCGGGGTTCATCCATGGTGGGCGGGGCTTAGCGTGCAGCTGCGGCCGGGCGCCTGTAGGTGGCGATGGCTCTCAGGCTGCGGATCAGGTCGTGACAGAACGAGCGAAGCTGCGTCAGCGACAGGTGGACCGCCACCTGGACCTCGTAGTTACCATGGAGACGACGGGCGAGGTCCAGAGGGAGGTCCTGATCCACGACCTCGAGCTGCGCCTCCTCCTTCATCTGAAACACACAGTCAGCTGTTAGCATAGGAGCCAATGAGAGTGAAGCACCAGAGAACAGGATGAGCCGGGCCGGAGGTTCTAAAACAAATCTCCCGTTACTTCAACTGTTCTACTGTGAAGCTCCAGAAATGTTTCCTGGTGTCATGATGTCACTTCAGGTGTGCTTTACCTTGTTGAGGTGTGTCAGCATGTCTCTGAGGTCGGCCTGCAGGTCGCTCAGTCCACTCACACTGTTGGACAGAACTCCCAGCAGCCCCTGGTACAGCCGGCTGCCCTCCAACATGCGACTCACACAGGCGTCCTGCAGGGGGCGACACACACATCAGTACTGACAGGTGATCTTAACACAGGTGAGTTTCAGATACATAGGAAATATCTTGAGCATCTCATCAAGATATGTGACCCTCTTCAAAGACCCTGAGAACCTCCAGAACCCTCCAGAACCTTCTCTTCAGTCCTCCCTACACCCCCAGACTGCAGACTCACCAGTGTGAAGCGTTCAGATGGCGGTTTGAGGACGGGTGCGGCGGGGATGCCCAGTGACGCCACCATCATCTGCAGGTTGGTAGTCTGGCTGGAGGGGTCAAGGGCCAAACCCTGAGGAGCACAGGAAGAGGTTAATAACACATGAAGAAGAGGAAGAAGAAGAGCCAATAGCAGACGAGCTAAAGCAGCCAATCAGGTATCTTGCTCACCTCCGTGTTGACTGTGGCGCCGTGCACGGTGGGGATGTCTCTCAGGATTTTCTCCACCAGCATCTTCGCTCGATTGGACGCTTGTGTGAACGCTGGCGAGGGGCTGGACGAGCTGACAGGAGCTGATTGGACCACAACCAGGAAGTAGTGCAGCAGGGCGGCGACTGGAGGGAGAAACATGGTTTTAATTTACCCACAGTTCAGTGTGCAGAGGGTAAACGCCGCCTGCTTCATTATCACCTGCTAACATACACCTCTCAACAAACAGCACATCAACACAGTAACAGCTAGCTGCTGCTGCTGTTAGTTAGTTAGCTCAGTTAGCCGTGCAGCTAGCAGTCCAAGCTGGGAGCGCCAGGGAAGCACAGGAGCTCTGAACCAGCGTGGCTCAGGCTAACTTGTTAGCATGCTAAACATTTCAACACATACTCAAAAGTTTTCAAACCAGATTATGACGTACTGCACCTTTAAGAGTGATGTAATGACTGATGTGATTCATTAACACTTTACTGATCAGCTCTTTGAAATATTGGTATAAAATCAATTTATAAACATGATCTCTTATAACCTAAATATTGATTACTGCGATTATTGCTGAGTCATTAACATTTATGGCCACAGACTGGTTTATTACAAAAATATAAATTAAATGTGGCAAATTCTTTTACTGCCTGCTGACTAATCAATGAATTAAAAAAGTTGTACTTTCAGTAAGTTTCCAGAAGTTCTGTTTTCATGAGCCTCCATACTGATCTGATGGGCACCACTGAGCCTCCATACTGATCTGATGGGCACCAGTGAGCCTCCATACTGATCTGATGGGCACCACTGAGCCTCCATACTGATCTGATGGGCACCACTGAGCCTCCATACTGATCTGATGGCAGCACCAGTGAGCCTCCATACTGATCTGATGGGCACCAGTGAGCCTCCATACTGATCTGATGGGCACCAGTGAGCCTCCATACAGATCTGATGGCGGCACCAGTGAGCCTGTATCTGAGCTCCAGGCTCAGCTCAGGTGAGTCCAGGCTCAGCTCAGGTGAGTCCAGGCTCAGCTCAGGTGAGCTCCAGGCTCAGCTCAGGTACAGCGGCTGCTGAGCTTCACATTTGTCTACAAAGTTGATTTTTTAAAATGGGATTCCGTTTCCGTTTGCTGGGAACAGTCAGAGCACGTCTGTTTCCACTCCTCAGCCAAACTCCATGCATGTTTCTGCTGATTTAAGCCGCCTGTCTCTCCATCAGTTTAAATGGCAGTAAAGTTGGTTCTTACCTATCAGGGGGTTCATGTCTGTCAGGGCGGCGGTCTGTCGGTCGGTCTCGGTGTCTGTCCGCAGGTAAACTCGGTAAATTCTCCTTTAGCTTCCATTTGCAGCAGTTTGGAGCTTTTATCCGCGCTGCGTCCGGCGGGGTTTTCCGACAGTACCGTCACCCTCCGAGGAGTCATACCGATAAATCCCGAAGTGACGAAGCTTCAGAAAGTTGTTGCGTCACAACCGACCGAACGAGGGAGAGGGACCGGCAGCGGTCTCACCTGCTGTCGGTAAAACACGTGACAGTTCACCGTCACCGTCCGTCCAGGTGACCGGTGAGCGCGAGAGAGTTTCACGATGAAGAGAGAGAGAAGTTCTGCAGGTTTAAACTCTGCTGAGGCAATAACGAGCACTTCATCATAATACCTATTATTATTATTATTATTACTGTTACTATATTATTATCATGCGGCAGTGCAGGAAGATTTTAGATGCTTTTATCAGAAAATTAACCTCAAGTATCAAAAGTAAAAGTGCAACGTTTGATATTTTATGTTCACCAGACTCCTTTAAAAAAACGCTCATTTTTCAGACTCGCTCTGTTTGTGGGAACTTTGTGAACTTTGCAAAACTCTGTCTTCGACATTCTCAACTGTTCAGGTCTGCTTGTTAATCCGGCAAATAGTTCACATGGATATATTATTTCTTTTTGTAAAAAACATCGTATGTAAACATCAGCACGCTGTGTGTGTGTGTGTGTGTGTGTGTGTGTGTGTGTGAGCTTCACTTCCTGCTGCATGTCGTCACGTTTGTCTTTAAGAAATCCTGGAAAAGAAAAACAGTGAGTCAGCTTTTTTTCAGTTTTCAGAAGTTTATTTCCTGCTGCTGAACAGGAAACATGTCATCAGGCCTCGCTGCAGTAAAAGTCTCAAACTACATATTTGTGTGTTGATTTCATCAGGATGTGTTGAAACACGTCACAGCAGATCAGTTTGTTCCTGCTGATTCATGTTCACACAGTAAGAGTGTTGATCAATAATGTTTACTGACACACTGCATCACATCTGATCACTTCACACGTCCTGATGGACACGAGAACACTGAGCTGATCCTCAACAACACGTGCAGTCAATAAACATGATGTATGGATCCACAGCACCGCTCCTCTAATCGATCAGCTCCTCTGATCGATCAGCTCCTCTGATCAAATCAAATCAAATCAAATCAATTTATTTATATAGCCCAAAATCACAATCACATTGCCTCAGTGGGCTTTACAGTCTGTACAGTGAACAACATCCTCTGTCCTTAGACCCTCGATTCGAGTGAGGAAAAACTTCACATGTTGATGGAAAAAAACCTTTTAACAGGGTAAAAAAAACAATGGAAGAAACCTCAGGAAGAGCCACAGAGGAGGATCCGTCTTCCAGGACGGACAGACATGCAATAGATGTTGCGTGTACAGAAAGAGCAGCAATCACAGTTTACAAGTTACATCAACAGAAAGTCTGATACAAGTTATATGAAAAGTTGAGTGGATCCAGGAGACGACCGAGCAGGACGAGGTATCACCAAGTGCTGCCCGAGCCAGACGACCTCCTGTCCACCATGATGACCCAGCCGAGCCCAGGGTTCAGCTTCAGCTCCTGCAGACGAAGCTACTGAACACATGAACACATATCTACAGACGTCAGGAAGCAGACGGATTCAAACCAGAATACATCCTCTATGTTGAGATGAACTGACAGGTGAGCTCACACAGGTAACAGGCAGGTATTCAGCCAGGTGACTTTAAACATCTATAGAGTTTAAAACTAGAGGTTAAAATTAAAGGTGCACACGGCGATGAACGGGCCCTCGCTCCACTCGTCGGGCTGAGGTGCTGTTGACGGGCGTGCTCACCTGTAACTTTCATGTCCTGTTGTAGTGGATGATAAGAAAACAAGCAGTGAACATCATGTCAGTCAGATGATGTTTGACTTCCTGTGTCCAGTAGGTGGCGCTGTGGAAACACAGTATTGATGCAGAGACATTTTCAGGGCGACTCCCTCTACATGTGTGAGCACTTTGGTGTAGACGGGAAATTGTATGTTGAAGTTAGAAGGACTTCCTGCTTCATGGCGAAGCATCAGAATGGAGCACACCATCACGGCCAGCAGGTGTGACGGAGGTGAAAGCTTCTGATAACTTTTCATCTTCAAGGTCTGAGGATGAGACTGACTGACTGTGAAGACTGTGGTGTGAAATCTGTAGGAGTTCGTTACAGTACAAGGCATGGAAATGGGTAAGAATGGCGGGAAAATCCAAAATGGCGGACTTCCTGTTGCGCTGACGGTTTGGGTCCATAGACCTTTTTTGTGCGTCTGGTCACAATAAACATGCAAACTGAATTTCATAAATGTCTGTGCATGTAGGAGGCGGCGCATTACAGCAGGGGGCGCTGTAGAGTCCCAGGCCACGCCCCCAACCAATGATGTTTAATAATAAAACATTTTCCCAGATGTGACGTAGATTCTGAGTTTGATGAGTTTGGGAATGTTCAGAATAAAAAGAAAAACAATCCTAACAGATCCAACAGATCCATCAGCGCTCGGGACCAAAATATCCTGGAGACAGAAACTTTCCACTGAGGCGACGTTTCTGTGACGGACACTGATTTCCACATGTTTCCGCGACGGACACTGATTTCCACACGTTTCCGCTCTGAGCTGTAAGCGGCAGCAGCGGCGGCCTCAGGGTGTGTTCAGGGACTCTGCTGACTCAGAGGAGTTTTCTGAGGTTATGAAACGTTGGTGTTGTTACAGCTCAGACCGAAACACTTTGAGAGGTTGTCAAACTGATCTGACGTCAGCAGAATTTGGACAATTTTTAAAATGTTTAACAATCTTTTTTCATTCCTTGTGCAGCTCTCCTGTCTTAATCTATCAATCATCCCACACTTATACAAGATAACTAAACAGAGACATATTTCTTTAATGTGTAGATCATAGTCACTGTTTATTGTCTCAATGCAGGCACCTTATCCACCAAGATAAATTCCTCATTGGTGTAAAATCCTTCTTGGTAATAAATCTGATTCTGATTCAGCGTCACAACTTCATACAAACCGCTTCTGTTTTTCTTCTGATATTCTGTGTTTGATGTGTTTCGATCTGGATGAAGTTTACAGAACTGCAAACACATCAAACTGTCCTCGGATCAGAACATCAGCTGCTCTTTACTGCAGCTTTAAATGTTCTGCTCTCATGTAGTGGTTCAGTCTGATCGGACCGGTTCAGGTGGTTCATGCCTCTGATGTAACGTTAGTGTTAAATTCAAGGAATCAGAAATAAACACGTTGAAATGACATTTAGATGATACGAACTGTAACAGGCGGTGCAGTTTTCACCAGGAAGTGACTGTGAACAAACACGGAGGTTCTGTTGGACCGCTGGAACAACACGGCTGATTTTATTCTGTTGGAGCTTTCTACATATTCTGTACGACCGGTGCGTCTCCTTCAACCCGTACAGGAAGACGTCCGGACCGGTTCTGAGTGGATGACCTGGAAGCTACTGAAATCCAATGAAAGGGAAATGCTCTGAATAATTAATTACTTCCTGTAATTGATTACTTTTTGAAAACATAAGTAAGCAGATTACTTGTACATCAAACGTCACCTTTGACTTGTTACGACCAAAAAGCACTCGAGTATTCAAGGAAACATTCACCCCGAACCTGCTGATCTCCTGCAGCACTCACTCACTTCACACAGCCGCTCAGTAAAGAGACGGAGCAGCTCAGAAATCTTCTCCTCATCAGCGCTGAAGGGAACTGAATCATTACTGTGAGCTGCAGGGTTTCTTCTACTCGACTACATCTGATACTGCAGCGTTTACTCCATTACACTAACGCAGAGTACAGTAAATCTTAAAAATGCCCCTTTCGTTGTAATTATGCTTTTACACAAAGATTTGACTCGTATACATTCACAAGAAAAGCCTCAGTTGCATTTTGGAGAGAGTTTCGCTTTATGAATCAGCCGGCATGACGAGGTAACAGCTGCTGACAGTCCACATCCTGCTGAACCCCCATCTCACTGACGACACGTTCAGACGGCTGAACGAGTGTGAACGAGTGATACAACGTGTGTGTGAACGAGTGATACGAGTGTGTGAACGAGTGATACGTGTGTGAACGAGTGATACGAGTGTGTGAACACAGAAGTCGGAGTAAAGCTCAGAAACACAAAGGTGTAAACAAAACAAACAGGTTTTATTGGTGAGTGAGAGAAACACAGTTCAGAGGTTACAGAGAGAGGAGGAGAGGGGGGTTGTGGGTAATAACTGATCTACTAACACACACAACACAACTACTTCCTGTCTGCACAGGAAGTAAGCAGAGTTGATCACGGGAAGCTGTCGTCGTCATCTTCGGCCATTTCTTTGGCGAACTCCAGATCCTGCTGCTCACGTTCCCGACGCTCCTGAAGAGACCACACACACACACACACAGAAACACACACACACACAGAAACACACACACACACAGAAAAACACACACACACACACACACACACACACACACACACACACAGTGTAAACAGTAAGCAGATTGCCTCCTTCAGATTGTGAGTCAAACAGCTTTAAACAATCTGTCAAATTAAATTAATGAAACGTTGAACTGAGTTTGGTTGAGCTGTGCGTGTGCGTGTGTGTGTGTGTGTGTGTGTGTGTGTGTGTGTGTGCGTGCGTGCGTGCGTGCGTGCGTGCGTGTGTGTTACCTCTGCTGACTCCAGGTCTTTGTTGTAAGCTTTAGGAGGAAACCTCATGGCCTGCAGGGGGGGACACAGAGTTATAATGTGGTCTTTAATAAACTCAGTGGGGCTGGTTCTGGTGGTTCTGTTCAGGTCCGCTGACGGTCAGCAACTGTCCACATTAACTGTTATTTTAAGACATTAAGTCATTTTAAGTTGCAGCAACAGTCTGACTGGAGATGTCACGACACATCAACACACATTAGCAGAGCGACTGTGTGAGCGGCGCCCTCTGCTGCTCACTCAGAACAGAACCAGCACCAGGAGAGAGAGCAAAGTCGTACTGATTGGACTTTACCAACACAACAACCACCTGGTCTCTGTGTAGAACTCTGCACAGCCGCAGGACCGTTTATCAACATGTATTATTCATTACAGATAGAAACTGATCGGTAACTGTCGTTCATTGTCATCTAACATCACAACAGTCGGACAGCTTTTAATTCAGGTGACTGAAGTCGTCTTCAGCCAAACTCTGCTGTCAGACATCCACAGGTGGTGAAAGTGAGTCTCAGGTGTGTTACCTTGACAGACATGTTGTGGATGTCGAGGCAGAAGGAGATTCTCTGGTGAAAAGCCAGCTGAGGCTCTCGGGTCCCGTAGATGTCCATGGTCTCCTTTGATTGGACGAAGCCTTTCTCGTGGTTGATGCTCGCCTCGATCACGCCGTCACGGATCGCCTGAAGGATGCACACAGATCACATGAGGGGTTTCCCACCTACTGACCCAGGGGCTGCTGGAGACGCTCTGAGGTCGTAATGACTTCATTTCCTTGTTACCTTGGCGACGATGAACTCTGCGTCCTCCGGACTGTCGAGCTGAAGCTTCTGAGCGATGTCGGCCAGAGAGATGCGAGAGTACGACAGGCTGATCATACGCACACCTGACACACACAGACACACACACACACACGTTAAGGCTGCGCACACACGCGGTAACATGTGATGTCACAGGTGAAGTGGCCAGTGATTGGCTCACCGGTCTTGATGACGTTGTGTCTCAGGCGGATGATGAGTGTGTACGTCCCGTCCGTCTGGAACTTCTCTCCGAACTGCTCCAGCACCTGGTTGAACTTGGCCAGGTTACCTGTTCTGACCGCTGGACGGCAGCACACACAGTTTCAGCTTTAGTTCTGGAAACTACAGATGTTACTGAACACCTGATCGCTTATTTTATTTCACGATTACAACTTTCAGAATTGTCTTAATATCATCAATAAGAACCTTTCAAATTATTTTTCTTTTCTTTGATAAAACAATTAAATCATGTTTTCATGCTAAATACATATTCTGGAATATTACAACTATAAACCACAAAGAGAACATCGTCATGTGCCAGCGAGCCGACAGACAGTCGACAGATACTGACCCTGAGTCAGCAGGAAGTACGGCATCAGAGACCTCTTCAGTGACGGCTGCCTGAACTGAAGTCTGTCAGGAATCTCTCCCAACAACAACTCCACCACGATCAGCAGCTTGTGCACCTGAAGACAGACGCAGGTAATGTCAGTGATGAGCCAGAGAAGTGCTTCTCTTCTTCTGGAGAGACACGCAGTCGTTTTAATGTGTGCGACAGAAGACAGAGACGACAGCAGAACGTGTCAAATGTGCTTTGAGTCTGTTTCAGTTTGACGTTAGATGTTTCTCCGTCTGCCTGTGAGCAGAGACGTTGTGTGTCACGTTTCATGTCATCAATGTGCCAGCAGCAGGAAACAACCCCAGTTAAAGTCAACACACTCGAGTGTGCAGTTCTACAGAACCCAGCTGGACAGAACCGCCACAATAAAGTCTGATTCTGTGGGAAACACTGACACACAACTGATGTTGGCAGCTGGCAGCGACCCGGTGAGCTGGTCCACCTGCTCACACTTCATACACAACAGCTGTTGTCGAGCACTCGGAACCCAGAGTTTCATAAAGAACTGGTACTGAACTGGGAGATTACTGAGTGTGACGACGCTGTCTGTCTCAAGCTAACATGCATCTATGTGACCTGTCAGTGTGTGTAGCAGTGTGTGTGTAGCAGTGTGTGTGCAGCAGTGTGTGTGTAATAGTGTGTGTGTATAATAGTGTGTGTGTATAATAGTGTGTGTGTATAATAGTGTGTGTATAATAGTGTGTATATATCAGTGTGTGTGAGTGTGACGGACCGTCTGCTTGAAGCCCACAGCGGTGTGTTGAGGAGCTTTCCTCAGAGCGTTGGTCAGAGTCCTGCGAGCCTCAGTGTACTCCAACTGGATCGCCTTGATACGACCTGCAGGAGGTCACATGACACGCGGGTCAACACACAGGTACACACACAGCCATCACCTGTGGAGTACAGGTCTGGCGCTCACCTGTGTAATAAAGGTACCGGGCCCACTCGTTGTTGTTGGCGAGCTCAGGAAACACTGATTTGGACACCAGCTTCTCGGCCTGGTCGTACAGGTTGAAGTGCAGGTAGTTCCTCAGCAGCAGGTTCAGGAGGACGGCCTGACCGTCGGCGTCGTGACGCAGAGTCGCCGTACGCAGACGAGTGTGCAGGAAACTGAAGGGACAAACACACACACACACACACACACACACACACACACACACACACACAGAAATATTAAGAATAAATAAATCAGGTTTGATGTGAATGGAAAGGTCCAGACATCAGATCATTGTCAGGATCTAGAAGATTCTCAGGTGTGTGTCGAGCGTCTTGTACCTGCGCATGGAGTCGAACTGGTTGAGGAACTCGTACACGCGGGCGTGGTAATAATAACACTTAGCAGCCACCAGATCCAGAGCTCTGCGGTTCTTAGAGCCGATCTTCTGCAGCAGGTCGTCAGAAACCTTCTGAGCCTGGAAAAAAAAAGGACAACTTTACTTCCTGCTTCTATACGGTTCAATACTGAACCTGATAAATGATCAATAATGACCAGAAGCACACCGCTGCATATTTCATGCTCCGTTCCCTCCCTGTGTGAGCATCACGACACTAAACACAAACCAGATCTCACTGACTGAAGACTGGAGGAAGGTTTTAAATCACATCGCCTCAAATCATGAAACACGACGCCGGCAGCATTTGACTAAACAAGTGAACGAAGTCATGAAACATATTCAGATGTTTGCTTCTCTTTTTACACTCACACATCCTGAAACACCGTTTCTCTTTATATGCAGACAGAAATATAACTAACACATTTAAAAGAGATTTATCATTGACTTCCTGTTCACAGATGACGGTTCTTGATTGGACAAAGCAAAAGCCGTTCCCTAGCAACACATTTAAAGGATTTAACCTGATCTACTTTTATAGTTACTGAGAAGTCACACACTCACACACACACACACACACACACACACACACACACACACCTCGGTGTATCTCTTGTTGTTGGTCAGGTGAACCACCAGCAGCAGCTGCAGGTACGCCTCCACCTCCGGCAGCAGAGGAGCCGACGCTGCTTTACCTGTCCGCGGACGAAACTGGACGTCTCCTTCAGCCATCTCCATCGGCTGCCAGACAGACAGACAGGTAGAGACAGACAGACAGGTGGACACAGACAGACAGGTAGAGACAGACAGACAGGTGGACACAGACAGACAGGTAGAGACAGACAGACAGACAGGTGGACACAGACAGACAGACAGGTGGACACAGACAGACAGGTAGAGACAGACAGACAGACAGACAGACAGGTGGACACAGACAGACAGGTAGAGACAGACAGACAGACAGGTGGACACAGACAGACAGACAGGTGGACACAGACAGACAGGTAGAGACAGACAGACAGACAGGATCAGTTCAGCTGTGATGAAAATGATTTAGTTAAAAACCTCCAGCCTTGTTCTTCATCCAGCCTCTTTGTTTCTGTTGTTCATCAGACTGAATTAAAGCTGAATTCATTAACATGATGAACGTTTGGTCCATAAAGAGAAAATAAAGATGAATTACTCTGCAGGTTAATTCTATAAAGAACTAAATTAAGTTTGGTTTATGACCATTTGAGACAAAAATGCTCCAAATCCTCAGAGAAGCTCGAGTGTAAAAGCAGCTTCATTTGACAAATGAGTTAAAATAATTAGTTTCAGCTAATTAACTGGACTGACGAAGCAGTTTCAGAATGATTCTTGTAATGAGCCTTTTCAGAGCAATAATCAGCAGGTTAATCAATACTAGATCAATCAGTGACCGTGCTGTGGGTCGCACCTCCTCCAGGAAGCCGAGCAGGAAGTCTCTGGTGGTGGTGTTGTTGGTGAAGAAGCCGAAGATGGCTTTATGCAGCACGTTGGTGTTCAGACGGCGGCTGGTGGACGGCAACGCTCGGAGAGCACGGAGGACGAACCGAGGCTCCTTCCCCGACACCGCCTTCTCTATCTGCTTCACGTGCTCCTTAATGTCTGAGGAGCAGGAGGAGGAGGAGGAGGAGGAGGAGGAGGAAGAGGAGGAGGAGCAGGAGGAG
>CAEMYA010000679.1:27689-39723 GCA_903131615.1 Diplodus sargus | reverse complement strand
ACTCCTGGAAGTCGACGCTGAGAGGCCACAAGTGCACCATCCTGGTGACGGAGCTCATGACGTCCGGGACCCTCAAGACGTGAGTCAGCAGGATCAGACAGGACCTGGTCCTCAGAGTCCATCTGTTATATTTACATCTGTCTTCAGTTACATATTTGAAAGGTACCAAGTAGTAATTAGTTCCAGTTTAGATCAATAAAAGGTTTATTCTTTCATAAATTGAGTGTAAATCTAATGTTGAATTTACAAGATGAAACAATGATTCAGAATCAGAGTTTCATAACGTAATAGAGTTTGTTTTAACTCAACAACTCTTAAAATCACTACCTTTGTTAATGGAGTCTGGTGGTGTTGGGATCAGCTCTGTGTCTGACTGCGTCTGAGGGGAGATCACACCTGCATGAGCTGTAGATCCCTCAGGCTGGATGTTGAAACCAGGTGTGAACGGGCCTGTGTGTTCTTCAGGTACCTGCGCAGGTTCCGTCAGATGAAGCTGAAGCTGCTGCAGCGTTGGAGCTTTCAGATCTTGAAGGGTCTTCAGTTCCTGCATTCGCGCTGCCCCCCCATCCTGCACCGAGACCTCAAGTGTGACAACGTCTTCATCACCGGTCCCACCGCCTCCGTCAAGATCGGAGACCTGGGCCTCGCCACGCTCAAGAAGGCCTCGTTCGCCAAGAGCGTCATCGGTAAGAACACAGCGAGTACGGAGAGCCAGCAGGGTCAAAAGTGTTCATGACATTTAATTTGGAACTTTTATACTTTTCATCAAATCCAAAACCTGCTGAGTCATTGTTAGATGTAATTGTTAACCCGTGATGCGTTCAGGGACCCCAGAGTTCATGGCTCCAGAGATGTACGAGGAGAAGTATGACGAGGCCGTGGACGTCTACGCCTTCGGCATGTGCATCCTGGAGATGGCGACGTCCGAGTATCCGTACTCTGAGTGTCAGAATGCCGCCCAGATCTACCGCAAAGTCACAAGCGTAAGACTCCGCCCCCCTGAACGCCGTCCACTTCCTGTCTCTGTTCAGACGTTTGACTTCCTGTTTGTCTCTCAGGGGATCAAACCCAACAGCTTCTCCAAAGTCAAAGTCCCGGAGCTGAAGGAGATCATCGAAGGCTGCATACGGACCAGCAGCAGCGAGAGGTAACTGACCAATCACAGTGCAGCACTGCAGTTAGCATTAGCAACATTAGCTCAGGGTAGTGGACACTTTCACTGTTTAGACTCAATAGTTTTAGATTAGATGAACTTGCAGAGTCAGCAGAGCTCAGGTCAGATTTTATCTTGCTGTTGTCTTCAGGGACGTTTCTTCTTCACCCATCAAACAAAGTCTGATTACAAATAAAGATTTATTTTAAAACTAAATAATAATAACAGACAACATACAACTGCAACACGTGTCCATACTTCCCCGTCTCCTCCTGCAGGTTCACGGTTCAGGACCTGCTGGACCACCGGTTCTTCCAGGAGCAGCTCGGGGTGAACGTGGACCTGGCGGAGGACGACGACGGCTCGAAGGCGGCGCTGAAGCTCTGGCTCCGGATGGACCACAACAAGAAGCTACACGGGAAATACAAAGACAACAACGCCATCGAGTTCCTGTTCGAGCTCTACAAAGACGTCCCCGAGGAGGTGGCCCAGGAGATGGTACCTGCACCGCCGCACTCATGACATCATGCTGGTGACATCATCAGCTGGCAGGCTCACCTGTCTCTCCCTCTCTGTGTCCCAGGTGGTGCTGGGCTTCCTGTGTGAGGCGGACTATAAGCTGGTTGCCAAAGCAATCAGGCACAGAGTGACGGCCATAAAGCGTCAGCGGGACAAGCGGCGTCGCCTGCTGGAGGAGGAGCCCGACCCCACCGCCCAACCACCGGAAACAGCCAATCAGAAGCCCTCGGCTGCTACAGGCACTGCTACTGGGAAGGGGGCCAATCAGGTGTGTTTGAAGCTGTTTCCATGGTGACACACAGCGCCTCCTGCTAGCAGCTTTACTCACAGTCAGATACGTTTGTTTGTTTGTTTACACAGCAGCTGTCCACAAAATTTATATATCTGTTTACAAACACGTGTTACAGAGTAACGGGAGATAAATAAATTAGAATAAAATGATTCTCTGCTTTATTCCAACCAGATGATTTTCTGACTGCTGAGACGTCTCAGTGAGGAACGTTTGAATAAAGTTTTATATTTTGGGATCACAGTCTCGTTTACAGGAATCGTCATGGAGGGATACTAGAAATCTTTTGGTCCAATAGAAACACAGAACCAGTCAGCAAGTGGTCCTGACTGCTGCCCCCTACAGGCTGCAGAGTTCATTACACCCTGATCATTTATCTACTCTGTTGGTCCTCAGGGGCGCCAGAGGGAAGATCATGGAGTCCATCATTTGTTTACATCTTATTTTCTTTAGGTTAAAAACTCTGCCACTGTCAGTGTGCGTAAAATAAACGCACTGCGTTCTTTCACTAATAATAATTGTAATAATAATCGTTTAAAACATTTAAACATCTTTTCACCTCATCACTCTGTCGTCATGTGTTTCTGTGAAGAATCAGAAACAAGACTCACGTTTCTGTCTGAGTCGACTTCTCATCTAATAATCCTGACGTTTAATTGATTATGTCACCGATCGCCTGATCATTTACAATATTAAAGATATTTAATTGTATTATTTATCAGGATTTTAAAGTTTTCATTCAGATGAAAATTCTCTCTGCTCACAGCCGGACTCAGCTGCTGCTTCAGCACCCGCCCCTGCCTGGATGCAAACCCCGCCCCCAGTAACAATGACATCATCGACGCTGTCATCGAGCAGCAGCCCGGTGGATTCTGGGATCAGCAGCATCTCCAGCAGGACGGAAGGAGACGGAGACGAGGAGGACGACAAGACGTCCAAACACACCTCCCACTCCTCAGCTGCATGTGAGGATCATTCTTCATATTTATATTATCTATTTGTGTTGGTACTGATTTATATTTATTATATTGTTGTTTAATCAAATCATTTATTATTAGTGTTTAATGTAAATTTTTTAAATTTTTATGAAAATTATATTTTTTTATGTTTCTGTCTCCTCTGGTTGCCATGACAGCGGACTGTGAGATTGACAACTCCTCAGGTGTCCCAGTGATTAAAGCCCCGCCCCCTCCCGTTACAAACCCCGCCCCCCTCTCCTCTATCCCTGGCCCTGCTCAGGTGGCTCAGGAAACCTCTCGACCCGAGGCTGCACCTCGCCCTCTGCTCCGCACTCCCTCCAGAGGTCCGCCCCTCCCCGTGCTGCGTTTCCCCAAGGTGAGCAGGGGGCGTGGCTATATTATGGGTGGGGGTGTGGCTATAGAAGAGACAGGGGCGTGGCTATATAATAGGCAGCAGCAGGTAGAGACAGGGGTGGGGCTACAGTAGAAGAGACTTCACTCACATTTAGGGTTTTTAGCAGATGTTTTGTCCAAAGCAACCAGCACATCAGGAGCAGTTTGGGCTTCAGTATCTCGCCCTTTGACATGCAGACCAGGGGAATCGAACCAGCAACCCTCCGATGGTTGAATCAGGTAGAACTGATCTGTTTGTGTCGTCTCCAGAGCATCGCTGTGTCTCACAATGCAGAGCGACCGTCTCCTGGATCAGTCTGCGGCTTCTCGTCACCTATCGACAGGTAACACACAGAAATACATGTTTGTTCAAGACTTCTGAGGATGTTCGTCATCAATATGACCAAAATGTCCTCACTTTATGAAATTGTCTGTTTCTCTGTTTGCAGCTACGCCTCTGATGTGACCTCAGGTTTGAGTGACGGCACTGATGGCCAATCAGACAAGAGCAACAAGGAAGTAACTAAGCGGACGCCGACGAAGCAGCTCAGGAGGAGAGCGAGGGCTCGTCTGAAGATCACAGGGGTGAACACCTGAGTCTCTGTCAGCGTCATGTTCATATATGATGTATAACTGTGTGTGTGACTGTGTGTGTGTGTGTGTGTGTGTGTGGTGCGTTCAGGTGTCAGACCTGGGGGACCGGGTGGTGGAGTGTCAGCTGCAGACTCACAACAGTAAAATGGTGACCTTTAAGTTTGACCTTGATGGAGACAATCCAGAGGACATCGCCTCAGTGATGGTGAGCTCCAGCAGCCAATCAGAGAGCGGACCGGTTCAGTTCTGTTGTGATTGCGGTTGTCTTCACTCACGTGACGATAGGATTCTTCCCCTCAGCATATGATCTGTTCCTGGATCAGTGTTATAGATGGGATCCACTCTGATACGCTGACGACTGGATGCTGTTCAGCTCTAAAGAATTAACTTTATATTAACTCACATGTCTGAACTGTGGCTGTGTTCAGATCCACAGAGACTTCATCCTGCCATCAGAGCGAGAGGGATTCATCCTCCGCATGTATGACATCATCGAGAGGGCGGAGTCTATGATGCAACAACAGCAGCCAGCCAACATGGACAGGTTATCTCACCTGACCGCCTCCACGCCGCCCGAGGCCACGGTGTGTTTGTGAAGACAAACATCAGAAAAGACAAAAATGTTTCTTCCAGTTCGTCTTCAAATGACTCGTTCTGTTACTGAACCACTTCGAGAAAACTGACACCAGAGAAGAAAAAGACTTATAGATTAAAAACACATTATTTAAATGATTAATGCAGTTTTATATGTCAAGTGTCAAATCATTTCATTTTCAACAGACTGAATATTTTTTCTATTTTATTCATTTATTTTCTCTCTTCAGGGGAACCTGCCGGTCCAAAGCCTCTCCAGGACTCTGTCCTCGTCTTCACTTCCTGGTGAGAAAAGACGGAGGATCCTTCAATATTAAAAAAAAACTGTTCAGAAGGTTAATGAGGAGTAAAAGTGACAGAAGTACTGATATGAAACACTTTCCTGTCAGTAACCTCAGCACACACTCTCCTGAAATGAGCTTTCTTATCTTGGTTTTATGTTTTTTGTTGTTTCCTTTGTAAAGCGTCTAGAAAAGTGCAACATAACTTTAATGTTATTATCATGTGATTGTTGTGTCAGTTTTTAGATGCATTTAATAACGAACGGTTTTTGTTTATGTACTTGTGAAATGTGACGACACAGCTTCACTCTGTGCATATGTGTCGTGTTTCAGCCTGACAAGAACAATGTCTGCCGGCTGTTTGTGCTGCTGACTCTCAGCACGTGACGGCTGGAGGACTTCAGTCTCATTCTGTGGTGTTTGGTTGTTACGCCGCCTGCGTCCTAAAGCGTAGTCAGTCGTGTCTGAGGATCATTTGTCGTGTGAACGCAGAACTACTTTAAAACACAAAAGAAAACTTCCTTTTAGCAAATCGGTTGTTGTGTTGACAGAGCCTTAATCTTTAAACTCCTCAGCTGGCCTCATTGATTCATTTATGTGTCTTCCAATCAGACATTGCAGACACTGACTCCTCCCCCATGAAGGGTGTAGACTTCCACATCGACCCTGAGGCCACGCCCTCTGTCAGATCCCTGAGGTCACAATCGTTTCACACCTCCTCAGGTAAGTGAACACTGTATCAACATGGCGTCCTGTCCAACTCAAAGTTCCCTCCGCAGTAAATCGTGGCGTCCCTCAGGGAAGCGTCCTCAGGCCTCTGCTGTTCTTATACAACGCTCTTTGAATTTTATCAACACTTCAATATTTCAGTCCAGGTGTTTCAGTTTCAGGTCCAGGTACATCTGTTTCATCTCTGTGGAGATTCAGGGTGTGTTTAGCCTAGCTTAGCACAACGATGAAAAGTAAGGTGTAACAGGTAGAGTACTCATTCATTTCTATATTTTGTTGCTGTCATGATACAACAAAATTACCAGGAAAAGTAAAATGACTCATTATTACATGTACACATGGTCGAGTGTCTGGTATTCACAGTTGCTGATTATCTGGATTACTGTTTTTTTTCAGATTTCAAATAAAATAAGGTAATTTAAAATGATGCAGCATGTAATCTGTAAAGTAAAAGTACAATATTAACCTCCAAATGTGGAACGGAAGGATAAAGTAGGAGTTTATGGAAATAATCGACTGAAGTACCTCAGAATTGTATTTAACTGCAGTGCTTAAGTAAATGTACTTAGTTATATTAGTTACATGTTTTTGGAACAATAATGATTAAAAAGCAAAACTTGAAAACCTGTCTTTTGATGACGCTAAGCTAGCAGTTTCCCACTGCTTACAGTCTTTGTGCTAAGCTATGCTAAGGATGTGTGAGTCCTGTCCGTTAAAAAGTTCATCTTTGGTATAAAAGAAAGAATTAACAGCGTTGATTTGATCATTTTACTGCCAAGTTAGTGAATTTATGTCACAACCGGTGAGAGATTCTCCCTGTTGGTAATCTCACCCCTCCTCCCCGTCTCTCTCCAGCTTCCTCCCATCAGCCCCCAGACTCTGCGCCTCCTCCTCAGTATCACCTCCCGTCTCCCCCATACTCCCCCTACACTGCCCCCTACCCCACCCAGACTGCCTCCACCGACCTCCCCCGAATCCACAGCAACCCCTCCTTCCTCACCCCCTCCTCGCCTGCCTCAGCTCCTCCCCCTCGTCCTCCTCCTCCTCCTCCCCCTCCTCACTGGCCTCCCCCTGACCAGCCTCTCTTTTCTCTGGCCAACGTTCTCTCTCTGGCCATGAGTGTGGCTCACTCCCTCATGCCCCCGACAGGGACCCCCAACCAGGGCTTTCATCCCCAGGCTTTGTCTCCCCCGTTCCCCTCCCCCCAGGTTTCCCTCTCTCCCCCCATGTCTCCTGCCCTGAGCTCAAAGCTCTATCCTCCAAGTCAAGCCTCCTTCTCCCCTCCCTTCTCCTACCGCCCCCCCACCCGTCAGACAGGCTCCGTCCCTGAGAGCCAGCAGGGGGCGCCGCCCAGCCGGACTCCAGACACACCTCAGGGACAGGTGAGCTTCTGTTACAGCACATAATAATAATAATAATACATTTTATTAGTACAGCGCTTTTACAGATCTCAAAGACGCTTTACATAAAACAAAAATACAGAGGAAAAATACAAATACAGAGGAAAAAATACATAGAGAAATAAATGAAAAGTACATAGAAGGACAGGCAACAATGTGCAGAAAGCTATGTGTGTTTGTGATAACGAAAACTGATGGGGGTACAGAGAAAAACAGCTATTGTTGCATGTCAAAAGCAGATTTGAAAAGGTGGGTCTTGAGAAATGATTTGAAGATGGATGGGTTAGAACAGTCATGGATGTGTTTGGGGAGGGCGTTCCAGAGGGAGGGGGCGGCTATGGAGAAGGCTCTGTCACCCCAGGTGCGGTGCTTGGTCCTGAGTGGGTGTGAGAGGAGGTTTGCGTCCGATGATCGGAGGTTGCGGGAGGGAGTGTGGTGGTGGAGCAAGTCTGTGAGGTAGGAAGGGGCCTGGTTATGGAGGGCTTTGTGGGTGAGGAGGAGGAGCTTGAAGTTGATTCGGTGTGGGACAGGGAGCCAGTGTCGTCATTTGGATGTCGTCAGCGTAGCAGTAGAAACGGAGACCATGACGGCGGATGATGGAACCAATGGGGAGTAGGTAGAGGATGAAGAGGAGAGGACCAAGCACCGAGCCCTGGGGGATGCCTTGATGGAGGGGGACAGTGGAGGAGGTGCAGTTGTTGATGTGGATGAACTGATGTCTGTCGGTGAGGTATGATTTGAGCCAGGAAAGAGCAGAACCAGTGATGTTGAGTGATGTTTGTAGGCGGGACAGAAGAATGGGGTGGTTAATGGTGTCGAAGGCTGCAGTGAGGTCAAGGAGGATAAGTATGTTGAGAGTCTGCAGAGAGGAGGAGATCGTTTGTGATTTTCAGAAGAGCGGTTTCGGTGCTGTGTTTATGGGCGGAATCCAGATTTGAATGGTTTGTACAGTTCATGAGAGTGGAGGTGGGTTTTGATTTGTGCGGTGACAACGCGTTCCAGAATTTTTGACAGAAAAGGGAGGTTTGAGATGGGACGAAAGTTTGAGATGGTGTCAGGATCCAGGGCGGGTTTTTTAGGATGGGGGTGACAGCAGCCAGTTTCAGGGTTTGGGGGACAAAGCCAGAGGTGAGGGAGGGGTTGATGATGGTAACGATGAGTGGGGAGATTGCTGGGAGACAGAGTTTGATGATGGAGGATGGTATGGGGTCCAGGACGGATGGGGAGCTTTTCATGTTAGTGATGATCGGGGGGAGTTCCAGGGGGGAGACGTGAGTGAACTGTGAAAGGGGTGGAGTGGTCGGGGCGGCAGGAGGTTGAGAGTCAGAGGTGGTGGAGGGGTTGTCAAGTTGATTGTAGATGGTGTTGATTTTGGACTGAAAGTATGACAGGAAGGAGTTGCATTTATCAACTGAAATGGAGGAGAGGGTGCTGTCGCAGGGTTTGAGGAGTTTGTTGACGGTGGAAAATAGAGTCTTGGGGTTGTTGGAGCCAGAATGGATGAGCTGTGAGTAGTAGGTGGACCAGGCAGAATTGAGGGCATTTTTGTAATCTGAAAGGTGGTCTGTGTAGGCATGGAGATGAACTGTGAGAGTAGTTTTCTTGTATTGTCGCTCAAGCTGACGTTTACGGGTTTTCATTTGACGGAGTTCAGGAGTGTACCAGGGAGCTGTGTAAGTGAATGAGACAGTTTTAGTTTTTAGAGGAGCCAGTTTATCAAGACAGAGGGACAATGTGTTGTTGTAGTAGGAGACCAGGTCAGAGGGGCAAGTAGTTGGAGGGGGTGTGGATACGGACAGAGTATTGGCCAGCAGGTCAGAGAAAGCTGAGGGGTTGATGGACTTGATGTTATGGAAGGTTATATTGCGTTTGAGCTTTGGGGGAGGGACGGGGATGAGAAAGTCCATGGTGATGGCCAGATGGTCGGAGATGTGGAGGTCGAGACTGGAGAGTTGGTGGAGAGTGAGACCGGCGAAGCAGACTAGGTCCAGAGTGTGGCCGCGACAGTGGGTGGGGAAGTTGACATGCTGGGTGAGGTGAAGGCAGTGAAGCATTTCCAGGAGGTCTATTGCACTTTTGCAGTTTGGATCATCGATGTGGATGTTGAAGTCGCCGAGCAGGAGAATTGAGGGGGATATGGTGGATAGCTGGGTGACGAAGGCGGCGAGGTCAGAAAGGAAGGAGTGGTTTGGTTTTGGAGGACTGTAAATGATGATGGTGATGAGTTTGGTTTGGGAGGACGGTAAATGATGGTGATGAACATGTTCATGTGTGAGCTAACATCTGGTTTCCAGGCTAATGTTAGCTGGGCTAATGTATGAGCTAACATCTGGGTGAAGTCTGGCTGGAAAAGTTAATTAATTGATAAATGACAATTTCTTCATTCGTTCATTTCAGCCTCGCAGCTCCGCTCAGCTGAAGGTCGGCTCAGCCCCGCCCCCTCATGGTGAGTCCCTGCTGACATCACAGTGACATCACACCACACTGAACCGACTTACTCACTGATGTGGTTCACAGGCTCAGAGACCATCTCAGCTCCCAGTCTGACCAGTGCTCCCAGTCTGACCAGTGCTCCCAGTCTGACCAGTGCTCCCAGTCATAGAGGAGTGCTCTCTGACCTGTCCACCTCCTTACCGCCTCCTGTCTCCACTCCTCACAACAGAGTGAGACACAAACACAGGAAACCTTTAATTTCTTTAGCTGTTTATTTTTTCATTGAATCTTTTAAAGTTTTTGTTTTGTTTTATGTTTCTGTTTTTTTGCTGCTGTGATTTTAAACTGAAGTTGATTTTATTAATTTCATTGTGAGGACCTCAGCAAAAGATCCAAACAGCAGTAATAAAGATCATCAGGTGTTCTAATCTGTCACTGATGATGATGATGTTCTTCCTCTCATCCAGGTCTCCTCCACCGTCTCCCCGTCACCCAGACTGTCCCCCATACAGGAAGGTAAGACCTAGCTGTCTCTCAGTCCTAGTCCACTCGGGTTCACTTCAGTCCGTCTAGACATCTTTACTGTACGAGCCTCCAACAACCTTCAGAAACGAAACACTGAACTTCACTCTGTCACTGTTGCTAAAGTGAGCGATAACTGTTGCTAACTTCTAGTGACCAGACCAATATATCCATGGTGGAGGCTTCAGTGTTCACTTCATCTAGGCTGATGTTAGCTGCTTTAATGTGTAAGCGACACACGTCGACACACTAGTTTTCAGGCTAAACATTTGCTAGGTGGTTCCTGTGTTAACTACTGCTAAGCTAACAAATACTTCTGTTCCTCTTTCAGTGAAGAAAACTTCCATCTTCACCGTCGGCCGTTTCAAGGTGACGCCCTCTAAAGACACACCTCCTGTCCCTAATCAGGAACCACGCCCCCTGAACCAGGCCACACCCACTGCCCACTCTCCGCCTCCATTCAGACAGGACCAATCAGAGAGCTCAGAGAGCAGCACAGAGGACCAGAGTGAATCAGAGAGCAGCATCAGCTCAGTGACAGTATCCCCAACTGGACAACTTCTGGGTTACCGTGACAACCCTGGAGAACAGGAGGATGAGGAGAGGAGGAGGAGGGAAGAGGAGGAAGAGGAGGAGAAGAAGAGGAGGAGCAGCCGGAGGCTGAGCATCAGCCTGTGGGAGGGGACGACCGGCAGCCCCGGCCAATCATGGAGCCGCTCTGCGTCCTGCATCAGCTCTGACGAATCAGAGAGTGAGAACGAGGAGATGTGGGTGGAGCTAGAGCAGCTGCGTGAAAGGTGATTGATCGATTGATTGAAAACAGTATGACTTCAAATAATTATTTGGTTGAATGAAGCGACACACAGCGAACTTTAACTGACCGATCAGCATCAGACAACGTCTAATCAGATGGTCACATTAGAATTTAGTCTGAACCAGAGAAAGTCGGTCCTTCAAGGTTTCACATGTCACCGGGTGTAGCTCGGCTCCATGTCTACGTTAAGAACAGGTGAGAGGGACCCGTTAACATCTGTCAGTGTGACACCACAGGACATTGTCCAGCCATGTTTGTGGCGACAGAATCAGGTATTTAAGTCAAATCATTTCTCAGCAGAAACAGAAACATTAGCTGCCAGCATTCATTTTGGAGACTTCATTTTGGATGAGGACTGAAATCATTGTTGGTGTCAAACTGATATAAAGGTTTAAATCAATCGTTCCAGTGCAGGCTGTGTGTTGGACAGGACACAGGGAAACAAACACACTCAGCTCAGATGACAGGTGAAGAAGAGGTGTGCTGTCTTCCTCGTGGTGATGAGACTCCTCGCTCTCTGCTGCCACCTGCTGTGTAACTCAGATACCTGCAGTTCAGCTACTCGTCTGTTAAACAGGATCAACATGAACAACTGATAATGAGGCTCTACGAGTCGTCACTCACCTCAGACAACGAAGAACGTTTCTAATCTATATTATTACTGCAGATTAAATGTTTATCTCATGAACAACAATATTCTCTCTGCTCATTGAAATATATTAACGATGAACAAGAAACTTATTCAATAATTGATGATAACTCTCATGTAATTTCCTTTGAACTAAGTGTTTTAAGCAGCACTCACTGAAATAAGAATAACAAGTCTGCAGGAGAGAACAGGTCACATCCTGATCTGAGGACACGAGACTTCACATGAATCATTTTTCACCCCCTTCTTTCTCGCCACAGACACCTGGCGGAGGTGCACGACCTGCAGGCCTGTCAGAAGCGAGAGATTGAGGACTTGTACTTGAGGATGGGTAAAGTCCCGCCCCCTGGTATCGTCTCTCCAGCTGCCATGTTGAACCAACGCCAACGCCGCCTCTCCAAGACTGGAAACTACCCCCCATCTCGCAAAAACAGCCTGCAGAGACTGGACATGCTGCCTCCTGCAGGTGGGAGGAGGCGCTGCAGCCTGCAGGACGAACACAACCAGACAGTTTATAGTACCAGTGTTGACGTCACCTGTGACTGTGTGTGTGCTTCAGGTATCATGAGGAAGAGCTCAGTGAGCGGCAGCAGCAGTGGGTCTCAGGACCGAGCAGGGAAAGGTGTGACCTTCGCCCCCGAACACAGCTGCAAGGTGAGCTCACGATGTCACCTGACTCAACACCTGCTGTTTGACTTGAACCAG
>CAEMYA010000679.1:10951-26611 GCA_903131615.1 Diplodus sargus | reverse complement strand
CATGTGCCTTTCAACGCATCACATGAGAAACATCTGGAAAACACATGTGCCTTTGAACACATCACATATGAAACATCTGGAAAACACATGTGCCTTTGAACGCATCACACGTGACCTGCTGTTTCACATAATTCAGGTGTGTTTTCATCGTGAGGGAAGTCGAAGTGTTGAGCTGACGGGCGTCCTGAACGAACAGGTTCTTTAACGTTCTCGTGCTTTTCTCTCGTCGTTCTGCAGCTTTAACTCACCCGATCGTCCTTCAGATGATCAGTTTTTACTCAGGAGGATTTTTACAGACGAGGAATCTGTTTGCTGTGTTTCATATTCAACATGTTAACGCAGCTTGATTTGGTCTTTTATTGCACTTTTAAACATCGTCTAGTACGTTTCAATTTCATGCCTCCGATTTACAGTCAATATAACATTAAATGAATGTTTGTACGAGCGTAATGCCGCTGTGAGCAGCTTTGAATATGTTTGAGTGTTCAGGATGTGTTTTAACTCACAGCTCTTTAACTCTGTAGTCAGTTGTTGTGGGTCGGTCCTGCAGCCCATCGGTTGTCAAGGCGGGTTCAAGTGTTCACTGAAACACGGAGGAACACTCTTGTATACACTTGTATACTGACTCATATCTGCTGTCAGTCTGTGATACGGCTGTTTATTATCTGTGTTACCTGAATGTATCTAGAATCACAGTGTGCCTTATTTCAACATTACTGATCGAGAGACTCGGCTGCAGCTTCTCTGTCAAATATTAAAATGATATTTAAAAGCTTCTGAGAATCCTGAGTGGTGACTTTCTGTTTCAGTTTCAGTGATACACATTTCAACACACCTGTCAACAAAGAGGTATCTGAAAAACCCCTGTACTTTATGACTTTATAATCTTTGGATGGCATCAGAAGGAGTGTCCAGTTGAGCTGTGTGTTACGTGACTTGCCTGCTCAGTAAAAATAAATAGGGTGGTTTACAGGAATTCACAGATGAATTGCATGACAGGAATTTGTCCTACAAGATGTTTCTGTTGTCTGTGGAGTGATCAATGCTGGTGACGACCATCCTACACTGAGAACTGATGTCCTTCTGCCAAACTGTCGCTCACCTCTGGGTCACGAGAAGGAAACTAATGTGATGTTCATTCTCAGTTTTTTCAGTTTATATCCTGACTTTTCATCCTGAGCAGGCTCATTCAATTACATTCTGCTTCCACATGCTTATTAATGAATGCATCTAGTTTATTTCTTTGTGCATTTTGTAGTTATGAATTGAGTCCATATGTTTACTCATTGTGTCCGTTCATATTTATTCATACAGCATTTATTGTTTCTGTGTTTTGTTAAGTATATGTGTGTGTAGTTAGCAGTTTAGGGGTGTAATTGTAGAGCCAGAAATTTAAGGTAGCTGTACAACTTGTTGGGCCTCACCTCGTACGGGGCACCATTTATGTAGGGCCTCACATGGGGCACCATTAATATTAGAGCACCCTTTATGTAACATTAAAAGGGGGATTTAGGTTAAACTTGGCTATCAATAATAATTAATGATTATCATGGATAATTATTTATTATGATAAATAATATGAATTTACATTGGATCACCTTAGTAGCAAATCTACTAAATCGGTCTCATGAAAAGACACTAAACTGTTTATAACTCTGATTAATAATTAACTTAATAACTACTACCAACTTTACCATAACAGCTAGTAATGATCGAAGGATTTTGGAGTTCTTGACAGTGTAGAGCAGGGATATCGAACTTTTTTTTTTACTGAGGGCCACATACAGAAAAATATACGAAGGGCTGTGTCACTCAGTAGGGGTGAGGTATATCGCCTTGCCTAGTTCATTAAACAGTTAGCAAAATCAATAAAATGTAGGTAAATTATGCTTTATAGATGAATATGCTTAAAGAAAAAATCATAGCTTCCCATTAATGGGTTCTCATTTATTTTGTTAGGGTTGGCAACTCATTCCCAAGTCGGCCTTAGATTGATTCTTAGTCAGAGACAGAAAGACAAAATATGTCAAAATATTTCCTTTCTTCACATTTATGAGTTTATGTTAATGATTTTTTGACTCAGTAGTGAACTGAAGCTGCAGGCTGTCAGGCTGTCACCTAAGAGATACAGAGGGTTGTAAGCTGTAAGCATGCTAACTTACGTAGAACAGAGAACAGAGACATGTGGCAACAACACTGTTGTTTCTTCACTCTGTTCATCATGTTAGCTCAGTTTTGAAATATTTTAAACTAAAATTGTGTTCTGATCTTACAGATTGCACTTTTAATAAACCTTTTATCCATAAAGAACCTGGTTATACAAGCTTGAGTATATGAAATAAGCTCTTAGGGTCACTGCACACGAGTCAACAACTATCGACTCTAGTATCAACCTTGAGACTGAGACTTATTAAATACATTTTGTGCTATTTGAAGAGTTTTGTCCTGAGGCCTAATGTATATACTGATTAATTATGATATCCAGAAGTGAGTGTTAAATCCATTTCTACATCTTACCCAAACATAGTTATTTGCTGCCTATCGTCTGCTACAGATCTGTGAGACAGACTTCAGTCTTCTCCTCACACATTTAGAAATGTTTCCCTCACAGCTGCCTCTGAGCTGGAGGTTCAAAATTAAGCATTTGAAACACTGAATGCTCTTATTTAACGTTAGTCAGCTAATGTGCTGTCAGAGATTAGCCCATTGTGTTTGGTGATGTTTGTTACTGAAGTCACTGTACTGTGCCCAAACGTAAGTCCCGGGGAAAACCACTCTATATTTTGGATTGTGTTTCACTTTCAGTTTCAAGTGTTTTAACTTTTTTAGCACTTGGCTCTAATTCAGCCAATAGAAAAACAGAGAGAGTACTTTGTTCCCACCTCCTCATGAAGAAAGTAAAAGGTGAAGCTGACGGTCAGACCTCAATATTTTCTCAACAACTAATCTGTGACATTTCGAGGCAGGTAAGAAAATATGACTCTGTTTCTTTTTTACTTTATATCTCGAAAGTATTCAGACTTTTAAACACGATATTCTAGCAGGATCAAAGCACAGCATTTTTATGTTATGTCTCATTGTATTGCACTGACTGAGACACATCTGTGACTTTATTGTAAACTGAGCTTACAATGGCATAAAAGAATTCTATTCTATTCTTTTCTATCGCTGAACAGTCCAAAACCTGAGCTTGCCTGCTTTAAAAAACCTGCTCCTTCTCCTTCATATAGTACTGTTCTCCTTTTTATTTCTGCATTTTTTCAATTTACTTTAACTGTTTTTGAATCCAGGCTGCTGCTATGTGTTTTATTTATTATCAATGAGGCTACT
This sequence comes from Diplodus sargus, assembly GCA_903131615.1. Classification (NCBI taxonomy): domain Eukaryota; kingdom Metazoa; phylum Chordata; class Actinopteri; order Spariformes; family Sparidae; genus Diplodus; species Diplodus sargus. The sequence goes on along the minus strand of CAEMYA010000679.1, from coordinate 23,281 downwards.
TTTTATTTTGTACATTTTCACAAACAGGGAGGACTTGAGTATATCTGCGTATACAGTTCTGTATTGCTGCTCTATTTCTGTTTATTGTAGGTTAGTTCTTTTGTTTCATACATGCACCAAAACATGGCATCATTAAATGGAATGCAAAGTTCAAGTACCTTTTACTGTAAGCATAAGTAGCTCCCTGCAGAGTTACATCATGTAAAATACAAATGAATGTTAATTTAGGCCTATTAATGATCTATCTCCTTCTTTCTGATAGGCTTTCTAGGCTGCATTACCTTTATATATTGCATTACCTTCATTATAACGCACAAATATGTTTTGCGGCTCCAGACAGTTTTTTTAAGTGAGGGACAAAAAGGCTTGTTTGATAGTAAAGGTCACTGAGCCCTGGACTAGCACAACATTCACACAACGTGCAGCTAAAGAAATATTGAATTAACATAGAAAACAAATTACATGTACCTTGAAAACACATCAAACATTGACTGAATAACAACACACCAAAACTGCATGAACCTCCATCACCCAGACTGATAATCTGAGAAACTGTAAGTGGACAGATGAAGGACTGGTCTGCACATTCATTTAGGACTTCATGACCCTTCCTTCTTTTACAGATTGCTTGCCTGCAAAAAATAACTGCTCTTCGCTTTTCAGCTATCTTGGGGCTAAAGGGACTGAAATAAGTGTTATTATATAGTGTGATTTTTGTATTTTCAGGTAGCAGGAGGAGCACTTGGACTTGTGTTTTCACTTCCAGAGCTGATTTACAACTGTGTAAATCTGAACAATTGTTAGACCACCTCCACTAAGAGTCTGACAGAGATGGCTAAAGCCATGTGGTTGACTGCCTTTGAAAACATGAAGCATGAACTGGACATTATACAGTGAGTCTGAAAATACACATCAACTAATGACAGACTAAAAGATCCCATCAGTCTCTATAATCACTCAAACACGTTCCCGAGATTTTCTACATGCTGAGATAAATGAGAGTCTGAAATGGAAACACACCTCATTGTTTTCACAAGGACAAAACAATTCTTATATGATACTTTATATTACTCATCCCAGTTACCGTGTTTATTAGCTACAGGTGAGTCTCTTCCAAACCTGAGGTGAAATACCCTGCAAATAAGAAATCTGCACGACACACACACAAAAATGCATTTTGCGTCCCAAGTGCTCCTGGTAAAAAATATTTTGAATTTGTTGACAAAATAACTTAGATGCCTCTTTTTCCCTTTTCCTCCAGCAGACACATTTTTTGGGAGATGTTAGAACTTAAGCACATCATTGAAAGTAGAAACAGGAGCCCTGAGGAAAAACAAACATTAGTACAGTTTGCAATAAATCAGTGTCAGGACGAAGAAGGTAAGCAATGGCTGCAAGAGAATTCAGAGTCGGAGGCCATCTTTGACATTTTTCATTTCCTGCAAGAGGAGCTTGATAAGGAAAAGACAAAGGCGGACTGCAAGGACATCGACATCATCTTTGTGGCACACGGAGCGATCAAAGCGCCGATGTTTCCAGCTCGCTGCCTCCTGCCGCTGCCTTCCATCAGAGATGTTCTCCTGTATTCTCCATGGAACTGCACCATGTCTGCTGATGTAGTGTACGGCGTTGCTACAGGAAGAATACGGCCTGAGGACAGAGTCTTCTCCTGTGGAAAGGAAGGCTGTCACATTCCAGACGGCAAACATCAGCCTGACAAGCTGCCTAACAGCTGGAACTCCATGAGGGAGGCTGGAGGGCAGAAGATCCCAAACATCATCGTCAGCACTCTGAGGAAACCAGAGGACGGAGTTTGGAAACGCGTTGAGTATCTCAATGATAAGTTTGGTCGACCTGAGAAAAACCGCATCGTCATCCCGTTCATCCTGCCCGGAGCGATCGGTCGGTCACTCAGTGTCCCGTTCTCAGTCATCACCTTGGCGCTGTCGCTGGTGCTGCATTTCTCCAGTTACAGAGCCACCGTCCATCTCGCTGCCTGTCTGGGCAGACGTGAAGGAGCACTACTTTCTGAGGATGACCTGAAGGCGCAGTACACCTGCACCAAATACAAAACACTGATGACACCTTCAGACAGAATGTGGCTCAACAGAGACAGTAACCCGTACAGAGTCTTTAAAGCTCTGTTTGGTTAGAGATCTTCTGTGTTTCAGGTCGTTTCAGGGTAAAAACTGAAAATGAAAAGAAGAGAAGGTTCAAAACCCAGATTTTCAGTTCAGTTTTAGTTTAGTGACCCCATCACCTGATCTCAAAATCTTAAAGAAAGAGGGAAAGAAATCCCTGGATCCGTCCGTTTGGCTGGATCAGCACCAAAAGTTAATGAGGTCTATTCTGGGCTGATACCGTCCTGTTCATTCTCTGTATTTAACCTGTGGTAGCAGCAGACACTCAGGGAACAAGTCCAGCTTGTTTTGATTTCTGCAACTAGACAGTTAACTGAACATACTGTTGATGGTTTTGATTCTCATTGCACATCCGCTAACAGATCAATGCTGAGCTTTTGTTTCATGTTTATTCAGTAATGTTGGGTTTCATTAGTTTCTATTTGTAGCACAAACATTTTGTTAGCTTCTGTGCACAGTTCTTTTTACAAACTCATTTTGATCTTAAAATGTCATGATTTCTGTGGAGGTATCTCAGGTTGGTGCTGCTGGGACATCTTGTCCCTACAGAGCTCTTTAATACAGGACGTGGCCACTCTGACTGTACAGGTCCGACACTGCTGGACTGTGAGTGGAGATGTTTAGTTTATTTCTTTATGGTATATTATCGTAGCACATGAAGTTTTTGGAACTTTTGGTTGAGTGCTGGAATCATTTGTTATCAGTGAGACGAGGTGTTCACTATCTTCACTCCACAGACTGTATCAGCTGTGTGCTCCTTTGTCTCCTTTTCAAATCAAATCAATTAGATTTATACAGCTCTAAATCACAGTCACATCACTTCAATGGGCTTTAAAATCTGTACAGTGAACCACATCCTCAGACCCTCGATCGGGGCGAGGACACACTTCACATGTTGAGAAAAAAAACAACTTTTAAAGCCTGAAAGAAAGAGAGGAGGAGGAGAAAGAGAAGGAAGCTATAGAGAACGAGAGAGAGACACAGCTTGCAGCTTGTGGGAAGAGAAAACAAAAGTTAAAAAAAATATGATGTTAATCAGAATCAACAGATTGCTTCTCGTCTGCAGAGGTTTGGAAATTCTGATACTGTAGGAACTCACTGAGATTGAGAGCGAGCAGCTGAAGAAGCTAACAGCTAGCTGTGTTCAACACAGCTTCAGATCAGAGTCAACTTTAGTGTCATTGATCAAGAACAACTAATTTAAACTTACACAAGAAACTTCTCATTGTTTTACCTGAATGTTATTTGTTAATGTACCATTTGTTCCTCATTGTCTTCAGTTTTTATTCATTCTTTCGATGCACATGTTGTAATTTGATTTCTGGTTGAATAAAATCGTTTTCTCCACCTTTGACTGCTCCTCTCTGCGTGCTCGCTCCCTCACAGGCTGTTTCACAGAGTTCAGCTTTATACGCAGAGATTATGTCTGAATAAACCGTCTGTACTGTAATTACAGCTCCAAACTTGATTTCCTCTTCAATATAAAACTAATCTCTGCCACCAAACATCAGGTCAGTTAATACAATATAATATCACCAGTTCCTTCTTTAAAACTCTAAACTTTCTCACATCAAGAACAACTTGAACTGACTCCATCAGACCACCGTCACATATCTGATGTCTCCAGTGATGCTACACTGGATCATCTGGGACAGTTTAAGTGTTCGCACACATTCAGAGATTTAAAATAAATATACAGTAAACTCCTGTATAATAATGTTTGTCTGTATTCTGTATTCTGTGTTCTGTTATTGCCTGAGTCTGTGAGGGTGTTTTTACCTGGTCAAGGTCTTTCCTAAGAGAGCTGAAGCCCCGCCCCCTCCTGTCCCTCTCATGGACCCTATTGGTCAAATCTTTGTGTGATAGAATGAAGAGAGATGATAAAATATTGATCCTGTTTGTTTTGTGTCATGAATCACACACATGATGTTTGTCAGTTCAAAAGATCATTTTAAAGTCAATGAAGTCTGTTTGTTTGCTAAATGAAGTAAAGAATGAAACCAGTCTCGCTAGCTAGCTTTCATCAAGCTAGCTAGCTCAACCAGACTTACCTGCTCAGTGTTTCCTCCAGGAGGGTCAGAACCTGGTCCAGGATCTGTCTCAATCAGCCAACGACGCAAGTTCCACGAGCGAGTGAGCGCACGACGAACGCAACGGACGATGTTTGGTGGACGCAGTCGGTTTGGTTTTTGTTTTGAACGCAGACACACAATCACACACACACACACACACAGTTGTCTCCTACCTGCAGTCGCCCCAGCCGGGGATTGAACCCACGTCTCCAACGTCGCTGGACGGAGTCTCAAACCTCTGGACCGTCTGCAGGCAGAAGACAAGTGACAAGCAGAGAGACAGAGCGACAAAGAGGACGAGACACTGTGACCTCTAACCTACACACACACACACACTTCCGGTGTACTCACAGTGTGGGTCCAGTGTGGGTCCAGTGTCAGTGTGTGTGTGTTGTTGGACTTCAGGTGCATGAACACATCCTGACTCACTGCTCAGCAGCAGGTTGTGAGTTTGAAGCCCACACTGAGCTGTAGTGTTGTTGGGTCAGAACCTTCACAGACTCTCTGGCTCACAGCTGTGACGTGTCTCATTAATGACGTCATGTGCTGCGGAGCGCCCTCTGGTGGCTGCAGGTAGCAGCAGAGTCTCTACCTGCTGACAGACTGATGGAGGAGTCCAGGTGTCTGCTGTGGCTCGGTGCTACAGCAGCTGGGATGCTGTTCAGAAGGTTGGTGGTTCGATTCCTCCCGTGGTGCTCTTTAGCCTCCAGCTCTGACAGAGTTGTGTGGCTCACACTGTGTCAGCTGTTCACTCTTAATGAGTCCAACACTCTCTGATCTCTGATGAGCTGCTGTCTCAGGATCAGAGCTGCTGTCAGTGTGTGATGAGAGTTTCTCATCAGGTTCATTTATAAAACCTGGAAGAATCAGAAACTAGTTTGTCACAGATTATTTTCTGCAGCCAGCTGAGCTCAGTCCAGTCAGCCTCAGGAAACATCCTGCTGCAGAATCTGAGCTGGAGTCATGTGTGATGTTGGAGCGCCCTCTGCTGGACTGATGATGTCACTGCAGCAGCAGAGACTCACCTGGACTCACCTGCTCACTGTTACCTCCAACATCCACTCTGTCACCAGCAGCTGCTTCACCTCAGACATCCAAACTGAAGGAACACAAGTGGAATTAAGTAGTAAACAAAAAAGTGTTGAACCAGAATGTGTTTTATATTCTTCAGTCACACCTTTTGATCTGACGACACTTCTGATATTCTCTCAGTCAGATTCATGACAGGAAGGGTTTTCAGTGAACAGCTGTGTCTGGTCGAGAGTTAATTTGAGGAGTTTTTTGCCTTCTTAATGTGTTTGAGTCCATCAGTTGTGTTGTGCAGAGGAAGGATGGTACACAGTGAACAGCCTGTTGGACGACTGTTCTGATCCGTATTATGACCAGAACCACTGAGCTAGTAAAGACCAACGACAGTCCATCGTTACTTTAAGACATGAAGGTCAGTCGACTCGGGTAATATGAAGAACTGAACACTGGCTCTCATGAGGACCGGCCCAGGAGAGGAAGACCAGCAGTCCCCTCTGCAGAGGACGAGTCCATCAGTTATCAGATCAGAGCCCACGTTAACGCTCCGCCCAGTTCAAGAAGCAGACACGTCCCAACATCAGCTGTTCAGAGGAGACTGTGTCAATCATCATAATCAGACCTTTATGGTCGAACTGCTGCAAAGAAGTCACGATTGAACAAGAGCAACAAGAAGAGGAGACGTGTTCGGGCCCAGAAACACACTGAGTGGACTTTAGTCCAGTGGAAATCTGAACTTTTGTCTGATGAGTCCAAATTGTAGAGAGGAGGAGGATGAAGCTCTGCTGGTTACTATTCAGAGCTCTCATCAAATCAAAAGGTGTGACTGAAGAATATAAATGTAAATCATATTCTGGTTTGTTCAACACTTTTTTGTTTACAATGTAATTCATCTTGTGTTCCTTCATAGTTTGACGTCTTCAGTATCGTTCCACAATGTAGAAAATAATAAAGATAAAGATAAACCATTAAATCAGACTCAGACCAAAGACACTTTAGCACACGCTTTATTCAGTTCAGCAGAAGCAGGAAGCAGGAAGCAGGAAGCGTCTCATTGGTTCAAACTTTGTCCAGTTTGATTTGATTGGCAGACAGCAGGTGTTGATGACATCACACAGGTCACACAGATGAAACGTCGCTGTCAGTTTGATGTTTTCACACAGTCGGTGCGTTTCTACAGATATAAAGACGTACAAACATTGTTTCTGTTCGTGTGGTTGAGATTCATCAGACGAGCATGAAGTGTTGAATGTGACCCGCCTGTCTGTCTGTCTGTCTGCCTGTCTGTCTGACTGTCTGTCTGTGTGTCTGTCTGTCTGTCTGCCTGTCTGTCTGTCTGTCTGCCTGTCTGTCTGTCTGTCTGCCTGTCTGCCTGTCTGTCTGACTGTCTGTCTGCCTGCCTGCCTGTCTTTCTGTCTGTCTGTCTGCCTGTCTGCCTGCCTGTCTGTCTGTCTGTCTGCCTGCCTGTCGGTCTGTCTGTCTGTCTGTCTGCCTGCCTGTCTGTCTGTCTGCCTGCCTGCCTGTCTGTCTGTCTGTCTCTCTGCCTGTCTGCAGACAAAGGCTCTCTTTACTTTGCAGTTTGCGTTACAGCTCATGATGACATCACTTACACCTGGTTGATACTGTGAAGCTTTGAAATCTGTCCAGTAAACAAAGAGAAACAAATACATTTTTGATTCCATTTTAAAAGTGTCAGTTGGCTGTAATTAAGGTAAAAGTTAGGAGACGACATGAAGACGTATGTTCAGTCAGATGTCTCATTATTCTGATGACAAACTGACGAACATCATGGGAGTGATTGATGACACAAACAGGATCAATACTTTATCTGTTTCTCTTCACTACCAGACAGAGGTTTTATTAAAGGGCGTGGAATCTTCTCTCTATACAGTTTGGGAAAAGAAGAAGGCAACGTCTGAACACACACTGCTCATCAAACTCAGATCAGCTGATGTTATAGAAATATATTTTAGCTGCTGTTGTGTTAATGTAAGAAGTTTGTCACTGTGGTGGAAGCAGAAGATCCTTCTGTCCTGCCAATCATTAAAGTCATCCTGTCAGTCAAAGACGGTGACTACAAATGATTCTACAGTTATCAGACCGGAGCAGTTTATCAGATTATCAGTCTAAAGGAAACATAATAGAGTAACATGCTGTATATGTAAATCAAGTTTAATTATTTTAATTAAACTCGATATTTCAGTTAACTGAATTTATGAAAATCACTTTTCAGGTCATTTGTCATGATGACTGCTGTTAATACACATCACAGGATTAAGTGATATATTAATAACTGACTTTGAAATCCTCCTAAATGATATGTTAAGCCTTCAGCTCTTTATCTGTAAACTCGTCATATTCCTGTTAAAGTTTATCTGATTGCATGGTGACGTCGTCTCCTGACATCTTAAATGTGACATCTGAAATACGGTTGACTAAATTCTATATATTATACTATAAACTTTTACTTTATAGATAACTTCTTGTTGTCTTTGTTAAAATTTCCTAATTTTGTTTTTGGCAATTCCCAAAACCTTTTGATAAACTGCTCATTTCCAGCACATCGTAGTAAACTATTAAATTACAGTGATTCAGATGATCATTATTTTTATTTCACGTTGAGTATCGACTGTATGAACACTTGCAGTCAGCGTCTCTGAATGACAGCAGTGCTATCGAGAGGCGCTCAGGGAGAGTGATGTCATTACAATATCTTAACATGGCACATCGCTGTTTGCTGCTACACACATTGTCTAAATGTTTAATTTCTTTGTCCTTTCCTTGAATCCTTCACCATTGGCTCTTTACTTAAGAATTTCTCTCTGTTTTTAGTCTCCTGTTCGGCTCTAGACTTCAGTTCGTCTTTCAGCTTCTGTAACTCCTTCTTGTAGTCCTCTAAGCTGAGCTCACAGTGTTCGCCGTAGTACGGATACTTGCACTCACACATCGCTACGGAGGCGTCTTCTGCATGAACACATTCGCCCCTGTCAGTACCTCCATCTTTACCACCATTACATTTCAGATTTTCGCAGGGATTCTTGTTCATGTCTTCATCACTTTTAATCATGATCACAAACTTGCCTGTCCCCCTCGCTTTATTACACTTCCTTGTATAAATGTATGGAGCATTGGTTGTAGAGGATTCAGTGTAGCTGTAATGACCTTTATCTGTATAAGCATGCACTGCTGTACAAGATTCGGACAATTGGCCACAACCCTTGAGTTTCTTTTCTACCTCAGAACACTCAACTGACTTAGTGAAGCATTCGTCTAGCTCACGTTTTACCACCTCTGCCTTTGTGTAATGCCCTTTCACCTGTCTGGCTACAGCCACAGTGACTTTCCCTCTAGTCACCTCAGTAAATCCTGACAAGTAATGTATGTTCTCTATTAGTTTATGGTTGGAATGTGCAGTTAAATATGCAACAACCATCCAGTTGTATCTGTTATATGTCTGCGACAAGGATAACGCGACTGTTTCTGCTAGTTTTTGACGGTCTTCATGTTCTTTGGGGTCTTTCATGAGATCCGTCACATCCAGTTTAATGTATTTCATACTTTTAAAAATGCAGGATTTGTTGACTTGGAACATGACTGATCCAGCACCGTAAGCGATTTCAGCTGCTTCTGCGTCTCTGGCTGGAGACCTGTTGTTCTTGTATTCATAGTACAAATCATTTAGAAAACTGCCCTTCATGATGAGTTCATTAATAAACACAGTAAATTCTATTATGTCCTTTTCATGACATCTTACGTGTTCAGCCAACAAGTCTCCAAGGTTAGATATGAAGGTTGTTCCTTTAGCTTGCAGGTACGTTTGCAATTCCTTTGTGGCAGATTCGTATTTAGGTGAGTAGGAATCGAAGAATTCCTTTAAATGCCTTTCCTTCTCAGCTTTGTCTTTGGCTAGTTCAAGTGAATGCAGTAGAGTTATGAACTTAGTCCAGGCTACTGTGATCTTCTTCTCTGGCTTGTGGTAGGCACCAGCTGCCCAGGTGTCCCATTTCTGCTCCATGTGATAGTTGTCAAGCTTTATATTAAGATTTTCAAATTCAGATACAAGAGTTGTTAACACTTTATCATTTTTGTTTGTTGCCGACACTCCCATCAGAATTAGATTAAAGACAGCACCTGCTGCACTCCCCCAATCTGGTATCAAAGATAGAAAAGGGACAACTGCAAATCTGATCTTGTCAGCATTGTCACGAAACAATTTGACCCCCTTTTTAACTCTTTCCAGGTGTTTGTTTGTCTCTTCTGGTGTCATTTCAAACACTTTGATCTCATCAGGAGACGTAGAAACGTTGGAGAGCAGGAGGGAGGACGACACCAGCAGGAGGAGCAGCAGGCCAGGAGACGCCATGACTGCCAACACACAACATGACAAACACATTAACACTTCTTTATTATTTCTGCTTGACACGTTTATTCAGAGATGATTCACTTTAGTTATTTTATACATAAAATTATACTGTTTATATTTATATTTAGCATTGGACATGCAGTAGTAGTGTCATGTACTGTAGCAGCAGCATTGGGAGGACTAAACAGCTATTGGTTGGAAGTTGCACAGTAATGATTAGTTACTGGTATCAACATCAACTGGTATTGGAAAAATGTGGTTACTATGATTAATGATAAACTCTGTCTCTCTGTGAAACTCTCTCATTCATTAAGATGAGGTACGGCAGCAAAATTAGCTAAATTCACAGATACTCTGATTAGATTTGGTCTCCTGGGTTCAGTTGTGATGTGTGGAGGTTAGCAGGTCTGCTGGTCAACCAAACTTATTCATCATCAACCATGACTGTTGACCTGATATTGGCAGATCGCCTACTTAACTCATAACATAAGACTCATTAAACACTTTCACTACAAACTAAACAGAAAAGGTTGGCTGCCCTGATTTTAAAATACATTTTACACAAAGAACAACAAGTAACCGTCCACCTGCGCAGATTACAACAATGAAAACAATGCTTTCACTCAGTGGGAAGTTCATCATTATTTAGCAGAAAACATCGAAATACCACAGAAGGACTAAAACCACAAATCAAACCACAATAATATTAATAGACAGACCTGAAGTTGGTGAGCAGCTGGTTGGTCAGCAGCTGGTTGGTCAGCAGCTGGTCGGTCAGCAGATGGTCGGTCAGCAGCTGGTCGGTCAGCAGCTGGTCGGTCAGCAGCTGGTCGGTCAGCAGGATGGTCGATCAGCAGCTGGTTGGTCAGCAGCTGGTTGGTCAGCAGCTGGTTGGTCAGCAGGATGGTCGATCAGCAGCTGGTTGGTCAGCAGCTGGTTGGTCAGCAGGATGGTCGGTCAGCAGCTGGTTGGTCAGCAGCTGGTTGGTCAGCAGGATGGATTCTGGATGTGATCTCGGTCTGAAGACAGTCTGCAGGTTGTTGGAGTGTCGGAGGAAGCCTCAGAACTCTGAGCCCAACAGGACAGAACCTGTAGATTTATAGGAGCTGACTGACTCCACCTTCTCTCCAGGTACTGATTCTCATCCAGTCCTGGGCAGCTGGAAACAAAGAGGTTCGTCACATATAAAGAAACCATAGAGAGACGAGGCTGATAACGTTATCGAGGTTATTAATGGAAACGACACGTGTTCATTTCACCTGTGAAGGTAATGAATAACTTGCGTGTGTGTGTGTGTGTGTGTGTGTGTGTGTGGTGGTGGTGGTGGTGGTGGTGGTGGTGGGGGGGGGGGGGGTGTTTGTCAGCTCTCTATGAACTGGATAAAGTTTAATGATCCAGTCGTTTTCGTTGAGTTTCGTTGTGAAGGCTTTGTGTTTGATAAGTGACACTTTGTTTTGTTTGTGAAGACGTGAATGTATCAGGAGATGGGTTGATGGTTTGAGTCCTGCAGACCAGACTGAGTGGATGTGTTGTGTAGGATCATATGTTTAATCTTATGGATTTCAACATTGAAAGACTCATCTGTTCAGACTTCACCTCGACCCTGCAGAGCATGACTCCCTTCCAAGAAACAAAGTATGCACTTGTATGTTCGTATCTTTAGCGCTTCAATCACAGCAGTTAAAGTTGATCTTTGACAAACAGCAGTTATGATCCTCAGATGAAAGCTTGACGATTTGTTTCTATATTTCTTTTTGCTCCATCGAAGATGATGTCGTGTTTCTCTCCTGTGTCAAATGTACTTATTTGAAGTCGCTTTGGACAAAAGCGTCTGATGAATGTAAATGTAAATGAATCATATTTTTCACCAGGTGAGATCTATACAGTCGAGGTCAGCTGTCCATTGATTGGTTGTTATGGTAACATGCACAGGGTCTATAGATATATCTCAGATGTGAGTCAGCAGCCTCTTATTGACGACACATTGCAGTTTCCATCAGCTGTGTGTCCAACAACTCAGAGTTGGTTTATTGATCAAAGCAAAATGTTGGATGTGAACAGAAACAGCAGACGTCAGGTTTTCTTCCTGGTCCGTCACAGTTTCAGCTCCGAGCTTCTCTCACTGATGAGGTGACATGATGTCACGTATCTGTGTTCGTATCGGTGCTGTAAGGTTTCTGCTCCTCCACCATGTGAGGAGTTGTGAGAGTGATGGACACTGTGAGCCGTTAGAACAGAGCAATAAACTGTCAGAAAGAAGAACTGTGTATTTGAATAACAGTCAGCTGCCTGTGCAGATAAATGACCTTCTGCTAGCTTAAACACACACAGAGACTCTCCGGCCGCCTTCACATGTAAATCACAGGCTGTAATGTTGTTTATCTTTATGAGGTGAACAGATGAATCTACAGCAGCTTCACAGGAACAAGAACATCTTTTGTTTTAAAGTCTTTAAGGCTCAAATGAACTGAAATGACACGTCGACTTCACTGGACTTCACCTCCAACATGTGGAGCTCAGCCTGCTGCACGACGCCTCACTGCCCTGCTGTCATCAACAATCACACACCAGGAGACGGTCCAGCCTGAGGGCACGTTTACATTCTGTTCTTCTTCTACCAGACCCTCAGTCCTCAGACCCTCAGTCCTCAGTCCTCAGACCCTCAGTCCTCAGTCCTCAGACCCCCAGTCCTCAGTCTTCAGTCCTCAGACCCTCAGTCATCAGACCC
>CAEMYA010000678.1:298546-317096 GCA_903131615.1 Diplodus sargus | reverse complement strand
ATATATATACATATATATATATATATATATATATATATATATATATAAGTTAATTTGTCACTCATGTCCCCGCTAATTTTAATTCTGCTGTGGTTAGGCCTCTACTTAAGAATAATAATAATCTTCTGGAACCTTTCATTCAGCTTTCAGAGCCTGTCATTCCACTGAAGCTGCCATTATTAAAGTGGTAAATTACATTTTACTTGTAACTGTCTCAGAGACAGTTTCATTGATGTGTTTACTGTGCATGTTTCCGTTATAAATGCAATATCATTTAAGTTTATAAAGTCATTAAAAGTTTATGTGTAATGTTGTTAATATATATTTGTGTGGACATTAATGGTGCGTTTTTAAGTTATTTTATTTTACCTCAGCACATATAATTTTTATCAGATATTTTGTCAATGGAACTTTTAAACTGTGATTTTGTTGTTCTTTTTTGTACATGTGACTTATTTTGCATGTCTGTCCATCCTAGGAGATGGATCCTCCTCTGTGGCTCTTCCTGAGGTTTCTTCTATCAACTCTTGTTAAAAGGGGTTTGATCCATCAACATGGCAAGTTTTTCCTCATTCGAATCGAGGGTCTAAGGACAGAGGATGTCGTTCACTGCACTGATTATAAAGCCTATTGAGGCAATGTGACGGTGATTTTGGCCTATGTAAATGAATCTGATTTGATGAACACGTGTCATGTAGTGTCAGTGAAGGGGTTCAGTTGACTGCAATTTGTAACTTCACCACTAGATGCCACTAAATCCTACATACTGGACATTTAGGTCTTCTTTCAGTGGTTGTCTTCATTCTTTGTTCTACATTGGGATGATAAATACAGTAGCTTAAACTTTTAAATGCAGTCTGTTCTTGAAAAACAACTTAAAGTTATATGAGTTTATTAATTGGTCTACTGGATTTAAACTACAGTGAATACCAGTATAATATTACATAGCGTCATACAAGCACGTATGAGTTGGCAAAGGAACGTAGATCTGGTAACATAACAATCCAGTATTTCTCCCATACAATGTTTTGAATCTGTCGAGAACGACAAAATTGCAGCGCAGCCTCGTTATTGAAATACATTATCAGTATGAGGCATGGTCTGGTAAAGAAGGTGTTCTGATTGGTTGGGAGACTACGGAACCCCCTCCTGCTGAGCTCCATGTAAACAAACACACACTGGGCATGCGTCATTGGAATAATGGAGGACTGTCTTTTCTAACCGGACCGATCATGTCTGTATTTCTACTCTACTACCTGTGATCTGAGAAAATAACAACTCGCTAACCTTACTGCTTGTGTAAGTTAACGTCTGCTACTATAGAATGAGTTTGTTTCATGGAAAATAGGAGTAACTAAGTTTGTGCACAAGAAACTGACGGTCAGCAACAAGCCATGTTTGCTAGTTGGTAAACGTTAGCTGAGAGCGGAGGCAGCTGTCAGATCTCCCAGTCTCACACGCTTGTTAGCGGATACATCCTCATGAGGTTAGACAGACCGACTCACATTATCTGTAAATGTTTGTTGTTTGTTGTTTACTCCTGATTATGACAGTGCTTCGGTTTTATGTTGACTACACTTTTCATTCCCAAAACACAGAGCAAGCTATGCTGTAGTTAGCATGTTAGCTAGCGGACTGGCTAAGTATTTTCCCGAGGAGCAGCGCTGTCAGTGGGCCACGGTGTGTGACAGGCGTGGGATTCACCCAATCACAGATGGAGGATCGGAATCAATCAGAATTGTGTCCAATCAGGGTCGCACAATGGAGCCCAACTCTCCAGGCGTTTGCTAGTAAAGTCCGTAATGCCGTAGTTTTCAGGGTAAATGTTGCCTGTTAGCTAAAAGTGAACATCTCGTCGGTTGGTTAACTGTACACCTCGTAGTTAATGTAGTCAGATGGGAGGTTTATGACTTCTCTTAAGTGTTCAGCAGCAGAGCGAGTAGTCTACTGGTAACAAAAAAAAAACAAAAAAAAAGACTGGCTATTTCTGTAATATGACATCAGTATTATCATTACACTTTGTCTTCTAAGGTTTTTCTGTTTTTTCAAATTGGAAAAAGGTTTCTCAAATCTGAAACTGGGTTTTAAATTGTGTTCCATGTGCAGTCTGTGGTTAGAGAGAGTTAAAGTGACAAGTGTTTTTTTTAAATTATTATTATTTGGACCTGGTCTCATGAGGTCAAGGTGGAGAAAGGCGTTAATGTTGCCCCTTTGAACTTCTGACCAATAGAATAACATTTCCATTCATGAGAAAAAGCTTTTACAGTAAATGGCATTGCTTCACCTAGTCCAGTTTTGATTTTTTTCATACATGTTTTGGAGTTGGTGTGGTCTGGATGGAGGAAAAATCGTGAAATCAAACTTTTTTTTTTCTTTTTTGTCATAAATGGAATGAAAGCTTCACAAACATGACACAGTTTTTGAAATCACTGAGGCTGTTGCTGTGATATCTAGTAAGGTTTAAGAACTTTAAGTGGTGTAGCTGTGAAGAATTGTCTAAGAAATGCATAGCATTACTTTAAGTTTCCCCTTAACTTAACTTATCATCATTATGTCTACTTTCTCCACGAATCAGAGTTGAGGTCAAAGAAACAATTCCAGGATGACCACAGACACATCCCCAGCCCAAAGCATGGGCTCCAGAATGATGACGTTCACCCCGTCCAAAGAGGAGTTTAAGGACTTCAGCCGCTACATAGCCTATATGGAGTCACAAGGAGCACACAAAGCTGGAATGGCAAAAGTAAGACTTGTCTGTTGTTATTATGATACAATGTGTTGTCTGATTATTTATTTGTTAATGTACTATGTGTGGTATAGATTATGCTGTTTGGGGTTGGGATGATCTGCTGTTTCATATTAAGATAGGACTTCATTATTAGCCATGCTACTTGGCTCAGTAATTATTATTTAGTGGTTTATGGTGAACAGGGCAAATAGTATAGAAATGGATTCAAGCTGAGACTACAATTAGCCCAATCATTACCTGAACCAAGGCCCTGTCAAAGAAAAAGAGAAGCACAGATTTCTTTGTAATCTTGGTATAGATTTCATGTAAATGCAACACTTCCTACGGCTGCTTCACAGCAAAAGCCTTCCAAATAAGATTTTCTTTTCACATTGTCTCACTGCATCAGGGCATTGTCCTGTACTATGATAGTTCACATGGTATGTTTTGCATAGTGCTAATTACATTATAACAGTATGTAATTCCACTCATATCTTCTTTACCGTTTCTTTCCGATTGCTGTTAAGCTACCATCATACCATAAAACTTGACAAATGTGAGTTTCAGAGATGATAGCAAAGTTGCAATTAAAAATAAAAAGCTGCAAGCAGCGATGAATGGGCCCTCGCTCCGCGCACGTCGTGCTGCGGTGCCGTCGGAGGGTGCTCTCACCTCTTACTTGTATGTATGACTTCCTGTGTCCAGTAGGTTGCGCTATGGATATGACACGGTATTGATGCATAGATGTATTCAGGGCAACACCCTCTACTTGTCTGAGCAATTTGGTGTAGAT
This sequence comes from Diplodus sargus, assembly GCA_903131615.1. Classification (NCBI taxonomy): domain Eukaryota; kingdom Metazoa; phylum Chordata; class Actinopteri; order Spariformes; family Sparidae; genus Diplodus; species Diplodus sargus. The sequence continues at coordinate 313,575 of CAEMYA010000678.1, read as the reverse complement.
GAGAAATTGTATGGTGAAGTTATAAGGAATTCCTTCTTCATGGTAAAGCATCAAAATGTAGTGTGCCACCACGCCCACCAGGTATGACAAAGGCGAAAGCTTTTGAGCACTTTTGATCTTCAAGGTCTGAGGATGATACTGACTGAATGTGAAGTTTAGAACTGGGTTCTTAGCGGGGGGCTTTTAATTTGAAAGTAGCGACCGTTCCTAGCTAGCCGCTACAACAACAAGCTAACAGCGAAGACAGCTTCAGAGACCGAGGAGACGCTAGCATCACCTGGATCTCAGCAGCGGTCCAGTTGCTCATCTTGACGTCCGCGGATGAAGTGAAGAACTGACTGCTGTGATCAGCTGTTTCCTGGTTTTAAAACTCCTCATCTGTGACAATGTGCTTATTTAGCATGTACCATACCCACAACCTAAATGACATCAGTTCAAACATGGCTCTAAAAAATTTTTTATACAACTGTGCCAATAAACAAAATATGAACAATGACTATATACAAAAAATATAGAGTATGAAATAAAAATTAACAATATACAAAAACTCTAAAATGTCTATAAAAGTAAAAAGTAGTGAAAAATATATAAGAATGTATAAGAAAACTAAATATAAACATGTGCAGTGCAGTGGTCATTTTGGGCCATTCTACAGTCCATTTTGTGTGTGCCACTCATTGAAACAGTTCCTTGTGGCAACAAAACACAAGGGAACGTCACATGTCGAACAGCCAACTGGTGTATTTTTGTGGCAGAGTGTGCAGAGCCGTCTGCCGACACTGCCTGCTTCCCGCTTAGCCACATTTTGTCCCTCTATGAAATAATGTGGCTTGTAGGATGCTGCTGGGTTTGGGGGTGCAGTGATACGTGAGGTGGATGGCTGGGATGTTGATGCAGGTCCTTGGTCTGCAAGCTCCTCAAAAAGGGCCTGACGAAACTCTTTCTGAGACACCGACCCCCTCTGACACTGCTGGTACAGGATGTGGGCGTTCACAACCGCAATGTCCAAAAAGTGATAAAAGAATGTCCGGTACCATTCCATTGTCTTGTGTGTGGCGCTGTAGTACCCAACGAGTGCATCTGACAGGTCAACCCCCCCCCATGTACTGGTTGTAGTCCTTGACTGGTGCTGGAATGGGGACATCGATCACCGCCCACTGTCCAGCTGTCTTCACTCTCCTTTGGACTGTATCACCAGTGAATGCCTTGTGAATGGTGGAACACATGACAACCTCTCTAGTGTCCATCCATTTCACAAAAAGGAGTTCGCTGTCCCTGATCCACTTGATTGTCCCCCGAGGAGTGCCCCTGGTGAAGTCATTGATGGTGGTCTTGGGGAAACCCACCCGGTTTGTGCGGATGGTACCACAAGCGCCTGTCTTCTTTTTTAGCAGGTCCAGAAAAAGTTGGGAGCTCGTGTAAAAATTATCAACATAAAGCTGATAACCTGTACCAAGGGAATCAAAGTCCATGAGGGACATGACAGAGTCATAGCTCAGTCCCTTTCCAGCGCCAGGTGACTTTCCCTCATAAACAAAAAAATTCCACGTGTAGCCAGTGCCAGAATCTGCCAAAACAAACAGTGTGTATCCCCACTTAGTGGACTTGTTCCTGATGTACTGCTTTATGGAGATTCTGGCCTTTGATGCAACCATCCGTTCATCAATTGCGATGTGTTGCTCTGGCTGGAAGTGGGCTTTGCAGGCTTCAACAATGTGGCTGTAAAGGGGCTTGATCTTGCCCAGGCGGTCATAAGCCGGTGTCCCCCTCTTGGCTGTATTCTCCTCATCTGCTCTGATGTCACTCATGTGGAGAGCACGAGAACTCCTGAGGAATTTATTTCGGGACATAACAGAGGCGGGGAATGGAAGGCTATAGAGGCAGGACCCTTTCCAGTAATCCACCAGCGAAGAGCACTTGACCATCCCCATGTATATTACCATGGCAAGGTAAGAAAAAATGTCAGCTATGTTGATGTTATGCCAGACCTCTTTTTTCCCTTCATGCCTCTTTGCTCCATAGGCATTGGTGTTAGCCATCAAAGTCCCAAGCACTGCATCAGTGAAAAACAGTCTGAAAAACTGCAGTGGGCTGGTTGCCACTCTGGTCTCCTGCTGTGGTCCAGGCTGTCTCACCGGCATGAAGTCAATTTGAGCAGGCTCAACGTTGTCATCCCCCACATCATGCCACTGTTGTTCCCCCGTGTGGGAGCTAGGTGCTCTGGAGGATCCTCCTCTTCTGCCCCTCCCCCGGGCACGTCTGGCAGCACGGGAACGTCCAGCAGTAGGTGTAGAAGCTGCAGCGTCCCCTCAAGCCAGAGGGGGCAGTGGAAGACGCAGCGGGGGACGTAGCACTGGTTGATGCAGAAGAGGATCGTTGGCGCTTCTGACGACCGCCTTCAGCAGGAGAGGGGGTTGGGCGCCTTACTGTCTGACTTTGAGGCTCCCAATCCGAGTCACTGTCTTCAGACTCTGACCTACAAAACACAATGCATTGCACAAATGTTACCGAATATAATGAAAAAAATATATAAATGCAATTCAATGGGGTGTTATTTACATAGGAAACAAATAAACACAGATACATATTACACAAAAACATCAGGAAAATAACTGTACATAAACAGAAAAATTGAATTGGGAATACTCCCAGTGTCTGGTCAGTGAAGATCTCGTTCAATTTGCTTACAAGCTTGATAAAAAAATCTAAATAAAAGGGAATTAGAGGCTCAAAATGAATTACATTATAGAATAGAATTACAAGGATTACATCACTTTAGTTGAGTAGCTAGCAAGCTAGCAAGCTAGGCTTAGCTAGGCTAATTAGGCCCTTGGGCGCTAACCATTTAGCGTCATTGATAAAATTCTAATGTATACTGTACTGTTAACTGTAAGCATAAAAACCCCCCACCCACTTACTTTCAATCAAATTTCACTCATGGCTAAATGAATAAATCAAACATCATCAAAGATAACGTTACTCACCGATCTAAGATGGAGTCCAGGCCCTGAGAAAACATCTCCTCTCTCTCTGAGTCGTACTTACTATCCTCGCTTTCATCAGATATTGCCAGGAACTAGAGAAAAAATCGATACAGCCGGTGAAGTCTGGATTTTATTTGACGAACACAGTTGGTAGACGGTAAACAAATGGACTTTACAGGACGATATTCACAAGCTGGAATAATTTTATGAAAAACCATTTTGATGCTTTTGATCAGTGGATTCTTACGGACAACTGGAATATAAATAATTGAGGAATGGACACATATTACGGCTGTAGGGCTGCGACAAAGGTAGGGAGACGTCGTGTGTTTCTTGCGTCTCACGTTTACCATGCTGGTAAATATCAATGATTTATGGTTTGGTGCTCATGATTTTTGCAAAATCAACTGGATAAATGAATTGCGGAGATTCTACCCTTTCTAACGACGTATAGTATGTCCGTATTGATGAAAGTTGAAGCGAGATACGTCACTGCTTAGTGCAGACATAGAGTCAGAAATCTGAAATCGCCCGCCGGGTGGGGTGCGGAGAGGTTAAGGGCTTGCTTTTTTCATTCTGCAGCAGATTGTGCTATTAAAGTTGTGCTGTTGCGCATTTCATGGAGGAAGTTCTAATTTCTTATATAGCATAATGTGACCATAGATAGATGTTACCTTTTGTCTTAAGTTTGCCTTTGTGTGATAACATCATTGGAATCAGTTTATTTAAAGATAAAATTTTCTTATACAAACTGTATTGTTTTGATGCCATAAGTTGCCTTAACACACTATGCATTGTATCAATTTTTGAATCGAGAATCGGTTGAATCGAGAATCGATTTTGAATCGAATCGTGACCCTAAGAATCGGAATCGAATCGAATCGTGAGACACCCAAAGATTCACATCCCTACTGGTCAGTGTTCGAGCCCTAATAATTAGGAGCCCTTTTCACAAAGAGAAGCCGCATTATCTCTGAAACGGTGGTTGGCCAATTCTCTGCCGTTGGTCATTCTCAGAAGCAGCTCCGCCTTAAAGACGAACCGCTGTGTAATTCACACAGAAAGCTGGCGCTGCAGCTCCTAAAGAAGAAGAAGAATCTTTATTTATTTGTCAGACATGAAACACACCTGAAAGAGGCGTGACGATACACGTCATGATGATGACGTCTGTGTGTTTTCAAGGTGTTTCCCCAGTGTCCCCCCTGTCAATCTAAACCCACGGACATTTTATAATTATATGGATGCTGATTGAGAAAAATTGTTGTTTTGACTGTTTTCTGGGGGAAAGTTCACTGAAGTCTCGGTTGGGAGGGCTGACCATCGCAGTGACAACAGTAACTACAACAACACAAAGACTTTGTGAGTTTAAGTTTTTTGCCGGTGACAGACGCGGTTTTTCGGGGGCAGAAATTTGACGAAGAGTCAGTAGGACAGACAGGAGGACAGAAAGTTCTCCACGTATAACTGTTGTATTTTTTTCCTCATAAGTTGCCAAAGATAGTTACAGTTACTACGTTACTTTTGTTTGGTCATGTAACATTGCTTTGTAGAACATTTCTCTTTATTTAGTTGAGTGAAGGACCTGTGTAGTTATCAGACTGTCAGACGGACACACCCTCGATATGCGCAGCTGGCTTCACACTTTGGTTCGCCAATGCTGCGCTTCTGATACTACCTCCAGAGGCGGATTAGCCAGGGGTGATACTTCCGGAAAACTGGCTTTTCCGGCCTGAAAATGAGGCTCTCGTAAATCATGCAAATCCGTTTTGTTTTGTTTTTTGTGGGGGGGGTTTTTTGGGGGGGGAGTTGCACAAGGCCCGTGTCAGGTATTTTCGTTTCGTTTTCATGTCCGCTTGTCCATGCGGGTCGCGGGATGTTGCCGCTTTTTCCCCCTAAGGGGTTGCGGGGCTTACTGGGGCCAAATCCAGTTTCACACAATGGGCGTAGGCCAGGGCTCACCCTGAACGAGTCGCCAGCTCGTTGCAGGACCCTTACTGATGGCAGTGGCTGCCTCACAAGGTGCCAACTGCACATCAGGAGCAACTTTGGGGTTCAGTATCTTGCTCAAGGATACTTCGACATGTGGTCAGTCCCGCCCTGGGGAGCTGGGATTCGAACCAGCGATCTTCTGATCACTGGTCCACCAGCTCTACCCACTGAGCCACAGCCGCCCCGTGTCAGGTATTGGTAAACATAATGACCGCTCACCGCTGTCAACGTTTTTTGTGCCTCTGATTCATGTCTTCATGTCACTCCGCAAGTAGTCCATTCATTTGTCACGACGGAACTTCATTCAAAGCAGAGCTCCACCAAAGAGCCTGCAATCGTTGCGGAAGGTTCTCTGATGTGTCAGTGTTTCCCCGATAAGCATTCTGCTGCAGGATTTTCAGCACCGCCACAAAAAAAAGACATGATTTTTGTAGGTTTAATATCATGGGCAAATGGCGAATTTAAGGTGCACACAGTGAAAGCACTAACACCCTAAGTTATCTTGAAATTGATTATTATTGTCATTACTGCTATTTGTATTTTTCTACAAGTCACTGTTTAAGATGAGTGACTGAAATCCTTGTCATCCTATTCAAAGGCTGCAACAGGCGACTAATCGAACGGGGGCAAAGTTAGTTTTAGTTTGGATATTCGGTGGATCACTCGGGTCCAGCCGCGACTTTACTGAGGTTCACCCAGTGTTAGCAGCAGGAGGCTAGCTCACTTCCCAGAGCCTTGTGCTGAATCACTGAGACTGATTTAGGGACCGTCATTTAAATTACTTAGCATAAATATATTAATACAAAATAATTGCAGTTTTTTCGATAACTTCCATGTCTTGTGATCAGTGACTCCAAACCAGTCGCAGATTGTAATAGTAAACTGGACGAATGAGACACACCTATTTTTATTGTATTTTAGTGCTTTCTCTATTTTATATGAATATTTATATGCAGAAATTATGATTTTTTTTCTCAATAGCTTCCATGTCATGTGGCCCACTGACTTCTGAAACAGATTCTGTTTCCATAACAAATATATAATAATGAAAATAATGGAAAACTAGAACTGCAAGCAGTTATGAACGGGGGCCAAGCCTCGGGCTGCTGCAGCAAAGACGAGCTGCTGCCTCTTTTCAGCTTGCCACGGGTTTTTAAAGTGGCTCTGCTGCTTCTGCATCGGTCAACCTACCCTCAAAAGATTTGCTCTGATTGGATCTCTTCTCCATTTGTCCCTCCCTAACATTTTCGTCTCGTTTGTATTCGTTGACTAAAGTGTCAGTTATATTTCGTCACAGTCTTCGTCATCATATCTGACTTTTTATTTAGTTTTCATTTTGTTTTCGTCCGTGAAAAAGGTTCGTTGACGAATATTTTTCGTCATAGTCTTCGTCAACGAAATTAACGCTGCTTGGCAGAGTGAGGAGGACGCACAAGCACGAACACACGACCCTTTGCCCAATATAGGTGGGAGTGGAAATGATATACGAATTCGTAGTACTAGTGCATTGCCCGTAGGAAGCATGTATTCCTATAGAAAAGTGGGAGGAAAAGTAGCTTTTTCATGGATGGCCAAATGAGGCTGTGTTTGAAAGTGGGACGTCAGGGATATAATTGGCTGTTTTTGACAACTTTTGATTATACCATTATATTTCACCTTGAAAACTATTTACCTTGCATTGTTTGGAGTCATTATTTTCAGCACAACCTCACATGTTTGACTGTACAGTTATTTTTTCATTTTGACATGTTATTTTAACATTATGGACCAAAAATCACAAAATAACATAAAATCAGAGTAGGAAAAAGTTAGATTTTTTACTGTGAAAACCACAAACAGTTTAATGAACCAATTGCATTAGTTATAATGCAAATCTAAATTGTTGTTTGCTGAATTTGTGCATAAGTCTTTGAAATTTACAAAGTTATATGTAACTATTTACATTACACTCCAAACACGCTATATGTCACAACTCTCAAAACTCGCTGTCTCTGTCGCTGTCTGTATCACTGCCGACGTCCCTCACACAACTTCCTGTTCCTCTACAACTAAACTTGCTGCTTGGACACTTTCGTGACAATAGCCCGTTTTTACCGTTTCTTCTGCAATAGACACAAAGCAAACGTGACGGCAATGTTCGTGACAAAGGGTGAACATTGGTATAAAAAAATGAAATAATTCATTAACAGTATCATTGTAATCCAAACAATTCCGCATGGCACACCATTGAACCAAGCAGCAGCCATGTTGAAACACTCAGGTCAGTCTGATCCTGATCCGCAGAGATATTTGACACACACACACATACACACACATACACACACACAGACAGACAGAGATTCCTTGCTTTTATAGAGAGATCAGTAGGGGAGCGAGTGGATGTGGTAGAAGTAGCGGGGATGGTGAGAACAGCGCTGGGAGCAGTGTTAATGTTCACTCGTTCTACCGTGACGGTCACGTAGCCAACATGCGCGGCAGTGGTGCAGCCATGCGCGGCAGCGGTGTTCACAAAGCATAAAACACACACTCTTCTCCCAACACTAGTGGGGATAGCAGGGGGAGACGTGGGCGAAGTGTTCATAGAAGGGCTGATGGGTGTCGTAGGAGCAGCAGGGGTGGTCTGAATAGGGCTGAAAGTAGTGATGATGAGTCTTCCAACCCTTCGCGAAATGGAAGAGGCAGGGCGAGGGGCACACGAAGTCGCAGTGTCCACAGGAGAGGTGGATGTGGTAGAGGCAACAGGCGGAGGCAGAACCGGGCTGGAAATGATGATGATGGTAATGGTGGCTGGGCTTTCTTGAGAGATGAGGAAGTATATCAGGAATGGATAAAGCCCTTTGATGAGAAAATTGGATATCGTGGTGACAGAGAGCTTAGCAATGATTCAACTTCTATAGATTTTTTGTCCCTCTTTCTGACTGACGATTTCTGGAATCTCATAACAATGGAGACAAATCGGTATGCTCATCAGTATTTAGCCTCACATGAACTAATGCCAACTTCACGGTTTCATGAATGGTATGATGTGACGGTCCCTGAAATGAAAGCCTTCCTGTCACTCTATTTGAGCATTTGCCTGGTACATAAATCAGAAATTGAGGATTACTGGGCAGAATTTTGGCCAACATCTTCACCGGGGTTTTGGAAAGTGATATCTAGGAACAGATTCGAAATCATCTTGTCTTTCTTCCACTTTGCCAATAATGAGGAGTATGTTGAGAGGGGCCGGCCAGGTTATGATAGACTGTTCAAGGTGCACCCAATAATGGACGTGATCATTCCACGCTTCTCAACTGTCTTTGGCCCACGCAAAGAACTGTCACTAGATGAAATGACAATAGCTTTCTAGGGAAAGTCCATATTGAAAATGTACAATCCGAACAAACCAGACAAATATGGTTATAAGGCATTTGTTTTGAGTGAGGCCAAGTCAGGATACGTTTTGCAGTGGTCTTTGTACACTGGACAGCATGGCGATGAGGTCAGGATTTAGGTGCCACTCATGTTCTAGTTCGGCAGCTGATGGCCCAGTTCCAAAGGGCATGAGTTGTATATGGATAGCTACTATACATCACCAGCTGTAGCAAATGAGTTGGCAAATGATGAAACTGGTGTGTGTGGGACAGCCAAAGGCGAGGAATGCCAAAGGCCCTGCGAAAGACCGAGTTGCCCTTGGCCAGAGGAGATGACCCAGTGTTCATGAGGCATGGCAAAATGTTGGCGTGTGCGTGGCATGACGTAAAGCGTTTCCATTTGTTGTCCACTCTTCATGGGAACTCATGTGTCCGGAAACGGATCAGGTCCAAACATACGGACAGTGGGTTTAGGGACATAAACAGACCTGTGTGTGTGGACAGTTACAATTCATTCATGGGGGGAGTAGACACTGCTGATCAGAGGATGAAAACCTACCTCTTTCCACATCGGTCAAAGAAATGGTACAATCGAATAGTGAATGCCATTCTAAGCATAAGCATGGTCAATGCCTTCTTCATTTACTGCAGTATGACTGCCGGTCCACACAAGCCACTGAAGGCCTTTGTGCAGGACGTTATCACTTCCTTGCTTGAGGACTTCTCCAAGAGAGAAAACAAAATACAGGGAAGTATGAAGGTAGATTTGTGTCTTTATTATTCAATCAAAAAAAAGGTTGCTTCAATCAAAATATATATTTTCAATTAAAAAAAACCATCACTTCAATAAAAAAAAACCCTTTTGAATCAAAGAAAAAAAGTGTTTGAATGCAAAAATATAGTTGAGACTCAAAAAAATGCATTTGAACACTGTTTTTCTTTGACTGAAAATGTTTTCTTTGATAGAAGTTTGGGACATATTATGGGTAGGACATTTGTGTCTTTATAATTCAATCAGAAAAGAAGTTGCTTCAAACAAAAAAAAATATTTTCAATAAAAAAAACGTTTTCAATCATAGAAAAAAAGTTTTTGAAAGCAAAAAAATATTTGAGAGTCAAAAAATTGCATTTGAACACTTTTTTTGATTGAAAATGTTTTCTTTGATTGAAGTAATCTTTTTTGTGTTTGGGCCATATTATGGGTAGGACATTTGTGTCTTAATTATTCAATCCCAAAAAAGTTGCTTCAATCAAAGAAAAAACTCAAATGCAAAAATAAAAGTCATTTGAACTGTTGTTGGTTTTTTTTGAAAATATTTTTTTTGATTTGAAGTGATTTTTTTTTTTATGAATCATGGATTGAATCATTTTGACATAAACATCCTGCAGTGGGCGGGTGCTTCCACATTGGTCAAACATGTTTGAGTGACAGGTGTCTACACCAACTGGTTATTTAGGAGATAAAACATTATTAAAATGATTGGCGTCATGGTATTAGCCTACTCTGTTTGATGGGTGCAGGGTGCGCTAACTGCAAGCTGATAACGTTAGCTGATGGCCCTGCACACTGAATGAATTGTTTTTTTCACTTAATTACAGAGGCTTGCTATGTGCTAGTGCTATGTTATGTTATGTTATAATAAGTAACGTCATTTGTGGTCAAACAACAGTCCACAGGCCAACTGTTGCCCGCAGCGCTGCCTGTTTAGCAGCAACAGGTCATGCAGAGCCTGAGTCTATCTTCTCACACAGCCCACAGGATTACGTCTATTACTGCGGTCAAGCTAGCCGTGGTTCACGTGTGCTTGGTCAAATCAGCCGCAGGTTGTTTTCTAATGCGCGAATCTACTAACATTTACGGTAATCCTAATGAAACCGCTCTGAAGAGCTTCTGGAAGTGACTGTGGGGCAGACTGCAGTCTCACATCAGACCCATGAAACATATGGTACTTTTACAGTAATTGTTCCCGGTAATAAACTGAAGGTATCACGAAGGTATGCGTCCGGATTTCAAAGGACGAAAGAAAAACATAAGGATATTTCACCCAACTTTTAGGTGGAATAAAAAGCTTATTTTTCCATAAGTAGTCCATAATTCATATACCGCTGAACTTAGTACTTCCTACACTACGTGCATGCATAATATGAAGTACTTTTACTGTGTACTTTTGAAGTAATCCTGTGTCAAAATCATTAACAGAGGACAAGATTAAGGAAACTTGTTTGACCACAAATTACGTTACTTAACTCTCTATAAAAGCAAGGAATCTCTGTCTGTCTGTCTGTCTGTGTGTGTGTGTGCCTCAAATATCTCTGCGGATCAGGATCAGACTGACCTGAGAGTTTCAACATGGCTGCTGCTTGGTTCAGTGGTGTGCAACTTCGCATTTGTTTGGACTGCAATGATACCGTGAATAAATTATTTCATAAATGCTTTACAAATTCTGTGAGCATTGTCTACCGGAGCCACCACAGTCACATGCGCACCAGAGCTAATCACTGCACACCGTAGCCACATGCGCATTAGAGCCAATCACTGCAGAGCTCAAGCCCACTACATATGGCAAGAAACAAGCGGATTTATACCTGCGGCGCCGCAAGCTGGACCGGGATTTTGCCGGCGGTTCGGTCCTGTCCTGTGCATCTAAACTGACTGTTGTGGATTAATGAGACTAAACAAGTCCGGACCGAGTCTGTTCAGGTCTGAGGAGAACGGATTTATACCTGCGACGGCGCGAGCTGGACCGGGATTTTGCCGGCGGTTCGGTCCCATTCTGTTCTGTGCATCTAAACTGATTGTAGTGGATTAATGAGACTAAACGAGTCCGGACTGAGTCTGTTCGGGTCTGAGGAGATCCAGAGATGTGCGGACAACAAAGTGGAATCGGAATCTGTGGATGTTCGTGTGTAGCTAGCTGCTAGCCGCTAGCCCACCCACACGGCCCACCACTGGCACGTCCAAAACCGGACTTAGGGTAAATAATGTCCGCCACGCTTTTTCGCGAACATTGCCGTCACGTTTCCCCGTGTCTGGTGCAGAGGAAACGGTAAAAACGGGCTTTTGTCACGAAAGTGTCCAAGCAGCAAGTTTGGTTGTTGAGGAACACGAAGTTGTGGGAGGGACGTCGGCGGATGAATGACAGGCAGCGATGGTCGGTGTAGAGGCAGCGATATTGAGAGTTGAGAGATTTGTGACATTTAGCGTGTTTGGAGTGTATAGTTAGTGTGTTATGTAGTGTTTGGTGTCATGTGTTTAGTGTGTAGTGGAGTCGTTTTATTGTTTCATCAGAGTCAAAACAATGAGGAGACTGCTGAATGTGGAGCAGGCAGTGCAGCTCTTCATTCAGCTGGCAGGAGTTCAGGCAGACCTGAGCATTGCCTGCATTTAAATGTAAATAGTTACTTATAACTTTGTACATTTTTAAAATGTATGCACATATTTAGCAAACAACCATTTATATTTGCATTATAAGTAATAAACAATGGTTTGTTAAACATATTTGTGGTTTTCACAGTAAAAAAATCTAACTTTTTCTAATCGGATTTTATGTTTTTTTTTTTTTTTTCTGATTTTAGGTCCATAGTGTTAATACACTATGTCAAAATGAAAAAATAACTGTACAGTCACACATGTGAGGTTGTGCTGAAAATAATGACACCAAGTAAATAGTTTTTTAAGGTGAAATATAATGGCAAAATCAAAAATAGTCAAAAACCAATTATACCTTGGAATATCGGATTTCACAACAAAGCTAAATATCCCTGACGTCCCACCTTCAAACACAGCCTCATTTGGCCATCCATGAAAAAGCTTCTTAACCTCCCACTTTTCTATAGGAACACATATTTCCTACGGGCAGTGCACTAGTTATAACATAACATAGCACTGCCACATAGCAAGCCTCTGTACTTAAGTGAAAAAAACAATTCATTCAGTGTGCAGGGCCATAGGCTAACGTTATCAGCTAGCCGTTAGCGCACCCTGCACCCATCAAACAGAGTAGGCTAATAACATGATGCCAATCTTTTTAATACTGTTTTATCTCGTAAACAACTCCACCACTGCTCCCTGGCTTGCTGGCGACCATGACTTGCTTGTCAGAAAGACATCGTTGGTGTAGACACTTGTTACTCAAACATGTCTGACTAATGGGGAAGCACCCGCCCACTGCGGGATGTTTGTGTCAAAATGATTCAATCAAAAAAAAAAAAAGACTTCAAAACTTTTGAACAACGCTTCAAATGACTTTTATTTTTGCATTTGAGGTTTTTTTTGATTGAAAATATTTTTTTTGATTGAAGCAACTTTTTTGGGATTGAATAATTAAGACACAAGTGTCCTACCCATAATATGGCCCAAACACAAAACAACATTACTTCAATCAAAAAGGGGGGGATTCAATATTGTTCTTATTGTTCTTGTTCTTATTTACACTCATACACAAATTCGACAAACTTTTATCTGGATAGATGGGCACAGATAAGGCCTCTGCAGCTAAAAGACGCTGTCTGTTCTTCGTCTTCTTCTTCTCATTATTAATATTATTATCATATAATAATCTGAGCCGTGGTATTCGCTGTAATGGGAAGTGCAGTGGAAGTGCAAAAGGCTGAATGTGTGCCGATTTGGATTTGTTGTACTCAGCCATGCCCACATTGACCAGTAATGACCACCTTCAAGATGTGGCCTCAAGATTGGCCCTACATCATACCGACCAAACTTCATAAAAATTGGTGCAGCCGTTCAGGAGATATAAACTTCGGATATTTTTAGCGCCACCTAGTGGCCGAACTTCGCCAAATTCAGCTCATCCCTTCCTAGTCTCATGCCAACCAAGGAACTCAAATTTATTGTTAATAGCATTTAGTTTGACCGAGATATCAAACCGTTTACATTTTTATAGCTAGCTACAGAAATTTGCACATTTTTTGACCGAGCAAAGTTCTTTTGATAACTTTAGATCAGGTCCAGCTGAAGAATGTATGTGCCAAGTTTCACACAGATTGGACAAAATCCCAAGGAGGAGTTTGAAAAAGTAGGTTTTGCATATTTGGCGATTCAGCAAGCGAAATGTGCAGCAGAAGTGGGCGTGTCCTATGTCAGTAAACCCAGGTCTATTGATGGAACATATGGATATTAGGTTTGCGAATGTGTTATTTAAACTGTAGAAGTTACAGGCAAAAACACGATTGCATCCATTATAGCGCCACCTATGTTCCAATTTGCACCAAATGTGGCACAGAGCCTCTGGATGACTTCAGGAATAATTGACATAAGTTTGATGTTAAAAGTATTTAGTTTGACCGAAATATGAAACAATATGTGTTTTTTAGAAAAAGATGCTTTGGTTATAACTAACAGATTTTTTGGAGTGCCAAAATTCTTTTGATAACTTTTCATCAGACACTTCTGGAGATTGTATGTGCAAAGTTTCAGGCAGATGGCGCTTAAATTGTAGGAGGAGTTCGAAAAAGTAGGTTTTTCATATGCGGCAGTTTAGCGAACGAAATGTGCAGCAGAAGTGGGCGTGTCCTATGTCAGAAAACCCCGCTCTGTTCAGGGAACATATAGATATAAGGTTTGCGAATATGTTATTGAAAATGTGGATGTTACAGGCAAAAACGCGATTGCATCCATTATAGTGCCACCAAGTGGAGTACATGTGCAATTTTTGGTATGGAAAAACTGTGTCCTATTCTTTATGTACCATTTGAATTTCAAAGATCTCAGCATAATAGTTTGGCTGAAATTAATGTTTGTTGTTAATCTTGTAATAAGCCACGCCCACATTGACCAGTCATGACCACCTTCTAGATCTGGCCTCAGGATTGGCCCTACATCATACCGACCAAATTTCATGAAAATCAGTGTAGCCTTTCAAGAGATATCAACTTCCCATATTTTTAGCGCCCCCTACTGGTCAAAGTTCGCCAAATTCGGCTCATCCCTTCCCAGTGTCATGGCAACCAAGGATCTGAAATTTGGTGTTAATAGCATTTAGTTTGACCAAGATATCAAACAGTTCACATTTTTATAGCTAGCTACAGAAATGTGTTTGTTAACAATTTGCGCATTTTTTGACCGAGCAAAATTCTTTTGATAACTTTAGATCAGGTCCAGCTGAAGAGTGTATGTGCCAAGTTTCACGCAGACCGGACAAAATCCCAAGGAGGAGTTCGAAAAAGTAGGTTTTCCAGTGTTTGCGATTTTGTGAAAAAACGTTCTAACCAGAAGTGGGCGTGGCCAATCGCAAAGTGATTCAGCTCCACTCAGGGAATCTGGGGATACAAGGTTTTTGAATGTACGAAATACGGTGTGGGAGTTATAGGCAAAAACGTATTTTCCTCTGTTATAGCGCCCCCTGCAGGCGGATATATGTAGTTTTTTGTGTGTGAGATATTCGCAGGAGTCTGGACCAACCCTCCAAATTGCACCGCCCTCCCTTGCACGGTTTAGGCTGCAGCACCACTTTTATCGAAGAAAAATAAAAATAATAGTCTTTACAACTAGAAAAATTGCATTTCCTGCGAAAATACAATGTGAATGCTGAAGCGAAATCTGCTGAATGTACTGCCAAAAAGCTGAAAAAGCTGAAAGCTGAAATGCCAGAAAAGTTAAAAGGGCTGAAAAGCTGAAAAGGCTGAAAAGTTAAAGGCTAAAGGAGTTGAAAAGTTAAACATTTTTATTGCTGAACATGAAGTT
>CAEMYA010000678.1:277830-291204 GCA_903131615.1 Diplodus sargus | reverse complement strand
TGGGGCTGTGGGTCTCCCTCTGTCTGCATTCCTTGACTTACATAAGGAGAAACAATTGATTATGGTTCAGTCTAAACTAAGTAAACTCAAAAATCTGAATGTGTTGTCATCCAGACACCTCAGTAACTATTTACATTAAAATGCAGGCAATGCCTCAGGCTCCTCAGCTCATTCCTGCCTGCGCCGCAATTCAGCAGTTGACTCACAACACAAATAAAAACGACTATACTACACACTTAAAACACTACACTAAACACTTAATTACACACTAACTATACACTCCAAACACGCTATATGTTACAAATCTCTCAACTCTCAAAACTCGCTATCTCTGTCGCTGTCTGTATCACCGCCGACATCCCTCACACAACTTCCCGTTCCTCATCAACCAAACTTGCTGCCTGAACACTTAAGTGACAAAAGCCCGTTTTTACCGTTTCTTCTGCACCAGACACAAAGCAAACGTGACGGCAATGTTCGCGAAAAAGCGTGGCGGACATTATTTACCCTCAGTACGGTTTTGGACGTGCCAGTGGGTCCAGTCCATCGCTTCGGGAGGTGGGCCGTCTAGGTGGGCCGTCTGGGTGAGCTAGCAGCTAGCAGCTAGCTATACACGAACATCCACAGATTCCGATTCCACTTTGTTGTCCACGCGTCACCGGATCTCCTCAGACCCGAACAGACTCGGTCTGGGCTCATTTAGTCTCATTAATCCACAACAGTCAGTTTAGATGCACAGAACAGAACAGAACCGGACCGAACCGCCGGCTAATTCCCGGTACAGCTCGCGCCGCCGCAGGCATAAATCCGCTTTCCTCAGACCCGAACAGACTCGGTCCGGTCTCGTTTAGTCTCATTAATCCACAACAGTCAGTTTAGATGCACAGAACAGAACGGGACCGAACCGCCGGCGAAATCCCGGTCCAGCTCGCGTGACTGCAGGTACAAATCTGCTTGTTTCTTAACGTATGTCGTGGCTTGAGCTCTGCAGTGATTGACTCTGGTGCGCACGTGACTGTGGTGGCTCCGGTGGACAATGCTTGCTGAATGTGTAAAGCATTTATGAAATAATTAATTAACGGTAACATTGTAATCCAAACAAATCCGCATGGCACACCATTGAACCAAGCAGCAGCCATGTTGAAACTCTGAGGTCAGTCTGATCCTGAACTGCAGAGATATTTGAGGAATACACACACACACCCATTCACACACACACACAGACAGACAGAGATTCCTTGCTTTTATAGAGAGATAATTTCACAGCATGTTAAACACCAAGACAGGCTAGTTAACCAGCCATGTCACTGTCCACAAATCCCCCCCCAAAAAATTCATGAACAAATGAGCGTCTCTCCGACTGCAGCTTGAAGTGGTGAGTTGGACAGCAAACAGGATGTTGGAGGATCTCTTGATGCAGTGAATTCAGAGGGACGGTGTAACAACTGTAGTGTGGTGTAAACACTCATTAAGTCGGTTTACCAGCTTTTTCAAATCAAACAGGGTTAGTCACCCATTTATGAGTAATCCATTAGCTGTTATGGACAGTTCAGCCAAACACTTAGGTTACCCACTTTATAATGTACTCCAGCCCCGAGTATAGGCTTCTTGTTGCAACTTGTGTATTTCAAGCTTTGTGCTGTAAATAAGAAATTAGATTAGATTTATTTCAAATGTCGATGTGTCTGCAGCCAGTTCATGTCACTCATTTTAGATACAGGTTACTGTGCATTAATTCAGAACTTTCAAGGCGGTTCACTGAAACTACTGGAGGAGTTCCGGAGATGTTCATACATCAGAATCAAATTGACACCCTCCTGCAAATCAGAATCGAGCTTTCGCCTAGACCGTGGTATGAAAGTGAAACAAGTCAAACTTAAAAAAAAGAATCTCAATCTCACCTCAATTCATACACCTATGGGATCTCATTTCTAGTTGACAGCAATGCACTCGCTCCTATTTCCCCATGCATTCAAATCACGATGTTTCACGACTTGACTTAGTTGCTTCACAACAATCCAATTGCTATATCAGTCACACCTACACAATGTAGAGGAAAATACTATTAATTCAACATTCACACATACAACTTGGTCATCTCTCTCATAGACCTGACAAATCGTCGCAGAGGAACGTGTTGAATGAGCAGGAAGGAGGCAGTCAGAGACAGATCAAGTGCAAAAGTCTGTATATAGTGTAGAGGTAAATAGTAATTCTGAATGTAACATTTCAGTATAATGCAGATATTAAGTAATAAGGAAGGAAATTGAGTGATTGCAGAGGAAGATGGACAGCACTAATATACAGTGCATTGCCATATCCTTCAAGTTCACAGTTGCCTGACTGTGAACATGAAGGATAGACAGTTGTGGTGAAAAGTTTATATCCACTGGTAAAGAGCATGTACATCATGGCAGTCTTCAGTTCCAATGATTTCTACAGCTCTCATTTTTCTGCGATGGACCAAGTGGAACACATTACTTTGTCTCAAAAAACATTTATGAAGTTTGCTTTAATAATGAATTTTTTTTATAGGTCTTCTTAAGATGTGAACAGATCTGCTGGATCAAAAATATACATACAGTAACTTGAACAATCAATTTTGGTGATTCTCACCACAACTGATGACCTTTCTGGGCCCATTTTAACAGAGCTTGTTTGGTACAACCATTAGACTCAGCTACAAACACTACAATGAGAAAATCTCTAAGGAGCTTAGCATGGATCTGAAGGACCACATTATCGATTTGAACAAGTCAGGAAATACACTTGGAGCCTTTTCAAAGCAGTTACAGGTCCCAAGATTAACTGTACCAACAACTGTTTGATCGTGGCAGTGACACAACTGTGCCATGCCCTTTATACTTACAAACTACCACCTGCTGCTGAGAGGAAACTGGTCAGGGTGGTCAAGAGTCAACCAAAAACCACCAAGAGGCAAGTCTGCCTTCTGCAATGAATCAGAAGCTGCTAGAAGACAGGTGTCCGTGTCCACAGTCAAGTGTGTTTTACTTCAACATGAGCTGAGAGGCCAACATGCAAGAAAGAAGTCCTTGCTCCAGACACAGCACCTTAAAGCTCAACTGTGGGGGGCTGTACTGCTGTCAGTGAATCTGCTGCCCTAAAGAAAGTAAATGGAAAAATGAAGAAGGAGGATTATCTCCAAATTCTAAATGAAAACCTAAAATCATCAGCAGATCTTGGGTCTAGTTGGGTGGACTGTGCTAAATAAAGAAGCCCATGCTAGGAAGCCTACATCTACATCACTGCAGAATTTTCATTGCCGCTTCGCAATGCATCTTATAATCAAGACATTTCCACACCTCTATTTTGGATGGCTATCAAAAGCAGCTACCAGAGGTGAAAATGACATTTAACCAAATATTACAATTATTGTATGTATATTTTTGATCCAGCAGATTTGGTCACATTTTCAGATGACCTATAACAAATTCATCACTCAACCAAACTTCATGGATGTTTCTTGTGAAAAAGTAGTTTGTGTTCCACGAATTCCGTCACAGAAAATGAGTGCTGTAGAAATCATTGGAACTGAAGACGGATGTTATTTACAAGTGGATGTACGCTTTTAACCAAGGCTATATGTTATATATCGTCGTGTGTAAAAGTGCAATTCATGTTTTTGTTGAAAAAATAAGAATCGTGCGAGAGAATCATGATTTAATTTCCCAGGGAGAACAATCATGATTCACATTTGAGCAGGAATTTTATTGCCCTGTTTTACTGCCATGACTCTTTTTGATATATTTGTACTAATGTTGCTCTACAGGTATGTTGTCCCACCAGAGCATGGGAAAAGACTGGAACGACTTGCCAAAGGTATGTGATAGGTTCCACTCCAAAGATGGATTTTAATCTATTACAACAGGCACTTCACATCACATTTGTCTCTATTCCCCCTAGAAATGGATGATTCACACTGTTGCTTCCTAAATCTTAACCGTCACTTCAGTGATATAAAAGAAGAGGTCAAAACTACCTCAGTACTAAAAAGTACCTCAGAGACCACAACTGTAGTTACAGTTAAAATCCACTTCTAAAGAATATGTATATCGTGGCAGTCTTCAGTTCCAGAAGACTACCTTGTCACAAGAAACATCCATGAAGTTTGGTTCAGTAATGAATTTATTATAGGTCTTCTGAAAATCTGACAGAATCTGCTGGATCAAAAATATATGTACAACAAATTGAAAAGTTTGTGTGAATCACATTTTCTTTTACCTTCATTGACTTTTCTGAGCGCATTTTAAGGGCTTGTGTGATACAGCCAATAGACTCAGCCACAAACACTACAATGAGAAAGTATAAAGAGCTCAGCATTGATCTGAAAGAGCGCATTACTGATTTGAACAAGTCAGGAAAGTTACAGGTCCCAAGATCAACTGTACAAACAACTGTCTGCAAGACACAGTTGTGTCACTGCCACAATCAAACAAAGAATCTGGAAGACAACAAATTTAGCTGAACTTCAGCGATTCTGATGGAGGAGTGGTTAGAAATTCAGCCAGAGGACGACCAGAAGCTTGTGAATGGAAATCAGAAGCAGCTAACTGAGGTGAATAGGGCAGAGGGACATTTAAACAAATATTAGTATAGTTTTGACCCAGCAGATTTGGTCACATTTTAATAAGACCTACAATAAATTAATTAATGAACCAAACGACATGAATGTTTTTTTTGACAAAGTCATATGTATTATACTTGTTCCATCACAGAAAAATGAGAGCTGTAGAAATCATTGGAACTAGAGACGGCTGTGATATACATGTCCCTTACAAGTGGATGTACACTTCTGACCTCGACTGTACATTTCCACTAATGGTTACAGTTAGGGTTAGTGGGTCTTTAGTTGGTTTTAAAATACAAGAGCACAAAGACAGAATACGCTTTCACTGATGCTGTTGATATTTTCTGTATTTCCAGGATTCTTTCCAGGGAATGCTCAGAGTTGTGAAGCCTTCCTGCGCCACAAGATGACTTTGATTTCACCCTCAATCTTAAAGAAATATGGCATACCATTTGAAAAGGTGACCTTTCAGTTACTTTGTTTTGACCCCAATACACTGCTTTATGTTCAAGAATAAAGCTATAGAATTGCAAATAACTAAACTAACAGGTGTACTTTAATGTATTATCTCTTACGATTCTGTGTTGTTTTCATTTTCAGGTCACACAGGAGGCCGGGCAGTTCATTTTAACGTTCCCATTTGGCTATCATGCAGGTTTCAACCATGGATTTAACTGTGCTGAGTCGACCAACTTTGCCACCCAGCGATGGATTGATTATGGCAAACAGGCAACACTGGTACACAAAAACATAATTTAAACAGCTGTGAATGGATGCAGGAATTGTTGTAATGATCGCTCACAACGACAAAGCAATAATCGCTGATTCACGATTCATTACTTTTAAATCTTTAGACCAATCATTTGGCTTGAACCAAAGCAAAAGACTATTGATGCATGGTACTTGTGATTTGTTTAATGTTCGCACTGACTTACTGACAGTCTCAATAATCAGCAGATGGGTGTACCAGTAGTTTATCCTTTGAATTAATCAAAAACTCCATCATATGATGGAATCACACTGGCCGCGATGCCAAATTGGTGCCAAATGGTGAAGTGAAACACATGACCTGAGAGAAGACAGGAGAACTGTGTCTGACCATCCTCATATGGTCAACTTTTAACCTTTGTTATTATGGACATTAACATCTTCTCTCAAGTTATGTGTTCCATACTTAATAATGTTCCTTCCTTTTATCAGACATGAAAATATTGCAGCAGAGCACAGTGTCGCTACTGGTCAAAGTTGACCACGTGAGGATGGTCAGGCACAGTTCATTTGTTTCAGCAAACTTACTTCTCACATGTCATGTGTTCCATTGCATCATAGACATCGATTTTGCGTTGCGACTAGTGTGATCACATTGCAAGATGGTCTGTAGCTTTACTTGAAGCCTTAGAGTGGACAGGAATGACTGAAACTGAGATGCCCTGTGATCACCCTCATTAAACAAGTGTGGGCCACTTCTTGGTACTAATTTTAATTTCAATTACACATCTGCGAAGTTTGGTGAATGCATCCTGCATGGGCAAACAGTCAAACAAGATTTTTTTTAACCAAACCAAAGTGAAGATCCAGTGTTCATTAAACCCTCCCATGTATAAGTAAGTGTTGGATGGAACATACTAATTATTACTCTGTTATTAAGGCCTTGCCAGCAGTGAGGCAGATGCCAAGTTCACGCCACAGGAGTTTAGCTTGGATCCTGCCGTCACTGACGATAATTGGACAATAAACCCAGATCAGAGGCATTTGATACCGTGTCGGCCTTTGCTGAACCACAATATGAGCAGGGATTGTCAGGTATTCAGTGTAAAAAGAACCCCTGCTGCTTGTCACCCTAATCCATCTTTGCTTCGAATTGGCACACAGAAAACTTGGTCTGTTTGGGCCGGTCATTTCCGTGTCAAACTCTCATGTGTCACGTGTATTACAAGTTGGGTAGCATGAACAGTACAGTCATCTGACAACTTTGAAAGTGTGGCCTAGGCAAAAATGTTTTGTTCATTGTGAGGTTTGCAGAGGTCATTAGAATGATTTAACCTTTGGGTTCCGTGGTTGCACTCAGTTATTTTCTCAATAAAAAAGCCTATAACTGAAATGTTTGACTTCATGGTTGATCTGGAAAGGTCTGGAGCAACTTCAACTACAAGCGAGAATACTATTACTCAAACGCAACAGTGAATACGGCTGTTCTCAAAGCATTGTTTTGTTTATCCAGGACTGCCGTGGTGTAAACCTAGATCTTTGATTTCCTCCTAGTGTTCGTGCCGTCAGGATATGGTGAAGATCTCCATGGATGTGTTTGTATGCAAGTTTCAGCCTGATCGCTACAAGCTGTGGAAAGCAGGCAAAGACAACACTCCAATCGACCACTCCAAACCCACACCAGAGGCTTCTGAGTTTCTGAAAGGAGACAAGACCAAGTCTTCAGAGAGTCCAAGTGAATCTAAATTTGAGGAGCCCACCACTCCTATCCCGGAGGACAGGTCTGCACTTACATATCTTTTATGTCAGTCACTGGTTATCTTATTGTGGAGGTGAATTGTAGGAAATGTGTTTTCTTTTGTTCAATTTACTTTTAAGACTCAGGTCATTGCCTATGTATTTTATTTACGTTTATCTTAGCTACCAGAAGCCATTACCACTCTATTCAAATGCACTTCAGTACATACAACTGTAAGACTATAAACAGATCAAATCCGGCGGTATGGCGAAAACCCAGGTCTTCCCATTCATTTTAACGAGGGTAGTCCGTTTTGGTAGCGGTGCAGGCGGAGCTGAAAAGTAAAACCCAGCCGACTTTGGTGAAAAGATTTAAACTGACTCAACTTTTGGAGAAACACAGCCGTCACGTTGCGGTGGCCAATCACATAAACTGGTGATGAGTGGCCAGCAGAGCAGAATGGGTCAGTAGTGGGGCATGTTATTTAGCATGGTTAATAAAAATGCTTCAGAGGGAACACAACAAAACATTTCTCTGTGTAGCATGATGTTTCACTTGTGATCACTTGGCTTGGCCTTGTGCCCTAGTTTTAAAATACACATTAATGATCTGCCTGGCATCCAAGTTAATTACTGTAATTTTTAATCAGTGGCTGTGGACAAGCAATCAGCGAGGCACACCGCTTGATCTGGTGTATTAGCCTGAATGTTGAGTCACTGATCAAACTGCTGAAACATTCAAAGCAGTTTAAGGTACCGTGGTGTGAATCATGGCAGAGCTGACAATGGTTCTCTCTGTAACTAGTGAGGAGCTGCACTGCTTAAAGCTACTGATCAGTGACATCAGTTTCAGATTCAGTATAGTTTTCAGTCAGTTGAAGATTTTGTGTTTAAAGATTCATTCACACAAATGAACTTCACTCAGAATTGCTGCTTTGCTCTTACTAGACTCTGAGAAACAGTGTTTCCCTTTGAATCCTGTCACACATGTTTTCACTGATGTGTCCCATCATGCATCAGTCCAAAGCCTCGGACTGGGACAAAGCGTCAGCTTGATGCCCTCGAACCCCCTGAAGACATCAAACCTGAGTTAATCATGAAGGAGACTGAAGAGGTGGAGGTAAAGAGGGCCAAGCTTCCACACAAGGAATCTCCAACTAAGGTCCCTCTCAAGCCAGATAGAGGTAATGCACAGCTTTTTTTAAATTCCTAAATGTAGTAAAACATTAAATTCCACTTATGATAAAGGAACTGATCGTCAAATCTTTTTTCCTTATTGCTTTTTTTGTTTACATAATTCCTGTTTTGTTGTGAAATGTTTTGAAAATGTGATCGCGAGATAACTTGGATGGGGATAAATTGTAATTGGGTGGTTCTTCTAGACTCAAAATTTTATTGGACCGAATTGCCCAAATTCTGATGGTAAAACGAGTCATTTCACTGGGTTGTGAGGCTTTTATTGCTTTTCTACAGATGCGTCTTTCACAATGTTAGCTTTTGGGAAAAAGTCCCCTGTGCGTCACATGACGATTACACGGCTTGGCCACAACAGAGCTGGCTTCAAGGCCTGGCTCTCTTTGTGGGTCTCACGCACAGCTCCAAAAATAGAAAACCGGATTGCCTCAAATAAATTAATGTGTGGGAAACACTGCTGAGACACTCTGAATATCAACCTTATGTTTCACGCTTGCTCTGCCCTCTGCCTCATTATTGGTGAGGCTGACCAATAGCAATTTGGGGACTAAGCCAAATATCTATGGATAAAAATGTTACTTTTAGAATTAATGTCTCACACCAACATGTAAACCTAATGAGTCTGTTAAGCAAATTCGACAGTTTCATATGATATAACAAACTAGAGAGTCACATAGGGAGCCAACCTCCTGTACCGATAGTATCAGTAGGTGTAATAATTCATATCGATGCTGAATTGTTCTTGCAGACACAGTGAAAGTCAAACCGGAGCCTAAGAAGGAGAAAGACACCAAGCTGCAGACAAAATCGCAGTCCAAAGCCAGCACTAAGAAAAACAGACGAAGCCCTTTAAAGAAAGAGAAGAACGGCGTGTCAACTGGAGATGTGTGTCCTCCTGAGTCTATTAAGAGCCAGGTGGTGGCGCCGTGCTTTGAGGAGGCAGGCAGCAATGAGGAGCCTCAGTTGGGCAGCAGCTGCAGCCCAGGACACAAACTATTCCAAAGGACGCTGAGCCCTGCAGATGTCCTGCATGTTCACAGCTATGCCAAAGGAGACTACGGAGAGGGAGAAACCCCGGAGAAGAAGAGTGAGGGCAGTGACAGTGAGATGGAGAAAGACAACAGACATGTTAGCAAAGCAGTGAGTGCAAACAGATGTTACACCCATTTGAAAGTTCTGCCACATTTTGTTAGCCATAAAGTGCTTTTTGCATGTTTCAGCCGCTCAATGGTAATTGAGTGCAATTTACATGTTGATTTGATAAAGAATGCTGAACCAAAATTTTAACAATAACGTAAGGGCTTGAGATTTGAGTTGTGGTTTGGTTTGGCTTTCAAAAATAGTCAGATGTCAGTTTACATTGATGAGCCATCAAACCCAGAAAAGAAAAAAAAATCAGCAAACATATGCTGTGAAATGAATGAATGTAGATTGTTTTGTTGCATTTATTGCATGCCTCTTACCAGACAAATCAAATGAAAGAACACCACACAAGTTTTTTTATTAACATTGACACATTACTTAAACCTCACTTAAAGACAAAATAAAGATCAGTCTACACTGTAATGGATTACAGCAAGTTTGGTCCACATTTTAAGTTGTTAAGCATGCAAAAATGAAATCTGTTTCCCTCCAGCAGGTGGCAGAAGGGCTGGCTGCAAACAGAGAACCAGAGAGTGATCTAGGGCAGCTGCCAGGCCACCATCCACTCATAAATGATGGCATAAGTGACGAAGGTCAGCAACAACATAAGGGATGCCTCAACATCATACTTAATGTTGACTCAACATGAATGCAGTAGAACTTTATTATTCTCCCTCTCGTTATTTCATGCAAATGTGTTTGTTAACTTTGCTGATGTGTTTTTCTGTGCTTCAGAGGCTCCACAGGAGACCCCCCCAGTAGAGGAGGGTGGTCTGGAAGGGGAGAGCTGGGCTAAATCTCTGGCTCACCTGTGGCAGAGCAGGCCTCCAAACCTGAAGAAAGAGAGGGAATACAACCAGCGCATGTGCTCCAAACCTCCGTACTGCTCTATCTGTATGCTGTTCCACACATACCAGCAGGTGATCTGCAGTAGAACACACTCCACTCACTAGTTATTACAAGTCATCTATAGTTATACCAGCATATAGACGATGCACTGCAGAGTGCAGCAGGTGTCATGGAGGAAAAACAAGTCAGTTTGAAACTGAAGTTTCAGTTTGAGGAAAAAACATTCAAGAATAGGATATGACTGAACTCCATGTTTCTGTGTGCTGTGGCTGCTGTCAGACTGAAAGTGCGAAAAGCATGGATGGACCTGTTCTGGTGGCCGGTGGGCGGATGCGGACTAAACCTCTGATCCCGGAGATGTGTTTTACCACCACCACAGAGGAGGATTCTGAGTGTGAGGAGCGGCCAGTCACACCTCATCTAGAGGAAGATGGAACCAGCCTGCTCATCACCTGCTCTCAGTGCAGTGTCCGGGTTCACACCAGTCAGTACATACATTCTTGAACTCAGAATACTTCACACAACCTGTATGTACATGACTGAAGCCTTTTTTGACACAAACCTTGTCTACCTTCCTGTTGTGTCATATGTCAGTAGCACAGAAATGTGTTATTATACAATTAGACGGCAACATTTAAAGACTTTGGCATAATACAGCCACTGAAACCTACACTGACCAAACACTGTCTATGGGTGGCAGCACATGCTGACAGAGCTTCATGATAAACACTCTACCAGTGTGTCAGACTGAGTCTTTGTGTTTGTGTATTCCAGGCTGTTATGGTGTTGATCCAGGCAGTGTGAGCAAGGAATGGAAATGTGCACGCTGCAAGGCCAACGCCATGACTGAGGTCAGTGAACTCCCCAGGCTGAATTTACTCAACATGGATTTACTCAGCCTTGATAGACACTATCCGTGAAGGATTTTGCTCATAATTGTATGTCTGGACAAATGCTTGATCACATGTTCTTTATGCAGAATTGCTGTTTGTGTTCACTGAGAGGTGGAGCCTTACAGAAAGCGAACAACAACAAGTAAGTTGTTACAGTGTCATTAGAAACAGGAAAGGACATCATTAGGATTAGGATAACATTTACATATTCAAAACAAACTGGTTTTTTAATGCTAAGATGCTCAAACAGTCGGGATGTGAATCTTTGGGTGTCTCACGATTCGATTCGATTCCGATTCTTAAGGCAGCAACACACCAGCCCAACCGTTGGACGTCTGAAGCGTTTGGAGAGACTCGGACGAGGTCGGGAACATTTCTGTTCTGTTCTGAGCCGTTCGGACGTTGTCGGCTCCGACTGAGCATGCGAAGTCTGAGGAGGAGGGCTGTCGGACGTCTGAGCTGGTTGTGTGCCAGCTGAATGGCTGTTCTGATTGGCGGTGTGCTAGCGAATCAGCGCGGTGTGTGAGAGCGCGGTGTGTTTTTCTATGGACTCTGTTCCGTCATTCCTCGTTTTCATGCTTTGCAGGCAGTACTGGCACGCGACTAGCTGTTATTATGTCCGTTCAGGACAAATTAATTTGTGTTCGTTTGGTAATGCCTCACTGCATGTTTAGTATGCAGCAGTTTTTTTTTTTGGCCTTTATGGCTTTATTGATAGTACAGATGAAGAGGGTGACAGGAAACAGGGTGAGAGAGACGGGGAGTGACACGCAGTAAAGGGACCCGGGCCGGGATTCGAACCCGGGTCCGCTGCAGCGAGGACAGAGCCTCTAAACATGGGGCGCCCGCTCTACCGACTGAGCTAAGCAGCGCAGTTTGCAGCTGTTTTTATCTGAAAGTTAAGTTTCGTTTTGAGCGAAAGTAAAGAGAGCTGCGTGCATAAGCCTCTCGTTTACAACTCACAACACAAGCGCCAGCTGCTTATTGCATCTCGCGCAAGCGCAGAACATACACGCTGCTGTGGAGTAGGCAGCACATCGAAGTGGTGTGTTTCAATGCAACTTTTGTGCCGAACGGGTCAGAAGAGAAGCAACAGAGTGGTCGTAGAGTGGTCGAATAAGGCAGTTGGACGTCTGGGCGGTGTGTGGGGGCCTTTAGGGTCACGATTCGGTTCAAAATCGATTGTCGATTCAACCGATTGTCGATTCAACCGATTCTCGATTCAACTGATTCTCGATTCAAAAATTAATACAATGCATAGTGTGTTAAGGCAAAATATGGCATCAAAACAATACAGTTTGTATAAGATAATGTGATTTTTAAATAAACTGATTCCAATGATTTAATCACACAAAGGCAAACTTAAGACAAAAGGTAACATCTATCTATGGTCACATTATGCTATATAAGAAATGAGAACTTCCTCCATGAAATGCACAACAGCACAACTTTAATAGCGCAATCTGCTGCAGAATGAAAAAAGCAAGCCCTTAAAGAATTTGTTTTGACTAGATGAATATGGGTTTTGAAAAAGTTGCTGTCTCTCTGCTTGGAAGGACGGTGCTGGCTACACTGTGTGTGGATGTTATGACCTGCACCTTCTTTTTGTGCACTTTTGTTTGACATTGTGCCTGCAGTGCATGGCTGCCCTTGTTTGCATAGTAATAGCCGCTTATATACTGGGCAGCAAGTCGCCAATTTGACCATCCTTTTTGCGGCTCGGTCCGAGGATTTCGACAGAAGCCGGTAAATTGGAGGTCTGTCCTGGTCCGCCAATTTGCCACCTCGGCGGGTACACTTTTATCCAACTCTATTCCGATCTAAATCCGAGACGTCGTTATGCCGGAAATTGCGTGAGATGGGCGGAGGTGTGGATGACCGGCACTGTTGTGTGCCCCACAGCTGAGGAGTTTTAAAACCAGGAAACAGCTGATCACAGCAGTCACCTTCACTTCATCCGCGGACGTCAAGATGAGCAACTGGACAGCTGTTGAGATCCAGGAGATGCTAGCGTCTCCTCGGTCTCTGAAGCTGTCTTCGCTGTTAGCTTGTTGTTGTAGCGGCTAGCTAGGAACGGTCGCTACTTTCAAGTAGGGCTGGACGATTAATCGAATTTTGATCACGATTTCGATTTTCGCTACTCACGATCATGAAAACACTGTAATCGAAGAAAAACGATTAATGTGCCGCTGCGCGGCGTCTATGCAAATTACTGCGCTGTAAAAGCACAGTGAACGCACCTGTGTCGCATGCAGCTGCAGC
>CAEMYA010000678.1:262386-274213 GCA_903131615.1 Diplodus sargus | reverse complement strand
TTTTTTTTTTTTTTCGATATGCCTCGAGACAGCCAATCACCAACATTACTAGATCTTGGCAAAACAAGCATACTGAATGGGTAATGGTTCACTGATGGTGATGAGATTAATGCCTTAGCGACTGAAATTTGGTATCACATGACGAGATATTTTACCCAGCTCTATCCTAGAGACAGCTACTGTAGTACACACTACCACAGAAACAGTTTTAAGTTTTTTTTCAGGTGTAGGTAAATGTTACCGGATAACCTCACTACCATGCGAGATGCAATAACAAAACGTTACAGTAGTACTGTGGGTACAACTAAACATGTATAAAATTTTGTGACTGCGTTGAAATGAAACTGCACGTAAAGTCGGGGGCCACTTAGGGGAACTCTGCCTTCATTTTGGTCTCAACTACACATCTGTAAAGTTTTGTTATTGCATCTTGCACTTTTGTGAGGTTATCGCACTGACAAAATCTCCAATCTGCTTCTGTGGTAGCCCCCACTACAAAAGATATTTCCAGGACCACATTTTGCCATGATGTCACACACGCACAAACTCTCAAGGCACAACCACAACAGCCACGCTGTTACAGCTCCTAAAAAAAGAGTTTTCCTTTCGTGATTACCTGTCCTGTCATGTGGTATGGCTCATTTAATGACAGATCTTTCATTTATATTTACATAACTGCTGCTATATATTAAATATATATACTACTACTACTACTACTACTACTACTATATATATTACTACTAATATATATACTACTTTGTTGCTTCATATTTGTTATACCCTAAATTCTCATAATTAATGTAGGTGGTAGAGGGAACCAGCTCTCTTCTTTCAGTCAGCCATGACTGGATGTTGTATATTTCATTTACACATCTATTTCAGTTTTGTACCACAAATCTAACAGTCCAGACAACTTTAGACTATAATTTGGCATGTACAAATTATCACCACTGAGGATGTGACATGCTGTGAACATTAACCAACCCTCCAATCATTTGCCATAAGGCAAACCTGCTATGTTGTTATGCTCCTTGCATCCTGGTCCTACCTGTGATCATTTGGCCACACTGACAGATAAAAAATAAATGCAGTCAATCAGGACATGAGGCAGATCATCACAAGTGTTTTGTATTTGCCTCAAGCATAATAAGCATTAGTATGAAAAATGTTTTTGTTTCTGCAAGCACACGAGAAGACCTTATGTCTCTGTGAATGTTTCTATCCATTTTAACACCATACACCTAATAATTCATGTAGTACAATGTAGTACAGTATAGTATATACAGTTCGATTTAAAACTCTGCAATGTGTTTTTTGTCCATCAGAGTCGAGACTGTGCTCAGCTTGGACCCCCACCCCAAGGTGAAGTGGTTCAGGTGCGATGGACGGACGGCCTGGTGTATGGGGCCAAATTTGTGGCAGCGCATTCCGTCCACATGTACCTGGTACGATATGTTTGATTGTGTCATGTAACAAAGGTTGAAATACTGAGACTGATAGTACAATAGGCTTACAATTCATATCCTTAAGAATACACTAATCAACAAGTTCTAACAGTGGCAGTTATTTTATCTTTCATCTGGATTACCGTGAGGTTACCAGTGAAAATACAGCGTCCATGTAATGAAGTAATCCACCACCTTGCCCAGGTTTGCCAAATGTCCCTTTGTATTTTTTTGGAGAGAGCCTGCTGTTTGGGCTGTGGCCTGTCATGAACATTCATACAGGAAGTTTCATACAAGGTGCTTTACCATGCATTGTAAGCAGGTCTCAGGAGTCCTCTGGTCTGCTGGTTTGTAGTGCTGAGATTCTGAATGACTGTTAACACTGCCAGCCCAGTTATGTTTTTGGCATATCCAGAATGTATCCATATGGATTTAAGGAAGTCTGGACAACAATAAACAACATTAAAATCTGATCTAAACCACATTTGGCCTCGGTTTGAAATGCGATTCAAATCACATTTCTTTGGATGTGTCTGGTACAGACACTCACATCAGATTGCAGTGTCTTTTGTGCCACCTGCAGCCCGATGTAAAATTAGTTCATGTCCAGATAGACAGAAGTGCATCAGAGCAGCTTAGCAGAATCCATGTTGCTACTAGCAGAGCAGTATGGAAGACAACACAGAGAACAACAGCCTGTGGAGTCAGACTGAAATTAACGGTCTGCTTGGGGACTCGACAGGATGATTGTTTCAAGAGCGAGATAATGGCTGTCCATTTCTCATGCTTCTGTGTTGGAAAGCGGTGTCAATTATTAGTAGTGACTAATGCCTACATTGTTACCACAGCAACACATTCAGATTGGTGATGTCTGGAACCAAAATCCAATATGATAACTCACAAATAACCAAGCAGGCAGTCTGTCTTGGGGGTCTGAGCAGGGAGAGACTCCCAATGACTGGAAATCAACTAGTAACCGGCTGGAAGTCGGCTGGCTGCTGAGAGGGGAATGTTCTTTTCACTGGTGTTCTTAAGTTGTTATGGGAGGTTTGTTTCTTGTCTTGTTTCTGTCTTCTTTCCTGATTTTTTGTTATTATCAAGCATTTTGTAAGTGCTGTGTTTGAAAAGTATCGGTTGGAATTATTTTTATGTCCTGACTGTATTTCTGTAATGCAGGTGGAGTTTGAGGATGGATCGCAGCTAACAGCCAAGAGAGATGATGTCTACACATTGGATGAGGAACTCCCCAAGAGAGTCAAATCCAGACTGGTGAGTGCAAATGAACTTTTTCAGTGTAGGAAGGAGTCAAAGAATGAGTCGAAAGTCAGAGTTTGTAAAACCAGTGAAAAAAGTTGAAAAAATGTGGCACTGTTGACGTGCAGCCTTGTGTTTGTCCCTGTAGTCTAAAGCATCGGACATGAGATTTGATGGGATCTTTGAAGAAAGGGAGATCATCCAGGAGTCAAAGAGACAGAGAGTGATCAACTCACGTTACAGAGGGGACTACATCGAGCCTGTGATTTACAGAGCCATCATGGAGTAACCCTCATTCCCTCACCTACACACCAGCAGCACTGACTGAACTGTGCTCACTGTACCTTAACCTAGCAGCTAGCCACTGACAGAGTGTAGCTCCAGATTACTTCCTTCAGGACCCACTTTGGACTGTTTTTTACTTCTTGTTCATCTATCTGTCAACATCAGTGTTTTTATTTAACTTTTTCCACAGGACTACACATAGGCTGATTTCCAGCCCTGACAGGAAACTATAGGAAGCAATATGAAAAAGGCTTTTGTTCACCTTTCTGATGGAAAGGTCTTTTAGAAAAGACATGGCTGGAGTTAAAGTAAAGCAGTGTTACATGTATTACTCTTTGCAAAACATTTCAATAAACTTTACCTACCTGTTTACCTAGGTTTAAAGGATATGCTGCCATCAGTGCCTATGATACAGAGTGTGACAGGTATCAAAAGTCAAAGTTTAGTGTCATTTGTACCCTCATTTAGAATATTTAATTAGTAATTTGAGCCCTAAAATGGCTAAATTATTTATTTGTAATTAACAGGCTTATTGCTACTGTTCCTGTAGTTTCTGTCCTCTCTATTCTTCATAGTTTCATTAATGAGTTGCTTGTCTGATTTAAATATTGTCCTGGAAAAATCAAAACTATTTAGGACTTCAACTAACAATATTGTCTATCAATCAATCTTCCATTCTCTCAAACTCACACTGAGGTTTTGTAGCTAACCCAGAAGTTAGCATTGCCTTGGTTAGCTCCACAAAAAGACTAAGATTTTTGAATTGTGATTTTAGAAATACTGCAGCAAATATTCTGTGTCAAACACAAGTTTTTGATATTTCCAGGTTTTGTTCATCAAGATAATCTCCACAGATGAACGCCACTTTGTGATGTTTGAAGCATAAATTAGATGTTTAGCAGTAAAACGCTAATGTCAGGCTATAAACAGACAACATCACGGTCACGTGACTTCTTATTATACAATTACCATACAGGTTTTCTATAAACTGATCAATGTACAAGTCAAAGTTAGAATAGTTTGTAACTAAAGTGAGCCTGTTAAGACAGACTACTGAGTAGATGAGTCTCCATGTTCGCTGTGAGGACGTTTAATGTCCCCGACAACCTCTGTAGTCTCATTTAGACACTTGTTAGCAACTGCTAACTGTTTTTAATCCATGTAACACTTTTTAATTCAAACATGATGTATTTACTCATGTATTTTACATCATAGACCAAAATGTGAAAATCTCTTATTTTCTTTTTATTAAACTCTCAGATCTTATTTCAGGCATCTAACCCTAAACCAATTCAACAACCCATAGACTACGAGATGGGGGAATCACAAAGTGCAACACTATTTAGTGGAAAATGTCATTTAAAATGAACATGTTCAAGTTCTTTTGACCAGTGTCATTAATCAGTTGTTGTTTAGTTTATATGAAAACATAAAGGCAGCATGCTTCACATTGTTGTCGCACTGTTGAAGGTATGTTTTGGCATTGTTTTGGGAGGAAAATGAAAAGGTTCATGTTGATAAGTTTTCTTTCATGATGAAACAGCATTGCCCCTAATACCTGCCACACTCCATATTCTGAAGAGGGCCACTACATTAGAAAATAATGCAGTATCCTAACTGTACAGAACTTGTTGTTAATTTCATTGATAAGCTTTAGCTAGCTCTTGTTTACTTTGCAGGGTCCCACAGAGAATTGCTTATCTACTTACAACAGAGGAACATAGCTGAGTTGAAAGAAATTCACAAAGTCAGACAAATACATTTCTCAGTAAATATTGTTTGAAAGTAACCAAATCAAAAACAAGTCCTTTCTGAGCCCATTAAAACAGTCCTGTATCCAACCTGAAAGGGGCCCAACGGGTCAGTTAGCAGCGCTTTAATCTCTTTCCAGGCATACGTCAGTAATCAAAATTGCACTAATATTGTCCTGTAATTGAAGGCCTAATTCGCCCAAAAAGTTGATTGTTTTTAATAGTAAACAGACACCCTGACAAAACACAGTATATGTTGTCCAAACGGCAGCTGCACACAAACTAACTCATCTAAAATGGAAAACTTTGTACTGTCATCAGGACCTCTGCCATCAGAGAGTAAGGTTTAGACCCTAGATTACAGATCTGAGGTATTTAGTCCATTCTGTATTTCAGTAATTGGACACATGGTTAAGCATGGCATTCACAGAATTATCGTATTTTCTGATCATAATAAGGTCCAATTACTGCGTTTAAAAAAAAAAAAATTAAAAAAAGTGGTTTTGGACAACCCGCAAACTCATTTTTTCACACTTGCCGGTAAAATCATTTGCCGTCACTCAAGACTTCATGGGGAGACACCAAATACAAAAATGATAATATAGATGCAGTATTCCCTTAGGTGGGAGCAATAGCATTTAAAGCACTGATGAAGCCTCCTCTCCAGCTGCATTCCTTTCCATGTAATGTGTAAGTGACGAGAGCTTATACATGCTCACTTGTTTTTACCAGCCTATTTATTTAGGTGCTTTTAGAAAGTCACCTCAGCTTTACAGACAGGAGTCTGCAGTAATACTGGTGGTGTTGAGGTTAATGATTAATGTTCTGTTTTTTTCTACAGTATATAGATGAATTTTAAAGAACCCAATCAGAATTTTGATGCGCTTTGTCAGCCCAGTTGTTTTCTAACTCTTCTACTGAAAGTTTGCATTGCACTTTTATTGAAATCCAGTTTGCGAGGAAATTTGAATAGGTGTGTGCTGCCATTGCTAATTTGTTGTAAATCTGTTTCAGAATGTTTATAAAATAAAATGTCCAATGGATTGTGCGCCCCTCCCTCTTGCTACTGGAACGAGGTGGCCAGGTGTCATCATCTGTCTGTGAGAGTGCAGGCAGAGGGATATTAGTTTTCTTGTTCATAGTTGCAGTTCAAAGACCCTGCTTTCATCAGTCCAGTGGAGATTGAATATATTTTATTCATAAAGTATCAATAGAGTTGTACATTGGGAGGGGGGATTTTCTATTCTATTTTATTTTGTTGTTTTGTAAAACATGTTCTCAGTGTATTTTCACAGAAACCTGTGCGTGTAAATGTCATGTTGTCTATTTTAAGATGTTACCTGTTGACCCAGGAGATGAGCTGAGATCAGTCTGTTCTTGTTGTCACTTCCTGAAGGGAAATTACTGAACTTCCAGATTATCATTCAAGCATTTTGTAAAATTAATTTGTTTGTTTCAGTAAAGAAATTTGCATCAGCACTCTTTGTCTGTCTTCGGTCAACAGATTATTCCTTCAAATTTGGTACATGTAATTCATTGGATACTTCATTTGTTTTCTGACCTTTTTGGATATCAAACATCATAACTTCGTCATTGTATTCTCTCAGACATTTGTGTGATTTTTTAAAAATATCCATGTGAGGTATCTGATGAATTCTTAAGTTATGGAGAAACAAGAACTGTGACATCATAACATTCTACTAGAAATCTTCTGTTCCATAGCTCAGGAAGGCCCAGAGGTATACAGCTGCAAGGTGGTAATTCAAGTTATTTCTTTGCATCAGTTTTTCTCTGAAAGAAAACTTATCCCAAAAATGAAAAAAAAAAACTCCATCCCCTCCTCCCTCCATGCTAATAGGAAGTCTGGTCAAGTCTCGTCCACAAAGTATTTCTGTAACTTCTAGGGCTGTAATCAACCAAAGAAATCCTTGGTCGACCAAAGCTGTGAAATTTAGACTAAAAATTGAGTAACTGGGGGGGATTAAAAAAAATAAATTAAAAATAAACATAAAGACTAGTAGTGTATTTGCTTTAGATTAAATCATTTTTGACCCTATTATTTAGCACTGAAATTAATTAATTTAAGTGAATTAATTAATAAACACACTCCAGTCTGTCGGCTCTGGCAGCGTTTTGCATCACATGCATCTGCGCAATATCATAGCCCAGGCGTGGTCTGGGATTATCTAGGGGATGCTGCCGTTGCGGGCGGGTGCGTCTGCAGTTTAAAAATGATGATTAAACTAAAACATTGAAATATGCCAATTCTGATATGTTCATAAACTTAAAACGGACGGAGCAATAACGCAGACAAGTTAGCCTACCGTTTTAGGTGATATGCCATGTTTGTAGTCGAGCTGGGATATACAGACTGTTGTTTGCAAACTTTGCATTCGACTTTTTTCTAAATTATATTTTTATAAAATGCTGCCACACTGCTGATGTCTTTGACATGGTAGAATAGGAATGACTGTAAATGAAACGCTTAAAAATAAATAAATATTTAACAAACCACCGGACCTAGGCCTTCTAGAACATTCTTCAGTCTGTTTGTCTGTAGTGGGTTGGGCTAATCCAAAATAGTGAAAACAAAACACCCCAAGTCAAATATGCCATATGCAGGACACACAGCATTGGGATGGAGAGGACCCGCTGCGTGTTTACGCACTGCCATAGCAGCATTAACACGCCAAAAATCGACCAATCAGAATTTCGGTCGAGCCAGAACGTATCGACCAATAAATCAACCAGTCGACTAGGAGGTTACAGCCCTAGTAGCCTCACAGCAAAACAGCTACTCACTGTGTGGGGCCGTGTGGTTTTAGATTTTATTTATTTTGTTTAATTTGAGATCACTTGGCACTTCCAGAGCTTGGATAATGGTGGACAGACTTGCCATGTTTTTCACATTTTTAATGTTTGAAAAGTCTCCAGCAACTTCGATTCTTTAGGAGGATGCTGCAATGCTGTTTTGCTGTAAATCTCCAGAAATTTTATGTGGAATGTGTGGAAACTTTGAAATCGACATGGGGGTGAGGAGTTTATGTCTGTATGAATAGCCATCCCCCCATTATCCTGAACTGTAACAGACTATCTGCATGGTCATGGAGGCACTGCTGGGATGAACGAAGTGAGGCTGGTATCCCAAAACTGAGGGAGACGCCCTCATCAATCATCCCAAACCAAAAGCAACCCAGGTGGCAGAGAGTACAGCTGCGTTTGGAGTAAAAGCCTAGCCAAGGAAAGCATGCGTCCTGAGGTGCAGAGTGTCCACTAGGGAGCAGCAAAGTCCACGGTAACAGGCAAAACAACATCCCACAGCTCTGCTTGTCACTCACCTGTCGAGATGGGTCCAGAGATTGAGATTCTACAGTTTGAGATTAAGGCAGCTCTTTTCCAATTTGCCACGGATCAGTTAATGGAAATAAGTGACTTTCTTGATATGTCAGGAACAAATCAAGAAAATGTAGTTGGCAAGACTCGTAATGCTCTTGTTTAGCTTATCATCCATCACGTTGAACGTGATGAACTAAGTG
This sequence comes from Diplodus sargus, assembly GCA_903131615.1. Taxonomy (NCBI): domain Eukaryota; kingdom Metazoa; phylum Chordata; class Actinopteri; order Spariformes; family Sparidae; genus Diplodus; species Diplodus sargus. The sequence goes on along the minus strand of CAEMYA010000678.1, from coordinate 265,942 downwards.
AACTTGAAGATGAAGGCATGTCGGAATTGTTGAGCCTAATGGACACGATAACGACCCTGCAAGAGGCTAACAAAAATACCATGGCTGAAAAAGATAATGAGGAACAGGAGAAATTAAAGAGAGAACTACAACAGCTAAAACTTATGGTGCAACAGAAGGAAACTGAAATGCAAGAACAAGCTAAAAGAACTGCAAAGAGCATAGTAACCAATGAAACTGTCCCAGTTCACACAGCCCCTGCCCATGCAAATAGCCCACCATGGCGAAAAGACTATAAAATCTCAGGTCAAACTGGCGAACCTGGACAAATAGACATACTTACCTTTTCTAGTTTGGCTCGCCAAATTGAGAATGGTCTCAGTAAAGGTTACACTGAATCGGAAATAGTGGATGCTGTTATCAGAGCCATTGTGCCGGTCTGCAGCTGCGGAGCTATCTGGAAGGTAAAAGTGATCTGCCTCTGCCTACTCTTAATCAGAGCAATGGATTTAAGACAGAAAATATTGTTTGCATCTCAGGAAGCTGAGTCCAGCTGCAAGTATGACCCTGCGCTAGTGCAGAACATGTTCATGCACACAGTACTAACAGGCCTTCAAAATGACTGCATCAAAACTGATCTTCAACCTTACCCGATGCAACCCACCACCTCAGATGAGTTGCTTTTGGAAAGGCTGAATATGTGTTAATGAGAAAGAGAGACAAGATAAAAAGAGACATGCTACACAACAGCGGCTCACTGCCGTCCATGCTGTCCAGTCTAGTGATGCAAGTGAAGACAAGAAATTCGGCTCCCTGTCCCACATCAAATCAACTTCAAGCCTCCTCACCCACAAAGCCCTCCATAACCAGGCCCCTTCCTACCTCACAGACTTGCTCCACCACCACACTCCCTCCCTGCACCAGTCATTACCCAAGGGTAATGACTGGTGCAGCCCAGTTTCAGCAGAGGTTTGCTCCACAGAGATATCCAATGTCACGTCCCAGACCAAGGAGTTACATGTGTCAGCAGCGAGGGGAGGAATACTGCCAGCATTGCTACAGGTGTGGGAGTAGTGAGCACTTCCGTGCAGGCTGCAGAGAATACAGAGGACCGCCTGGCGCTGTAAGAGAGAGCCCTTTAAACAAGGAGAGGTGTCTGGGGATACAAGGTTTTTGAATGTACGACATACGGTGTGGGAGTTATAGGCCAAAACGTATTTTCCTCTGTTATAGCGCCCCCTGCAGGCGGATATATGTAGTTTTTTGTGTCTGAGATACTCACAGGAATCTGGACCAGCCCTCCAAATTGCATCACCCTCCCTTGCACGGTTTAGGCTGCAGCACCACTTTTAGCCAGAGAAAAATAAAATTAAAAATCTTTAGAATTACAATAGGGTTCCTAGCACCGCTGGTCCTAGGAAACGTGTATGCTTGCATACGCGTTCCCTCAGCCCCTCGGGCTTGGCCCCCTAATAGTCATTACGATTACAATAGGGACCTCGCAGGTCGAGACCTGCTTGGGCCCTAATAATAACTAGAACTGCAAGCAGTTATGAACAGGGGCCAAGCCCCCCCACGCAACTCGGACCCCGTGCACCGCAGAGCCCACCGAAGTTGGCCCCAAAGGATGCCGGGCTCGGGGCAAAAGTGAGGACACAGGTCAATGTCTGAGCCGTGGTATTCGCTGTAATGGGAAGTGCGCTGAAAGCGCAAAAGGCTGAATGTGTTCCTATTTGGATATGTTGTAATAAGCCACGCCCACATTGACCAGTCATGATGACCACCTTCAAGATATCGCCTCAGGATTGGCCCTTCATCATACCGACCAAATTTCATAAAAATCGGTGTAGCCATTCAGGAGATATAAACTTCTCATCTTTTTAGTGCCCCCTAGTGGCCAAAATTCGCCAAATTCGGCTCATCCCTCCCCAGTCCCATGCCAACCAAGGATCTTAAATTTGGTGTTAATAGCATTTAGTTTGACTGAGATATCAAACAGTTTACATTTTTATAGCTAGCTACAGAAATTTGTTCTTTAATAATTTGCACATTTTTGACCGAGCAAAATTCTTTTGATACTTGTAGATGAGGTCCAGCTGAAGAGTGTATGTGCCAGATTGGACAAAATCCCAAGGAGGAGTTTGAAAAAGTAGGTTTTGCATATTTGGCGATTCAGCAAGCGAAATGTGCAGCAGAAGTGGGCGTGTCCTATGTCAGAAAACCCAGGTCTATTGATGGAACATATGGATATTAGGTTTGCGAATGTGTTATTCAAACTGTGGAAGTTACAGGCAAAAACACGATTGCATCCATTATAGCGCCACCTATATTCCAATTTGCACCAAATGTGACACAGAGCCTCTGGATGACTTCAGGAATAATTGACATAAGTTTGATGTGGAAAGCATTTAGTTTGACCGAAATATGAAACAATATGTGTTTTTTAGCGAGCAAAAAAGATTGTTTGGTTATAACTAGCAGAGTTTTTGGAGTGTGAGGTATCTGGAGGACAACACATTCTGATTTACTGAGCTTGGATTCAATCATGACTCATTGATTTTCATTGTGTGAGTGAAGGTCCTGGAGGAAGCTCCCAACTGTAAGGAATTAAAGGTTAACAGACTATAAAGTGCTTAGCTAAGTTTGATCTGCATGCCAAATAGTGGAAGATGCCTAACACAGGTCAAACTCCTCTTTTAGTCCATTCGATAAATTTGGCAAAAGGACCAATCAGAGGAAGTGGGTGTCCTGGAGAAGGGCCTCTAAAAAGGCCCTCACAGGAAGAACAGGGGGTGGCATTTTTTAGGGGCTCCTGAGAGCAGAGGCTGTCAGGAGTTTTGATAGAGGAGAGGGCAAAGCATTTAGGCATAGCTTTTACCATAGATTGGATAATATCAGAAAGCGGCCGCTTCTGATCCGGACTCAAGGCTCTAGATTCTGCTTCAATAAAGATGTCTCTATCAGCCACAAAGCCTTGCCTCCGCAGAATTCTTTTATCATCGAACTACGCACCAACACCTCTGAAGACGAGAGCCCAGAAACTACAAGTGCCAAAATTCTTTTGATAACTTTTCATCAGACTCTTCTAGATGTATGTGCAAAGTTTCAGGCAGATGGCGCTTAAATTGTAGGAGGAGTTCGAAAAAGTAGGTTTTTCATTCCAAGCTGAGATGGCGACACTCAGATCCACGAACCTGTCTGGCGCTGTGAGAAGGCAGAATCGCGACACAACTTCCAGTCCAGATCAGCCTTATGAGCTTTAAGTAACACTACATTAACACCGCAGCGGCCGTTCGCCAATTCTCCGCCGTTGTTCGTCACACAGAGCGAAACATCGCTGTAAAGACGAACCGCTGTGTAATTCACACAGAAAGCCTAAAGAGACGTGACGGTACACATCATGACCATGAGGTGTGTGTTTTAAAGGGGTTTCCCCGGTGTCTCCCCTGTCACTGAAAACCGACGGAGACTGTTTTCCGGGGTAAAGTTCACTGAAGTCTCGGTCCGGAGGGCTGACCGTCGCGGAGATTTTTTTTCATCAGAAACACTCAGTGAGGTAAAGTTTTTTAGCCGGTGA
>CAEMYA010000678.1:242311-259013 GCA_903131615.1 Diplodus sargus | reverse complement strand
ATAGATATATAGATAGATATATTTATATAATATAAATATAAATGTATATATATATATATATATATCAGTGGCGGCTGGTGACTGAAAAAATTGGGGAGGACAGGAGGAAAACCAGTCCACGGTGTCATGTTAGTGTCAATCGCGGTGTTTTATTTTGAAGGGTAGGGTCAGGACCGGATTCTCTCGTGTTTGTTAGTTTGACTTCCTGTCCGTCTTGACGCCATCGCTCGCGGAAAATAGACCAGATGAAACGATCGCTGCAGGGCACGAGCTGGCCACGTGTCTGGTGTGTGTGAACGACACAATCGGTTAAAATGGGCCGGTGAGTCCCCGGCCGGCTAATAATGTACAGTGGGCTAATATAGCTACAAGACAAAATAAAAAAAATAAAAAAGTGTAACCCTTCCGGAATACGATCCCAACTCACCTGTGTGGGAGGCAACTGCTGCTGTGCTACCGCAGGAGTCAAGTCATTCTTAAAGATAGCACAGAACATCACACTCATCACAATCGCCCAAAACAACTGTGTTGCTGCTCTGTATTGTGTCCCGGTCGTGCCGCTAACGTATGTCCTCCAGCAGGACGAACGAAACGAAAACTATGAATTATTTTTCTGACTGCTTCTCTCTAATTTCTCCGAACAGTTTTTTTTCTTTCAGAAATGTGTTTATTAGGGGGCCAAGCCCGAGGGGCCCAGGGAACGGGTATGCAAGCATACCCGTTTCCTAGGACCAGCGGTGCTAGGAACCCTATTGTAATTGTAAAGATTTTTATTTTTATTTTTCTCCGGCTAAAAGTGGTGCTGCAGCCTAAACCGTGCCAGGGAGAGCGATGCAATTTGGAGGGTTGGTCCAGACTCCTGCAAATATCTCAGACACAAAAAACTACATATATCCGCCTGTAGGGGGCGCTATAACAGAGGAAAATACGTTTTTGCCCATAACTTCCAAACCGTATGTCGTACATTCAAAAACCTTGTATCCCCAGATTCCCTGGATGGAGCTGAATCACTTTGCAATTGGCCACGGCCACGTCCGGTCAGAACGTTTTTTGACAACATCGCAAAAACTGGAAAACCTACTTTTTCGAACTCCTCCTTGGGATTTTGTCCAATCTGCGTGAAACTTGGCACGTACACTCTTCAGCTGGACCTGATCTTAAGTTATCAAAAGAATTTTGCTCGGTCAAAAAATGCGCAAATTGTTAACAAACACATTTCTGTAGCTCGCTATAAAAATGTAAACTGTTTGATATCTTGGTCAAACTAAATGCTATTAACACCAAATTTCAGATTCTTGGTTGCCATGACACTGGGAAGGGATGAGCCGAATTTGGCGAAGTTTGACCAGTAGGGGGCGCTAGAAATTGATGTTGGGAAGTTGATATCTCTTGAACGGCTACACAGATTTTTTACGAAATTTGGTCAGTATGATGTAGGGCAAATCCTGAGGCCACATCTTGAAGGTTGTCATGACTGGTCAATGTGGGCGTGGCTTATTACAAGATACACAACAGACATTAATTTCAGCCAAACTATTAATCTGAGAGCTTTGAAATTTATATGGTACATAAAGAATAGGACACAGTTTTTCCAAAACAAAAATTGCACATGTACTCCACTAGGTGGCGCTATAATGGATGCAATCGCGTTTTTGCCTGTAACATCCACATTTTCAGTAACATATTTGCAAACCATATATCCCTATGTTCCCCGAATAGAGCTGGGTTTTCTGACATAGGACACGCCCACTTCTGCTGCACATTTCGTTCGCTAAACTGCCGCATATGAAAAACCTACTTTTTCAAACTCCTCCTACAATTTAAGCGCCATCTGCCTGAAACTTTGCACATACAATCTCCAGAAGAGTCTGATGAAAAGTTATCAAAAGAATTTTGGCACTCCAAAAAATCTGCTCGTAATAACCAAACAATCTTTTGTGCTTGCTAAAAAACACATATTGTTTCATATTTCGGTCAAACTAAATGCTTTCAACATCAAACTTATGTCAGTTATTTCTGACGTCATCCAGAGGCTCTGTGCCAAATTTGGTGCAAATTGGAATATAGGTGGCGCTATAATGGATGCAATAGTGTTTTTGCCTGTAACTTCCACAGTTTGAATAACACATTCGCAAACCTAATATCCATATGTTCCATCAATAGACCTGGGTTTTCTAACATAGGACATGACCACTTCTGCTGCACATCTCGCTGAATGGCAAAATATGCAAAACCTACTTTTTCAAACTCCTCCTCCTTTGGATTTTGTCCAATCTGCATGAAACTTGGCACATACACTCTTCAGCTGGACCTCATCTACAGTCATCAAAAGAATTTTGCTCGGTCAAAAAATGCGCAAATTATTAAAGAACAAATTTCTGTAGCTCGCTATAAAAATGTAAACTCAGTCAAACTAAATGCTATTAACACCAAATTTAAGATCCTTGGTTGGCATGGCACTGGGGGGGGGATGAGCCGAATTTGGCGAATTTTGGCCTTTAGGGGGCGCTAAAAAGATGAGAAATTTGTATCTCCTGAACGGCTACGCCGATTTTTACGAAATTTGGTCGGTATGATGTAGGGCCAATCCTGAGGCCATATCTTGAAGGTGGTCATCATGACTGGTCAATGTGGGCGTGGCTTATTACAACATATCCAAATAGGCACACATTCAGCCTTTTGCGCTTCCAACGCACTTCCCATTACAGCAAATACCACGGCTCAGACATTGGCCTGTGTTCTCACAAAAATAATATGACACTAATTTGTTAGTTTATAATCATATATGCATGCATGCATTACTTAATGCACTGATAATAACACTAAGTTTATTTTGGAAACATTTCTTAAGCCCCCCCCCCCTTTACGTAAAATGGTTCGGTCCTCCCATCAATCAACTGAACTGCTGCGCAGGTGTGGTGTATCAGTCAGTAAGGAGACGGAGAGAAGGCAAAATGCCCCAGAAGTCGGGCAGCCAAAAAAGGAAAGACAAAGAGATTAGGCAGGAGAGAGAAGCAAAGGGGCGTCAGTATGTCACCCAGTTTTTCCAGAAACAAGGTGGGTTTGGTTCATGTGGTGGAAAGTTCTGGAACACATTAGTCTGTTGTTTATCTTAACCTTGTGGTTTTTAAGCTAGCTCCCTTTTCTCCCCATATTAGCTCATATTATATTTTTATTATATTTAGGAAGAAAACTCTGGATTTCTTGATTTCACTGTTCACGTTTAGCAAGCTGCCCATATTTAATCAGTTGACCACCCCTCCTGTCAAAAATGATGCATGTTTGAACAGACACATCAAGTTCCACCCTCCACCTACAAATCTTGTTAAACTCCATCTCCCTTCACTTTTCCCACTCATTACCGACATCATACACTCCTCCCTCTCCTCTGGCTCAATTCCAGCCCCCCTCAAATCAGCAATAATCACGCCAATATAAAAAACCTGGCTTGGACCCCAATGATCTCGACAATTTCCGACCAATTTCAAACCTTCCGTTTCTGTCCAAAATCCCGGAAAAAGCGGTTGCTGCACAGGTCCATAATCATCTCACTCACAATACCCTCTATGAACAGTTTCAACCTGGTTTCCGTCCTCACCACAGCACTGAAACAGCTCTGGCAAAGATCACCAATGACCTTCTCATGGCAGCAGATTTCGGACATCTCACCATACTCATCCTCCTTGACCTTACTGCAGCTTTCGACACAATCTCCCATAGCATCCTCCTTAACTGCCTAATCTCCATTGGACTAAATAACACCACTCCCTCCTGGTTCACCTCTCTGGTCGCACACAATTGGTACAGCTGAAGAACTACAAATCCCATCCTTCCCCAGTCAATAGTGGTGTGCCGCAGGGTTCTGTCCTGGGCCCTCTTCTTTTAATCATCTACCAACTCCCTCTCGGTAATATCTTCAGGAATCCTGGACTCAATTTTCATTGCTATGCAGACGACACCCAGCTCTATCTCTGCTGCAAACCCGGTTCTTCACTTCCTCCACCCTCCCTCCTTGACTGTCTGAAAGATGTCAAAACCTGGTTTTTGCACAATTTTCTCAAACTCAACGGAAATAAAACAGAATTCCTTTTGGTTGGCACAAAATCCACACTGTCCAAATCTAACACTAGTTTCTCACTTCACATTGATAACACTGCTGTTTATCCCTGCACGTGTCATTTCCAGAACACCATCCACACAGCACATCACTCCTGTCCTCAAACAGCTTCACTGGCTCACATTTAAGGCCCTCCATAACCTTGCACCGCCATACCTCACCGAACTTCTTCAAACATACATACCTTCCGGACCTCCTCTGCTTCGCTCCTCTTCACCCCTTCTGCACATTTATCCACAATGGGACTAAGATCTTTTAGCTGCTCTGCCCCTCGGCTCTGGAACACACTCCCTCAGGACATCCGGTCTTTAACAACAATGTCAACCTTCAAGTCATATCTCAAAACACACGTGTTCAGGCTGGCCTTCCCCTCATAATATATCTGATTTTATTGTTGCTGTTTTGTCTTCTCTTGTCATTTTGTATTGAATTGTCTTACTATTTGTATTATAATTGTTTTTAATTGTTTTTATTATTGTTGTTGTTCTGTAATTGTTTTTGTAAGGTGACCTTGAGAGTCCTGAAAGGCGCTTATAAATAAAATGCATTATTATTATTATTATTATTATTATTATTAACATAATTAACATACATCGATCAGCCATAACATTGTGACCACTTGTACAGTCTACCCCTAACCCATAACGAAAGTAGCTGAATCTGAACAGCCTGTAGGAGCGCCCTTTTACCAGTGGGTGGGCTGCAGAGACCATGCAGGAATCGCTTGTTTTCCTCATTCTGGGAGTTGGCAGGCTCAGGGAGGACCAATTTATATATGTAGAGACCGGAGAAAACGTGTTTTTTCATAATAATAATAATAATACAATGCCCTCGAGGCAGGACAGCGGCGGCTCATGTGTAGCCTGGTGATGCTTTGATGAAATGAAGTGCTTCAATTGTAAGTATTTAAAAAAGTGTTTTTTTTGGAATTGAATGTTTCAAACAAAGGTCGTTAAATGTTGGTAAAGTACCCTGAACATACAAGTCTCCAATTTTTTGCACCCCCTTTTTGGCCCAACACCATCTGCCCTGCCAGGAGTAAACTGTGCATTATCCCAAATAAGTGAAAATTGAGAGATGGGGGGTGTATCACCAATATGTCTATAAGCTTTGAACCATATATCAATAGAGTTTTTAAGGAAGGGATTTTTTTTTTTCTTAAACGTTTTAAAATCTGCTGAATATAAATATAGGCTTAATTGCAGCTTAGATATTGATGCTTGGGGACAGATATTGATGCTTGGGATGTGACAAAATAAAACATAGCACTGCGCAGCTGAGCGGCCCAGTAATACCACTGTAAACTGGGCATCTGTAATCCACCTTTATCATATGGCAAATACAATAATCTGAGTCTTAGTCTAGGTTTTCTGTTGTTCCAGATAAACCTACAAAATGCACTATTGATTCATTTAAAAAAGGATTTTGGCAGTGGCATTGGGAGTGATTGAAACAAATATAAGAATTTCGGCAAGATAGTCATCTTGATTATGTTGATCTGGTGAAACACTGATATTGGCATTGTTATCCATTTTTCAAGTAAGTCCTGTACCTCTCTCATCAACTGGTCATAGTTTGCTTTAACAACTGTATTAATTTGGGGGGTAATCTTAATTCCAAGATAGGTAAAGCCCTGCCTCGCATTATAAAACGGTGTACTTATAACTGGATTAGTTCTTTTGTTTTTGTTCAAGAAAAGTATAGATGATTTTGCATTATTAATACTGTATCCAGAAAACTGACCAAATGTATTAATTAAACGTAATAGTGCCTAGACACCGTTTGATAAGTTTGACAAAAAAGGATCACATCGTCTGCATACAGCGATATCCTATGTTCGATCTCCAATTGTTATACCTGACAAATTGGCTTCAGCTCTAATGGACATGGCTAAAGGCTCAATGGCCAAAATGAACAATAGTGGGGAGAGAGGACAGCCCTGACGGGTTGACCTCTCCAACGTTAACAGGCTTGATAAATTGTTATTTGTCATTACACGTGCTGTAGGGTTGGTATACAATAATTCTATCCATTTCAGAAATTTTTCCCCGAGTCCATATCTTGGTAACAAATTGAACAAATAAGGCCACTCGATTCTATAAAACGCTTGTCTAGCATCGAGAGATATCAGCGCTCTAACCCTGGTATTATTTTTAGAGTGTATTATGTTGAAGGCCCTTCTAATGTTATGAAATCCCTGATGATTCTGTACAAACCCATTCTGATCACGTATCTTTTTAATTCTCCAAGCTAACAATTTGCCAGCCTTTTCTCCCTGATCATAAAAAGGCTGGTTCAATCACAGTAAACTTTTCGCTCATCAGATGTGAATTTATTGTATTCTGTTCTTAAAATTAGTAACCGTTTTTGTTTTTCAGGGTCGTCTTTATTATTTATATTTATTTCCAAAGATTTTATTTGCTTCCCTAATTTATTAATTTCTGCTTTTTGTTTCTTGTTTTTAGTGCTTGGGAAACTGATAATTTGCCCTCTAATATATTAGAGATGCGCCGATCAGGATTTTTGGGGCTGATCACCGATCACCAAAAGCAGTTTCTGCCGATCCCGATATTGCCAATCTCCGATCACAGCGTCAAATCCATAAATTCTTCTATATTGTTGTCTTGTGTAACTTTCATATATTTAATTAATGATTCTTCTTACACAACATTGACATTGTATTATTAAGTATAAAAATTAGGAGATGAGAAAGTATCATGAATTGACCACCGTTTTATTGCAGGCTGAGGCAATGTGCAGTATTTCACACTCTAGAGACTCTCTTAGAGACAACTTGGACTCAGCTTACATAGAGCAACTGTAGCTTACTAGGGGGAATGCATGCAGTCAGGGTGGGAATTTTGTCATTTTAGGGGCAAGTCCATTTGGCCTTCACTTCACATGGATTATGTATTAAAACATTTTTTAAATACCAATATCAAGTTAATGTTACATTAGAAAACAGTTTTTTTTAAGTAGGGTTAGGGTTAGGTGATTTTTGTGACACCACACTGAATATTAGTGTTATTGAATATTTCTCCCAATAGAAATTCCCCAAACAAAAATTGTAGAATAACCGGCAGGAGACCACTGATGTGTGGAGTGATTTTGGTGGCACTACACTCTGAATAATAGTGAAGTTATTGAATACTTTTTGTAGTTTCTCTTTGCGGTGTTGCACTTTGTAGACGCTCCCTGCGCCCTCGTCTCACAGACGGCTGACCATACAGACCCAGAGGACCGCTGGTTTTGATAAAAATACGGTTGTTGCTCATTGTCTACCTTACTACAGTAGGAAAGACCCGTTGTTTGTGTTTTACACAAGGTTTTACTTATGAGTTATTGATCCGGGAAGTTCGAATCTGTGAATATATTTCCAACTTTACCAGACTAAATCCTACCACATAAATCAGTTACGTATCATGTCAAAACTGGCTGAGCTCGCTTGCTGTGCTGTAAGTTTCGTTCTTCTGTCTTGAGAGGCTGCTGCTGTTTCAGAGGCCTTTCACGTGAGATCATCGATGCGATGATGAGACTCTGAAAGTAGACGTCAATCTTATCTTCTACATATTTAACACATTCCAGATTTTTAAGTCACCTCACTTGCAGACGCCAATTAGGGGGAGACTGTTGAAGCTTCTCCATTTGTACAGACATAGAAATGGGGGAGTGATCACTAATGACTATACAGTCATACCAACAATTCTTAATTTTGGATACCAGCTCTTGTGATACTAAAAAATAATCAATGCCAGACCTGGACTTATGTATTCCTGAGTAGCATGAGTATTCCGATTTAAATGGGTTAAGTTTTCTCCAGATTTCAGATAAGTTTAAGTCTGTGATATATTGTGAATTTTTTTTTTCTTGATTGTTTTTTATGGGGATCACATTTTGCAGAGCGATCTACCAACGGGTTCAAGGTGCCATTGAAATCCCCACCGATAATATTTAGGCCATACAATGAAGACAAGGTTAAGAAGAAGTCTTCGAAAAATGTTGGGTTGTCCTCATTAGGACCATATATGCTGGCCAAATTCAATGCGAGAGACAGGGTCCTACCCTGAGTGATTGCAAACCTTCCTTGGGGGTCCCGGATAGTATTAGTAAGTTGAAAAGGAATTGTTTTGTGGATAAGGATTAGTACCCCCCGAGCATAATTGTTATATGTGGCATGTATAACTTGACCAGGCCACGTTGTACTTGTTTGATTTCAGTGACTGTAATATGAATTTCCTGAACTATTTTAGAATGTAGGTTTTTAAGTCTATTCATTACCTGTTTCAGTTTTAGTTTATTGAATCCCCTGACATTCCAACTTGTACATCTTAAATCAGACAGTATTGGACTTTCCATGTTGCTTCAAGTGCAGTGAGATAGCTGACAGTGTTGAGCGTGACAAAAAGTAAAAGAATAGAATAAATGAAAGTAGTAAGCACTGACATATAAAAACACTTGACCTTTGAACCCCCCCTGCCCCCCCCCACATGGTTCCCTCCAGCCCTGCATCCCAACCTGAACTTTCAAACACTTATCCTCCTAGAATGATAGATATAAGCATAGTATTATTAACGCCTCTTGATTTAACTGCCTCAGTAGCCTGTATCAAATAAACAAATGCATCGGCCTATAGTAAGTGCATAAAATAAAGTGTCCACCAAATATGGTAGTAGCAGCCCTGCATATAATTAAAATAATGTAGAGAGTACAGAATATATGTAAATCTAACTTAACAGAACTTATATTAAACTACAGTGTACCTATTGTCCATATCAATCCTTCTGTATTTACCTATACATTTAGAAGTTTAGGAGTTTGGGAGGAAGTTCTCATTTTCTTCTGGTGTGGAGAAAAGGACTATCTTCCCGTTATACAGAGCCCTTATTTTACAAGGACGTAGGGTGAATCCCCGAAAAGTTCCAGCTTCAATTAACTTTTTCCTCACTGCATTGAATGGGCCCCGCATCTTCATGGTTTCCGCTGATAAATCTTGAGCAAAGAAGATTTTGTGACCATCGTGAGTGAGCGAGCGTTGTTTGGACGTGTTGAAGACAAACTCGCAGTCTTGAAATCTTGTTAGGGTTAGATTACAGCTGTGATCTGCTCCAATCCGGTCTTGGTCTTTCCAAGGTGAACGACTTGGCGGTGTCAAGCCCCAGCCAGACCAGCAACATACGCTGGATGTAATCAGTCATGGGCTGGGTCTTTTCAGCGTTTTCGGGGAGCCCTACCAGTCTTAAGTTCTTTCACCGAGCACGATTTTCTAGGTCTTCCCTCTTAAACTCTAAATAGGCCATGCGTTTAGCAGCGTCAGTCAGCTCCGTTTTCACACTCTGCAGGCTATCTTTGGTGTCTCCTATGCGCCCTTCGGCCTCCGTGAGCCGCTTAGCATTAGCGGTAATATCTTGTTGAAGGTCTGCAAAACCCTTTTGCCAGCATCGATGGAGCTATTCATCTCAGCTATGCGTCTCTCCACGTTGTCGAGTTTTGTCCCAAAGCTGTCAAAAGTACTTATCTTGGTGTGACAGCTGTAGTGACTGCAGCTCACTTAGCACCGCGGCTAAGTCAGTCCGTGGGCTTGCCGCATCATTAGCATCATTGGCTACCGCAGCCCACTGCTGGGGGGGTGTTCAGAATGCTACATGTTGAGTTTTAAACCTAATGACATTAAAATCTTTTGTAGTCTCATGTTGGAACATCATATCAACAGATGTCATTGTTTTGCAGGAGACTTGGAATAGAGGAGACATGCCCACTGGTTGTCCTTTAGGTTATAGAGAAATAATTTTCCCATCTACCAAACTGAAGAGTGTAAGCCAAGGCAGAGATTCAGGAGGGATGTTGATCTGGTACAAGACGAACCTCACACACTCAATAGAACTACTCAAAAAAGGCGATTTTTCAATTTGGATCAAAATAAAAAAAAGAGGTGGTCTCCACAGACAGAGACATATTCATGTGTACAGCCTATATCCCCCCCATCAGAGTCCCCTTATTATAACGAAAACAGCTTCTCCATCCTTGAAGATGAGATCAGCTTCTACCAAACACAAGGAAACGTGCTGATCTATGGTGACCTTAATGCCAGAACAGGCACAGAACCAGATCTGGTCAATGCACAGGGAGACAAACATGTACCTGGCCAGATCAACATGCACAGCACTGTGGACTATAGTATTACAGACCTAGAGCCCCTCTGTCTAAGAGCGTTCACTGTCAGCCCCCTCACACCCTTATCTGATCACAGCAAAATCACCCTATACATTAGGAGGACACCGACTGACCCCCATGTAGCAGAACCCAGTAAACCGCTCCAAACAACCTTATAGATGGACAAGTAATAGTAAGGATGACTACCAGAGTGCAATCGTTCATCCAACAATCCAATCTCAGGTAGACCATTTTATCACCGCCTCATATCCCCACAGTAATGACGGCCTGAACCAGGCTGTTTGGGATATTAACTCCATATTTGACGGCATAGCATTTCTATCTAATCTGAAAAAATCTGAGTATCACAGTTCAAACTCAGCTAATGAAAAATGGTTTGCCTCTAACTGCAGGTGTCTGAGAAAAACACTGGTATTGGTAAATATTTAAATTATATAGGAAAACACTGAGAACTAAAAAGGAGCAGCATGAACAGCGTCAACTTGAAGAAATTGAGGAGTCCATTGACTCAAATGATTTTTTGGGGAAAAAATGGCATTCATTCAACAAATCAAACAAGGAAGAATTGGCTATTCAAAAAGGGGAAATATGGAAGAAACACTTTGAAAATATATACAGTGCAATCACACTGGATTCAACCCAAAATAATCTGCTCCACAAACTAGACATCCTTGAATCAATCATTAAAGACAACCAAAATCCTTTAGATTATGAAATAAGTGAAGGGGAGCTGCTGGCTAAGATCCAGGCACTGCAACCAAGGAAAGCAAGTGGCCCTGATGGCATCTTAAATGAAATGCTTCAGTTTAGCAGCCATAAAATCAAAACTGCCATATTGAAATTATCCAATCTCATACTGAACATTGAACATTTTCCTGACACCTGGAGCTAAGGACTTATCACTCCAATCTTCAAAAGTGGAGACAAATATGAGCCAAACAATTACAGAGGCATATGTGTCAGCAGCATCTTAAACAGCCGACTGCAAAACTTCCTCAGTGAGCACAATGTCCTGAGCAAGAGTCAGATTGGTTTTACACCACAACACAGAACCACTGACCACATCTACACCCTCCACACCCTCATCCAGAAACACGTCCACCAGAACTAAAACACAATCTTCTCTTGTTTTGTAGATTTCAAGAAAGCATTCGACTCAATTTGGCATCATGGTCTATTTCTGAAATTACTAGAAAAAGGTATTGGAGGAAAAATCTATGATATTAATAAGACAATGTACATAAATAATAAATGCGCTGTAAAACTGGCAACATGGAAACAGACTTCTTCCCCCAAAGTAGAGGAGTGAAGCAGGGCTGCAGTCTGAGCCCCACCCTGTTTAATATTTACATCGATGAATTGGCCAAATCCCTGGAAGAGTCAGAGATCCCTGGTCTCACCCTCTCTGACATAGAAGTCAAATGTTTACTGTTTGCAGATGACCTAATACTGCTCGCTCCATCAAAGGAGGCTCTACAAAAGCAACTACATCACCTGCAAAAGTTCTGTCAGACCTGGGCCCTGACCGTTAACCTGGAAAAGACAAAAGTCATGGTCTTCCAGAAACGACGTAAGAGTCAGAAAAATCCCCACAGGTTCCACCTGGACTCTACGAACATAGAGCACTCACACAGCTACACATATTTAGGACTAAATATCATATCTATGGGAAATTTCAATCTGGCCATTAAGGATCTCCGAGACAAAGGCAGAAGAGCTTTCTGGACTATAAAGAAGTCATACAAACATAGACATACCTGTCAAAATCTGGATCAAAATATTTCAATCAATAATTGAACCAATTTTATTGTATGGTGGTGAAGTGTGGGGCCCTATCATGAACCAAGACTTGGTTGGAAAAATGGGACAAACACCCAATCGAAAGCCTGAACACTGAGATGTGCAAAAGCATCCTCAAAGTCCACAGGAACACCCCCAATAACAGATGCAGAGCTGAACTGGGCCAATTTCTCCTGTTAATTTGGATCCAAAAAAGAGCTATAAAGTTCTACCAACACCTCAGAGCCAGTGAGCCCAGCTCCTACCACTACAAAGCCCTACAATGCCAAGAGGAGAGCAAAGAAGGGAGTCCCCTCAGCCAGCTGGTCCACAGGCTGAGCTCCAACAGCACCGGGGACCAAGACTGCTCTCACACAATCCAGACCCACCAAATAATAGCAAAAGAAAAAGACAATTACATCAACTATTGGACATCCACAACCAAAACCCAAAGCAAACTCTAATGCTATTTGGCCCTAAACAGACAATACTCCATGGCAGATTATCTGAGCTCTGTAACTGACCCAAGACTGAGGAAAACACTGACTATGTACAGACTCAGCAACCACAGCCTGGCCTTAGAGAGCGGCAGACACAGACAGACCTGGCTACCCAGAGATAAGTGGTTGTGTCGGTTCTGTCCACACAGACAGGTGGAGACAGAGCAGCACTTCCTGCTGCACTGTGACACATACACAGACATCAGAACCCAGATATACATTAAAATCACATGTACAACCCCATACTTCCCCAAACTATTAGACCAAGAAAAACTAGAACTGCAAGCAGTTATGAACGGGGGCCAAGCCCCCCTGCGTGGCTCGGACCCCATGCACCGCAGAGCCCACGGAAGTTGGCCCGAAAGGATGACGGGCTCGGGGCAAAAGTGAGGACTCAGGCCAACGTCTGAGCCGTGGTATTCACTGTAATGGGAAGTGCACCGGAAGAGCAAAAGGCTGAATGTGTGCCGATTTGGATTTGTTGTACTCACGCCCACTTTGACCAATCGTTACTTAACTATATGGCTGGCCTCAGGAGTGACCCCACATCAGTACTGTTTCATTACATTTCTATTATTGCAACAAAAAATGAGAGTGACAAGGAAAAATGCATTTATGTTGATTATTGTGTAGGCCTACATTTTCTAAATGCACTGTTATCCATTTGTCTTGCATATGTGAGAAGTGAACTAATGTTACAGAACCTGTGGAGCAGATAGAACTTTTTGTGAGGAGCTACAGAGGCGACGTGTTAGCTTGTTGGACGAAGCACAGTAACGTTGAGTTTTTTTAAAATATCACCTGTTTAAAAGGCAAAAACGCATTTACATCCGTTATAGTGCCACCTATAGGCCAATTTGCACCAAATTTGGCAGAGAGCCTCTGGATGACTCCAGGAACAATTGGCTTAAGTTTGATGTTGAAAGCATTTAGTTTAATCGAAATATGAAACAATATGTGTTTTTTAGCCAGTAAAAAAAGATTATTTGGTTATTCCGTTCCGTTCCGTTTTCTTCCACTTTCTCCTTGCGGGTCGCGGGTGATGTTATACCCCCCTTTTATACCCCCTTGTTCATGGGGGAGAGGAGATTACTGGGGCCAAATCGAGTGACTCTATGGGCGTAGGCCAGGGTACTTATTTGGTTATAACTAGCAGATTTTTGGGAGTGCCAAAATTCTTTTGACACCTTTTCATCAGACACATCTGGAGATTCTATGTGCAAAGTTTCAGGCAGATGGCGCTTAAATTGTAGGAGGAGTTCGAAAAAGAAGGTTTTGCATATGTGGCGATTTAGCGAGCGAAATGTGCAGCAGAAGTGGGCGTGTCCTATGTCAGAAAACCCAGCTCTATTCAGGGAACATTGGCAGGAGAGTTATCACTGCCCTCCTGCAGCTTAGCGGTAAAATTAGGTCTTTAAAACTTTCATTAAAAACCATTAAAAGATCTGTTCCCAACTCCTTTCAGAAGTCTTTATAAAATTCCACAGGAATCCCACCAATGCCTGGGGCTTTGCCTCCCTTCAGGCCCTGCAGGGCCGTGGATAGATCCTGCAGAGTCAGAGGTTCCTCCAGCTCCGCGTCAATGTTTTCTTGGACCCTGGGCAAAACTCCACAGAAAGAATAAAACAGTTCCTGGTGCTCTTGGTACTCACTTCTGTAGAGGTCTGCATAAAAAGTCTGCAGATCTTCTCTGGCTTTTTAAGTTCTTGTCCTGTAGCAGATTTTATTTCGTGTATGAATCTGTTCTGTCCATTTTTCTTTACCAGGTTAAAAAATAATTTTGATGGTGCGTCCATCAGTGCAGCGCTTTGAAAACGGGAGCGGACCAGCGCCCCCTGAGATTTAGTGCCTAGTAGGTCTTCAGGAGCAAATCTTTTAGATTTGAAATCTTCAATATGATCTCGATTTCCAGTGGATTCTAATAAACCCTGTAACTCCACAATCTCAGTCTCCAGATCCCTCATAGATCTGGTGATGTCCCGTGTGACATTGAGAGTGTACTGCTGACAGAGCTGCTTTATTTCTACTTCTTCCTGCTCCTAAAAACTCCCCCAAAAAACCTAAAAACATCTTTAAAATTTGAATCAGATAAAATAGTGGTGTTAAAATGCCAGTTAGCACTCTGAGGTTTTAAGTTAGTGATGACAACATTACATAAAACCAAACAGTGATCAGTAAAACCAACAGGCATTATTCTGCATTTCTTAAAAACATTAAAATGTTGTTTATAACAATAAAACCGGTCTAATCTGGCCATGGATAAAACATTTCCTCTGGAGTGAGTGCAGGTGTACTGTCTCTTTTCGCCGATCACAGATGTGTGGAGGAGGATGACCTCCTCCACACATCTGTGATCTCATGTTCCTTTAAAACCAGTTTCATTGCACTCTGTGATGGTATCATTTTCAGTGCAGTTAAAATCCCCTCCCAAAAACAAAAACTCGTCTGCACTAACTTTTCTTAAAACAGGTTAAAACCTGTAAAAAGGCGACTCTGTGTGATCCTGTGGTCGGAGCGTACACGTTTATAAAAAACAGTTTAAAACGTTCAAAAATTGCTTTTACCACCATCAGTCTGCCCTCAACCACCTCCTCCACCTCAAAGGATGCTGGGGCAAAGCTTTAAAAAAAAAGAAAAAAGAACGCCCCCCCCCCCCCGCTGGTGTTGCTGCTGTGGCTGAGCACCAGCACTCACCTGTCTCTTATGTCCTCCATACTCACCTGAATGTCCTCTATAGTCTCACCTGTCTCTTCCTGTCCTCCCATACTCACCTGACTGTCCTCTATAGTCTCACCTGTCTCTTCCTGTCCTCCCATACTCACCTGACTGTCCTCTATATTCTCACCTGTCTCTTTTTGTCCTCCCATACTCACCTGACTGTCCTCTATACCCTCACCTGTCTCCTTCTGTCCTCCCATGCTCACCTGACTGTCCTCTATCTCCTCACCTGTCTCTTCCTGTCCCCTCACACTCACTTGACTGTCCTCTATCTCCTCACCTGTCTCCTCCTGTCCCCTCATACTCACTTGACTGTCCTCTATATTCTCACCTGTCTCTTCTTGTCCTCCCATATTCACCTGACTGTCTTCTATATTCTCACCTGTCTCCTCCTGTCCTCCCATACTTACCTGACTGTCCTCTATTCCCTCACCTGTCTCCTCCTGTCCCCTCACACTCACCTGGCTGTCTCCTGTGCCCTCACCTGTCTCCTCCTGTCCTCCCACACTCACCTGACTGTTTCCTGTACCCTCACCTCTCTCCTCCTGTCCCCTCACACTCACCTGGCTGTCTCCTGTGCCCTCACCTGTCTCCTCCTGTCCTCCCACACTCACCTGACTGTTTCCTATATCCTCACCTGTCCCCTGTGTCTCCATGTCCACCTGTTTCTCCTTTTGCCCCTCACCTGTCTTGTTGAGGCTTTTCTCAGGACATGCTCTGATCAGATGTCCCTCCCTACCACACCCAAAACACTTGCTACTGTCAGAGGAAACAAAAACAACATCATCAAAATCATCCACTCTGATCTTAAAAGCTAAGCTGAGCTCTTCAGTCCTGTTGTTAAAGTGACACTCTCGCCAAAAAGCAACCAAGGCTTTATTTGTGTTTGAATATGAGTCAAACCTACTTGTAAATGCATAATTACGACGAAAGAGGGACGTTTTTACTGTAGTTTCGTTTTCGGGCAAGCTAATTTTCATCTGGCAAAAAATGTTATGACAGGTGAGCGTGTAATCCGGCGGTGTTGCAGCCTGACATAACTGCTGGCCGTGGTGGTGCAGTCCATTTAAATCCTTCACCATGAAGCATCAAGTCCTCGTAACTTCACCATACAATGTCCTATCTGCGCCAAATATCTCAGGAATGTAGAGGGTATCGCCCTGCATATATCTGTGCATCAAAACTGTGTCATATCCATAGCGCCACCCACTGGACACAGGAAGACAGACAAAAATCGACCGAATGATATGATGTTTACTGCTTGATTTCTCCCCATCGTGACATGCAAGTAACAGGTGAGTGCGCCGTCCGATCATTATCATTATTATTATTATTAAATGTATTATTATTTCTTATATATGTATATATATATATATATATATATATATATATATATATATATATACATATATATATA
>CAEMYA010000678.1:212673-241354 GCA_903131615.1 Diplodus sargus | reverse complement strand
GCCATCTGTCAAGCATGGTGGGGGTAACGTGATGGTCTGGGGTTGCTTTGGTGCTGGTAAGGTGGGAGATTTGTTCAGGGTTAAAGGGATTCTGAATAAGGAAGGCTATCACTCCATTTTGCAACACCATGCCATACCCTGTGGACAGCGCTTGATTGGAGCCAATTTCATCCTACAACAGGACAATGACCCAAAGCACACCTCCAAGTTGTGCAAGAACTATTTAGAGAAGAAGCAGGCAGCTGGTATTCTATCTGTAATGGAGTGGCCAGCGCAGTCACCAGATCTAAACCCCATTGAGCTGTTGTGGGAGAAGCTTGACCGTATGGTACGCAAGAAGTGCCCATCCAGCCAATCCAACTTGTGGGAGGGGCTTCTAGAAGCGTGGGGTGAAATTTCTCCTGATTACCTCAACAAATTAACAGCTAGAATGCCCAAGGTCTGCAATGCTGTAATTGCTGCAAATGGAGGATTCTTTGACGAAAGCAAAGTTTGAAGGAAAAAAAATATTATTTCAAATAAAAATCATTATTTCTAACCTTGTCAATGTCTTGACTATATTTTCTATTCATTTTACAACTCATGGTGGTAAATAAAAGTGAGACTTTTCATGGAAAACACAAAATTTTCTGGGTGACCCCAAACTTTTGAACGGTAGTGTACATATATATATATACAGTATATATAAGTATTTAGTTCGCGAAAATTGCTCGCATCCACTGCTCAACATGCTCACTGCATCTACTCAGAGAGGGAGAAGCCGCTGCCTCCACCACGCACATGAGATGAGATGTGACAGTGGAGCGACTTGAACCTTTGTGAGTTATAAAACCATTAACATAATTTCCTTTAGGGGCTAACAAGTCGCCTTCCACTTATTCAACGTGCTTAAATATGAGTAATATTTCAGAAAAGCACCCATTTGTGCTTGTTAATCTAACTGCTTGTTAATGAGTTAAGAATAATCTAATCTGACAGCTGTCAGCTGCAAGTTTATCTTGCCACAAATCTTAAATGTCTTCCAGATATTGAGTTTACTGTGACTTTGCTGTTGTAAACATTGTTGTTCCTATTAAAAGTCATAGTAGTCATTTCTTGGTTTTGTCACATTGTTAGATGTGTTGCATGTATTTCTAGTTTGCACTTGCCCTCCAATAAATAACCTAATAATAAACCAGTGTTTCATTGTTTTTTAAGAATTGCAGCTGAATTGCATGTCTTCAGTATTATGATATTGTGAATAAACTTATGTTGACAATAATTTGTTGAAACAAAAGTAATGGCAGTTGCATATCACTCACAGCTACACAGGACACACAGCTAAGTAGTTAGCTTTCTATAACTTTGTTTATTAATTTTAAATTAATCTCCATATTGTGTTATTAATATTATATGTTTCTATTATTCATAGGAGTATGGAGGTTTGAAATGTAGTGTAATTGGGAGGTCACGTGAGCTGAATATGAAACAGACATTTTCTTGGCCCATGTGAGTTGTTTTTGAGTTGTTCAGAGGTGACCAGCAGCAGACTCACGGTTTCACTGTCTGGAGTCAGGTGGTACTGTCCCTACATTCTCTTCGGTAAAATACAAATAAATGTTGGCTGGGAAATGAGCGAAACTCTTCTTTTTTTTAAATTGAAAATTAATCGAAATCTTTGTTGGTGCAGAAGGGAAGAATGTGATTAAAGAGACCACTATAAAACGAAACACTGCCCACTTTATACATTTTCGGATGGTCAATAAACCATTACGGTTATTAAATGCACAGATTTGAAATGTGTGACGTTCTCTACATAGAGCGTATCTGGACGTATCGGGTGACCCCTGCCTGCCTGCCTAGAACAGTGACGGAGGGGAGGGGGACACCGAGTCTGCCCCTTCACTGGGTCTATACGAGGCCGAACTGGTTATGACTGTTGGCTTGTTTTCACATTACCGTTAAAGTCGACCAATGTCTATCAGAGTCGTGGGGGTTAGCGCGGCGGCAGGAAGCAGCGACGAAGTCGAGGTCAACTTGAAAATTAACGGTATCCGTCTGGTAAGAGTCTGCCGTGGCCTCTCTCCAGCGGAGCTTGCTAGTCATGCTTATTAGCTACTTGTTGTATCGGATTGCTGATATTCCTGTCCGTATGTTGATGTGGTGTGTTGGGGGCAGCGCGGTAACGCGTCATCAGTGGCTTGAGGACTCGCGGTGTTGTTGAGGTCGCTGCTATGGTTTTAGCTGCTATGGCTAATCTGCTGTCATTGACTGGTTTGGTGACAGACAGCTAAACATGGCTTAGAGCTAACATAGCTGCTAGCTGCAGAAAGTAATATCCCTGTACTTAAGTCAGCTGCACCCTCCTTATTTTACACTGTTCCTCTGACCACACAGAAGTAAACCTCTAAACAATACTTCACTTAAATAAAGTGTAAATGGCAACCTAACATTTGTGATTCTCTCTCTCTCTCTTTCTCTCGCTCTCTGTCTCACTGATTCCTGCCCTCTTCTGTGTAACTGTTATCAGTGAGTTTAAGCTTACATTCATCCCATCAAATTGCTATTCTATACTGCCATGAAAACTAGTCACAGATACGTTAACACGATGTGTGTCCAGTGTTATTCTGGTTCATGGCTGAAATGAAGGGAAGTGCAAGCCACAAACCTGACCTCTCTAACCAGCTCTGAATAGTCAGGCATCCCAACAACTTGCATGGAGGGAATATCCTGAATTTGTCAACATTCCTCCAGAGACAAATATATATCTTATAGTGTCCATGTAATTGTTATTAATGACATTGAGCCTCGGAGTTTTCATGTTTACACAAACAATGTTTTTTCAAAAGCTTTCAAATGTTGTTTCTTTTCATAAAAATGACAATACTTATCAAAAAAATATCTAAAATTGGAAACACATTAGAAAAAACATACATGGACCTATAACATTTCAACACTGAATGAAAGAATACATCTCAGGATGTATCTGACCATCAGCTGCACTTAAGTCTGATCTGACATGAGTGCGAGCCAATGCAGTGAGGCTTGGATTGGTGTAAAATCTAGGTGCTGTGTCATTGGCAACTGGACTTGTTTCAGTTTCTTGAAGACATTTCACCTCTCATCCAAGAATAACTTGAGGGGAGTTGGCTGGCTTTTAAACTCTGTTTCTTCAAGAAACTGAAACAAGTCTATTTGCCAACGATACAGCACCCAGATTTACCATGACCTGGATTCTGAGAACCTTCATCAACATTGGTGTAATATCATAAAAAGTTCTTTTATGTGTTAAGACTGCAGCATTTTGAACATTTGAACCCAAACAATCTCAAGTGGCAGACCTGAAAATGAGGCATCACAGTAATCCAGTCTAGATGAAACAAGGATTTCTGCGTCAGCAATGGACAGGAGAGACCCAATTTTAGCTATGTTGTGTAGGTGGTAAAATTCCATCTTGAAATGTAACACCGAGATTGTTGACAGTTGAACTTTAAGAAATAACCCAGTTGTCAAGAGTTACCATCACCTGATCAAAATTGTCTTCCTTTCATCGGGCCAATGACCAACAGCTCAATTTTATCCAAATTTAGGAGGAGAAAGTTTTCAGTCATCCATTTCTTCACTGTAGACAAGCAGGCCTCTAATTTTGTGATTTGAGATTTATCATCAGCTTTCATGGGCACATACAGCTATGAGTATTGTCCACATAGCAGTAGAAATGTATTCCTTAATTGTGAATAATTTTGCCAAGATGGGAAATATATAAAGAGAAGAGCAAAGGGCCAAGAACAGAGACCTGAGAAACTCCATAATTCATATCTGAAGATATGAAAGTAGTAGTATTATAAGAATTGCATTGCGTTCTTTCTAGTCAGTATGGATTTAGCCAAGCGAGAGCCTGGTCAGAGATGCCAAATTGGCTTTCAAGTCGGTCTGACAATATAGTAATAATTTGCACTGCACTGACGCAATTTGCACTGCACTGACGCTTTTTACAAATGAAGTTCCTAACGGAAAAATAAAGTTCTTTGAATTGAATTGAATTGAATTGAATTGAATTGATAGCATGATCTGTGCCATCAAATGCAGCCCATGAGATCCCATAACAGAACACTGAGGTAGAATTTAAGTCCATAGTAAATAGAATGTAAAGGTTCCACTTTCGTAAGGGCCGTTTCGGTGGAATGACGGGCTCTGAAGTGGTGAACTGATGTGGTTTCTCAATATGAGGTGTGGTTTTTTTGTACCTATCGCTTTATTTTATTTTATTGTTTTTTCTGCTCTATTACCTGTATGTTCTTGGTGTAGCATTGTAGACATTTTTTTCCATTGTGCAACCCAGTATGGTACCAGAAAAAATAAAGATGTTTCATTGATCCTTGCACTGGCTGTATATCAGTGTAGGCTGACCAATGTATTTCCTGCTCACACAGGCGCCAGTCTGGGATGTGCCATGTACGCTAGCTGGAGATGAGAATGAAACCTGGTCGAAACTTCCTCCTGGGCCTGTGCTCCATGTTGGCCCTAGGATTCCTCTATTACTCATCAGGGAGGATCAGCTTACGAGGTTGGGGCCACAAATCATGTGAGTGTTCCTCCAATAAGCAGGCAATGTGATGTATGACATTTATTAACTTATGTCAGGGACCAGTGGGAAAGTGATGGAACATGTCTCCTCTACAGAAGCTATAACATTTTTAGACGTCAAGAACATTTACTGTGCTGAAAATAATTGTTGGTTTTGTTAGCTTTGTTTAGCACTGTCAGGCTGTCCTCAACATGATGTCAACAATCATTTTACTTAAAGAATATGTTCAGATTTTTTCAGGTGTGTCTTATTTAGACAGTCACATCCCTATAGGCACAATTACTACTCCTTTCCATACTGGTCGTAAAGAGATTGCTTCCTTCAAGGCCTACACAATATTGGAGAAAAACTGACATTGCATGTCATATTTTTTTTTCTTTTCCATTGTGATATGAAAAAGTACGGGCATTACAAAATGATCAAATAAAGGCTTTTAATAAACTGCCAGGTGGATGTAATGAGAAGCCATTTTGGCCAAAAATACATACTTCACCTGCACATACATGCATACGTCACTTGTACATACATATATACTGGTATTTAGCACTTACACATGCATACTCTTAGTAGTGTTTATGCATGTGAGAATACATGTGCGAACTGAGTATGTAAGTGTGTATGTAAGAATGTATGTGTGTGTGAGTGTGTATGTATGGATACACACATGCATACATACCATTAGTGACGCGCCACGGCAAAACCAGCAGCAAGTCGGCTGGGAGAAATTCACAAATCGTTTTTTTTCTAAATGAGTGATTTTCGTTTTTTTGCAGAATGTACAAGTTGAGATCATGAAGAAGCCACTCCATGTTTCAGATAACAGTATTGGTTGCCTTAAAAGTATACATATTTGTGTTTGAAATCAGGCAGAGTTTCAGGAAATGCTGGCGCATCGTTGGGCGTGTGCGGCGATACAGTTAATTTGCATACTGGCTACCTTTGACCATTTACAGGCTTTTTTCTTTTTTTTCGGCCAATCAGGTGCACGTTAGTAGCGAACCGCAAGGCTACTTATGCAGCCCCAGCATAAGTTCTGCCACTTCTGGAAACTGCATGTGATTTCATCATTGAATGAAGATGGACCGGGAAAAATGCATTGCAGAAGAGCTAAATCGTGGCTGTTACAGCGCAAATCTATGGCAGTAATTTTGCGAGACGCCGGATACTTCTGGTTATACCGACACCGATTTCACTTCTGATTCTGATGAGTGCACTGACGATGAACGCGACTGTATTACACTGGAGAACATCCCCAATCTACAGCTGACCTAAGCCGAAAATGAAGACGAGGAAGACGGCCTCACAGCAGAGGAGCTGGAGCGTTAGATATCAGACGCTATATCTACGGTAACATGTGAAGGGGATAAAGACAGCGAAATGGAGAAAATCCGTAACTTTGACGGCTAATGCTACATAAGAAGAAAGGAGAACTCTCTCATTGGGACACATTCTTGTAGCGACAACCTTTCTTCAGAGCTTATGTACAGCATACGGTTGGATCGTCTAGCTACTGAAAGAGAGTGGCATGACATGCGAATAATTGCACATCTCGAGGCAAACAGATGCACAGTGGTTACTTTGGACATGACTACATCCACCAAAAAGCCCCAGACGAAGAGAAACCACTTATTCCATCAGAGGTAATGACGTCTGCTGGAATACTTTTCAGTTTCTTATGGGGTGAGTTTCCATTAACATCCAAGTAATCTATTTTGTAATGTGTTCATTCGAAGTCACAGTCAAAGTCACAGGAATTACAAATGGTTATCTCATGTTTTTTGTTTTCATGTTTATACCTTAGCCTACATTGTTATTAGCTAGCTCAGTACTGTCGTTTTAAAATGATATGCACATCGTAACTAAGCTGTAATGGGAGGTTTTGTCTTGTAATGTGAGCATCTGCTTTTCATTTGAATAATGCTTAAATTGCTTGAATTGACTGATGCTCATGATTTAGCACCTAGTTTACTGGAGGATAGTTTGGATGAATACATCCAGAGTTAGGTGACAATGTTATTGTAATAAAAGCATTTCCATTTCAATAAAGTACCTTCTAATTCTGATCAGTCCACTAAAGTGCTTAAGGAAAATAACACTACATCAACATTAGCAACATGACAACTGCTTTTTATAAAACATAGTCATTGTGTTGACTAGCCAGGAGGTGAGAATTTCCTACTGTGAGAATTGCAAATGTCTCTCCCCAAAGGGTTTTGAGATGTGCATACATTCAAATATTATTAGATTTCCATTTGTTAGACATCATTGGAAAGCTTAGAAACTACACTTTCAGAATTTGTAAATAACTCAAAATTCTTTCTTTCCATTCTTTCTTTGCAGGTCGAGTTGGCCTTTATATTTGGTAAAGGGTAGTTCTCCCTTGGCAATGAAAAAGGTGTGTTTAACTTAAATTTTCATTCGGCCTCCTCAGCACACTGATTAACAGCCTCTTGCCTTCTAAATGCAACTGACAGTGGACAGTGTTTACAGTGGACAGTGTTTCCAACCAAAAAAATAAACTACAACTGCAAGCAGTTATGAACGGGGGCCAAGCCCCCCGCGCGACTCGGACCCCGTGCACCGCAGAGCCCACAGAAGTTGGCCCCAAATGATGACGGGCTTGGGGCAAAAGTGAGGACACAGGCCAACGTCTGTGCCGTGGTATTCGCTGTAATGGGAAGTGCACTGGAAGTGCAAAAGGCTGAATGTGTGCTGATTTGGATTTGTTGTACTAAATCACACCCACTTTGTTCTTTAAAATGTGGAAGTTGAAGGCAAAAACGTATTTACATCTGTTATAGTGCCACCTATAAGCTAATTTGCACCAAATGTGGCACAGAGCCTCTGGATGACTTTTTCAATTGACTTAAGTTTGATGTTGAAAGCATTTAGTTTGACCGAAATATGAAACAATATGTGTTTTTTAAGCTAACAAAAACGATTTAGCGAAGGAAATGTGCAGCAGAAGTGGGCGTGCCCTATGTCAGAAAACCCAGCTCTATCCAGGGAACATATGGACATAAGGTTTGCGAATGTGTTATTTAAAATGTGGAAGTTACAGGCAAAAACGCGATTGCATCCATTATAGCGCCACCTAGTGGAGTACATGTGCAAGTTTTAGCATGGAAGAACTGTGTCCTATTCTATATGTACCATATAAAAGCTCTCAGCATAATAGTTTGGCTGAAATCAAAGTTTGTTGTTTATTTTGTAATAAGCCACATCCACATTGACCAGTCATGACCACCCTCAAGATATGGCCTCAGGATTGGCCCTACATCATCTCTCTATAAAAGCAAGGATTCTCTGTCTGTCTGTCTGTGTGTGTGTGTGTGTGTGTGTGTGTGTGTGTGTGNNNATCTCTGCGGATCAGGATCAGACTGACCTGAGAGTTTCAACATGGCTGCCGTTTGGTTCAGTGGTGTGCAACTTCGTATTTGTTTGGACTGCAATGATACCGTGAATAAATTATTTCATAACTGCTTTACAAATTCGGGAGCATTGTCCACCGGAGCCACCACAATCACGTGCACACCAGAGCCAATCACTGCAGATCTCAAGCCTACGACACACATTAAGAAACAAGCGGATGAATACCTACGGCAGTGCGAGTTGGACCGGGAGTTAGCCGGCGGTTTGGTCCCATTCTGTTCTGTGCATCGAATCTGACTGTTATGGATTAATGAGACTACACGAGCCTGGATCGAGTCTGTTTGGGTCTGAGTAGATCCGGAGACGCGCGGACAAGAAAGTGGAATCGGAATCTGTGGATGTTTGTGTGTAGCTAACTGCTAGCTGCTAGCCAACTTACACAGCCCACCTACCGAGTCGACGGACCGGACGCACCAGCATGTCCAAAACCGGACATAGGGTAAATAATGTCCGCCACGCTTTTTCGCGAACATTGCCGTCATGTTTGCTTTGTGTCTGGTGCAGAAGAAACGATAAAAAACGGGCTTTTGTCACATAAGCGTCCAAGCAGCAAGTTTGGTTGTTGAGGACGGTCGGTGTACAGACAGCGATATTGAGAGTTGAGGGATTTGTGACATTTAGCGTGTTTGGAGTGTATAGTTAGTGCATTATGTAGTGTTTGGTGTGGTGTGTTTAGTGTGTAGTGGAGTCGTTTTTTTGTTTAATGAGTCAAAACAATGAGAAGAAGCTGAATGTGGAGCAGGCAGTGCAGCTCTTCGTTCAGCTGGAAGGAGCTCAGGCTGACCTGAGCATTGCCTGCATTTAAATGTAAATACTTACACATAACTTTGTAAATTTTTAAAATGTATGCACATATTCAGCAAACAACAATTTATGTTTGCATTATAAGTAATAAAAAATGGTTTGTTAAACATACTTGTGGTTTTCACAGTAAACTCTGATTTTTTTTTTTTTTGTGATTTTAGGTCCATTGTGTTAATACAGTATGTCAAAATGAAAAAATAACTGTACCGTCACACATGTCAGGTTGTGCTGAAAATAATGAAAACAAGTAAATAGTTTTTAAGGTGAAATATAATGGCAAAATCAATAATAGTCAAAAACGGCGAATTATACCCTGGAATATCGGATTTCAAAGCAAACCTAAATATCCCCGACGTTCCACCTTCAAACACAGCCTCATTTGGCCATCAATGAAAAAGCTTCTTAACCTCCCACTTTTCTATAGGAACACATATTTTCTCACGGGCAATGCACTAGTACCGCCAAATTTCGTAAAAATCGATGTAGCCGTTGAAGACATATAAACTTCCCATATTTTTAGCGCCCCCAGAGGTCAAAATTCCCCAAATTCGGCTCATCCCTTCCCAGTGTCATGGTAACCAAGGATCTCAAATTTGGTGTTAATAGCCTTTAGTTTTACAGAGATATCAAACAGTTTACATTTTTATTGCTAGCTACAGAAATGTGTACGTAAATAATCTGCGCATTTTTTGACCGAGCAAAGTTCTTTTGATACCTTTAGATCAGGTCCAGCTGAAGAGGGTACGTGCCAAGTTTCACGCAGATCGGACAAATTCCCAAGGAGCAGTTCAAAAAAGTGAAAAGGTGAAAAAAAACGGGTTTCCAGTTTTTGCGAAAAAACTTTCTAGGCCGAAGTGGGCGTGGACAATCGCAAAGTGATTCAGCTTCATTCAGGGAATCTGGGGATACAAGGTTTTTGAATGTGCGACATACTGTGTGGGAGTTATAGGCAAAAACACGTTGGCCTAGATTATAGCGCCCCCTGCAGGCGGATATATGTAGTTTTTTTGTGTCTGAGGTCCTTGCAGGTGTCTGGACCAACCCTCCATATTGCACGGCCCTCCCTTGCACATTTTAAGCTGCAGCACCACTTTTAGCCAGAGAAAAAATAATAAATGAACTAGAACTGCAAGCAGTTATGAACGGGGGCCAAGCCCAAACATTGACCAGTCATGACCACCTTCAAGATATGGCCTCAGGATTGGCCCTACATCATACGACCAAATTTCGTAAAAAATCGCTGCAGCCGTTCAAAAGATATAAACTTTCCATATTTTTAGCGCCCCCTAGTGGACAAAATCCACGAACTTCGGCTCATCCCTTCCCAGTGTCATGGCAACCGAGGATCTGAAATTTGGTATAAATAGCATTTAGTTTGACCGAGATATCAAACAGTTTCCATTTTTATAGCTAGCTACAGAAATTTGTTGGTTAATAATTTCAGCATTTTTTGACAGAGCAAAATTCTTTTGATAACTTTAGACCAGGTCCAGCTGAAGAGTGTACGTGCCAAGTTTCATGCAGATCGGACAAAATCCCACGGAGGAGTTCGAAAAAGTAGGTTTTGCATATGTGGCGATTTAGCGAATGAAATGTGCAGCAGAAGTGGGCGTGTCTTATGTCAGAAAAAGCGCCACCTAGTGGAGTACATGTGGAATTTTTGTTATGGAAGAACTGTGTTCTATTGTTTATGTACCATATACATTTCAAAGCTCTCTGCATAATAGTTTGGCTGAAATTAATGTTTGTTTTTTATCTTGTAATAAGCCACGCCCACATTGACCAGTCATGACCACCTTCAAGATATGGCCTCAGGATTGGCTCTACATCATACCGACCAAATTTCGTAAAAATCGGTGTAGCCGTTCAAGAAATATAAACTTCCCATATTTTTAGCGCCCGCTAGTGGCAGAAATTCACCAAATTCGGCTCATCCCTTTCCAGTCTCATGGTAAGCAAGGATCTTAAATTTGGTGTCAATAGCATTTAGTTTGACCGAGATATCAAACAGTTTACAGTTTTATAGCTAGCTACCGAAATTTGTTTGTTAATGATTTGTGCATTTTTTGACCGAGCAAAATTCTTTTGATAACTTTAGATCAGGTCCGGATAAAGAGTGTACTTGCCAAGTTTCACACAGATCGGACAAATTCCCAAGGAGGAGTTCGAAAAAGTAGGTTTACCAGTTTTTGCGATTTTGTGAAAAAAACGTTCTAAACGGAAGTGGGCGTGGCCAAACGCAAAGTGATTCAGCTCCATTCAGGGAATCTGGGGATACAAGGTTTTTGAATGTGCGACATACGGTGTGGGAGTTATAGGCAAAAACGTATTTTCCTCTGTTATAGCGCCACCTGCAGGCGGATATATGTAGTTTTTTGTGCCAAAAATATTCACAGGAGTCTTGACCAACCCTCCAAATTGCACCACCCTCCCTTGCACGGTTTAGCCTGCAGCACCACTTTTAGCCGGAGAAAAATAAAAATAAAAATCTTTACAATTACAATAGGGTTCCTAGCACCGCTGGTCCTAGGAAACGTGTATGCTTGCATATGCGTTCCCTCGGCCCCTCGGGCTTGGCCCCCTGATAAAAATCTTTACAATTACAATAGGGTTCCTAGCACCGCTGGTCCTAATAATGGCCCCCTGATAATATGAAGCTCTTTTCGAACCTGGAGCAGTGCGCTTCACGCCCTCGGAGGCTCCTCCACTCGCACACACACACGGTGTCAGATGGTGGGTCTGTGTGCCGCTCCGAAGCAGCCATGAATTAGTTACAAAATGACAAAAACCTCGCCTATGACTGACTGTTACGGTAAGTTGAAGAGTATCAGAAACACCTAGTTTGTTATTGTATATTCACAAAAAATCCGATTTCATGTAAAACCGCTGGCATAAATAAATCCAGTGTTAGAGAAAGGAAATATTTTACCCTCGTCTTCCACCGCAGTCCTTGATGTTATCTAGCATGTTGGATATTTAGCTTGATAATTAGCTAGAGGATTAAAATGGTCACTTAGATCAGAGTCCTGCACGGGTCTTATTTTGCAAACCCGCACCCGCCATCCTTAAAACAGCATCCGACCCGTTTTCAGACAGTAGCACAAATTACATTCCGCATCCGAGCCGACCCGCTATACATTGATACCGACGCCCGACCCGCACCCGAAGGAATTTTTAAAAATGAAAGTAAGCCAGCGTGGGGAATCGGAGTTCTGGGAGAGTGCAAGCACGCATGAATGAGCTCATATGAAATATAAATATAGAAATAATTTTGAAATGCAGGCAGATTTTTGTAGATGTGTCACTAATAATGACTTTTCTTTTTTCTTTTTTTTTTGTTTTGCAAGTGACGCCTCTAAGATGGCAATCGCAAAACCCGACCCGCGCTCTCTAGGCGACCGACACAGTATATTATTTTTCACCTGTTTCATCCAAATCGTTCGGGTCACCCGCGGGTACCCGAACCCGTGCAGGACTCTGACTTAGATAACTCCTCAAATAATAAAAATAGTATTTCTGTGCAATATGTTGTTTCTGGGTTCTCGTCCTCAAAGGTGTCGGCGTGTAGTATGTTGATAAAAAATTCTGCGGAGGCAGGCTGGTGGAATAGTAGAGCAATCTTTATTGAAACAGACCTTGAGCCCTGCGTCCGGATCAGAAGCGGCCGCAATCTGATTTTCTCCAATCTCTGGCAAAAGCCATGCCAAAAAGCTCTGCCCTCGGCTCTCTTGGAAATCCAACTCTTTGGAGATCCACCAAAATGCCACCCCCCTTCTCTACTCGTGTAATCTCTTTTTAAAGTCTCTTGGGCTGTACCTGTCTACTTCTAATTGGTCACTGTGGTGGGTTCAGGGTTCATTTGTCCAATCAACTAGGCAAAGGAGTTGGCCTATCTCTCTGCTCATCTCCCATAAATGGTTAAATCTGTTACTGTCACTCCTTGGGTCTTATACTCCAAAATTACCTGAATGACCCCTCTATCCTTTTCTGGAGATGTACATGTTTAGATATCTTTCTCCAGCTGACATAGGAGTCAGGCTCCATTTTAGTCCCTATAGTGGCCTTGTCTTCTGCTAACCTTTGACCCACACACAGCTGAATGCTGGCTCCAAGGTCCCTTGGAGCAGTGAGCCCCGTATTGTCTGCATTCCCTAACTTACACAAGGACGAACAGGTTAAATTTACACTGAGTTGAATTAAAGGCCAGAATGTGTTGCCCTCCAGAAACCTCAAATAGTAGACAAATCTTCATTCCAAGACCATGGAGGGGAGTTCATGATGGCTGTGTGAGAGCATTATAACCCGAGAAAAAAAAATTAAATACCCAAAGTAGCCTATGACTTAAGTCTAAATATTACAGTATGATGATTGGGTTTGTCCAGAGATCTAACATACAGTTCTCTGGATCTAACAGAGATGCAACGTTCACTCAATCACAGTAACGACTGGTCTACTCGCCAATCAGAAATACAGTGGGGACGGGCCTTGGCCAAACAGATTGATCCAGAGAGCAGTCGCTCCACGTGCTGTTGAATCTGGGTTTTCCATACTGGCAACGTGCACCGTAGTGTCAGGATGGACCGCAAATTCATGAAGCCACACTAAAAATGTCGACAAAGGCATTAGAGGAGAACTTCGGTCTATTTCAACATGCATGGGGTCAGAAATTTACACTGTGTTTTAAGCGTCTTAACATGCTCCAAATCTCATCCCAAAAGTTATGCAACATCAGCAGACACCTTACAACACAGTACTGTAGCGTGTATGACTCAACATGAATAAAAAAGTGGTTAAAACAGTGTGTTTGTGCAAGCAGCTGCATACCGGTTTGTTGACATCCCTGTCTTCTGGTAGTCCAAACTAGTCTATCCGTCGAGCGTGCGCTTACTCCCTCACTGGCAGAGACAGAAACTTGAATTTTGCAGACAGAAACGTATTCCAGCATTTTCGTTTTTCTGTTCATAACGTACATGTCCATGTTACAGCCTGTCATGAGCCATGAGCCTTACAATAGCCTGTTATGAGTCTATTCGCTCTGCACTGAGAGGCCGTCGAGACGGAAACGCTCTTTTGTGTAAACGCACATGTATTGTATCGTTTCGGCTGACCGTCCACACGGATCCTGTGAACGCAGCGCCTGAAAACGCACTTCTTTGAAACCGGGTCTCAGGGTGGAATAATCCGAAAACGCAGGCCTCCCGTTTTCTTGTGAACGGCGAATCCGCATACTTTGCGAAACGATGACGCCATCGCCCCACCCCTCGACCTCTTGCCTCTGACCTCTGAACCCCGCTTGATTGTGAGTTGCAGCAGCAGTTCGACATCATTATCGGTCCAGACAAACGCTTCTGGTTTCCTTGTACTAGTCATTTTCGTTTTCTTCTTCTTGTGTCCGGTTTCTACATCTACTATCTGTTTGTTTACAGCACGCGAGCTTAATGCGCATGCTCTGTCTCCGTCTTCTTGCAGAGAGGGGAGCAGAGCTCTCTCGTTCTCTCGTGCAAGTAACTCCTCATCTGTATACTCCGGTTAGAACAAATATGGTCTACCGTCGAATTCAAAAGGTTCGTCGTCGATGTCCTCCACTTCGACATCAGCTCTCATCAAGCTCTCCATCGTGACTATTTTGGAAAACAGCTTCGATCGCCACTGACAAGTCCCCTCTCTGTACGAGCTACGATCATGCGCAGACAAGCTAGTTGTCAGTGCAGAGCGAATAGACCCATAACAGGCTATTGTAAGGCTCATGGCTCATGACAGGCTGTAACATGGACATGTACGTCATGAACAGAAAAAGTTTCTGTCTCTGCCAGTGAGGGAGTAAGCGCACGCTCGACAGATCAACTAGTTTGGACTACTGGAAGACAGGGATGTCAACAAACCGGTATGTAGCTGCTTGCACAAACACACTGTTTTAACCACTTTTTATTCATGTTGAGTCATACACGCTACAGTACTGTGTTGTAAGGTGTCTGCTGATGTTGCATATCTTTTGGGATGAGTTTTGGAGCATGTTAAGACGCTTAAAACACAGTGTAAATTTCTGACCCCATGCTGTTAGCTGTCAATGCTAACTGTGCGTTCAAGGAGCCCTGTAAGGGTTGGACCAAAAGTGTTCGCGTCTTCGGTACTGGCAAGTCAAGGGTAGCTTGAGCAATAAAGCTGCATGTTGAAATCGACCAAAGTTCTCCTTTAAGATTCTCATTACCACACCGATGACTACAGCAGAATGAGAGATGTGCTTCTCTACTTTAAAGAGGATAAAAACATTCCTTGGGAACACCATGGCACAATACCCCCTGAACGCACTGGCTATGCTCTCCATGGAGAGAATAAAATAAATCCAGTCTTTTCAGTTCAGTGCATCTGTAATACACCTGTAATACAGGTATCGGCAGTGTGCAAAATATGGGGGGGGGGCTGAGGGGGCTCGACCCCCCGATTAACCCATGAGACCCCCTGAAAGCCTCAAAAGCAAAATTTGAAGGGGGTCTCAAATGTATTTATATTTATAAATATTTTATTGTCACTAACAGACAACACTAAAATATTTTTAAGCTCACCATGTCCAAGATTTCAGAATTCAAAACATTTGTTCAGAAATATGTTCTATTTTTTGCCAAGCGGAGCCAGCAAGTCCTGTGCACATATGCAAATTAGCCATGTGCGCCAAACACAAGAATATAAGAACGAATAATGAAATATTGCACAAGTTTATTCAGAAAGAACAAGTCAATCGAGATCATATAGTCTTTGCAAGTATGTTAAGGTATGAAATGAGGAAAGACTAGCCCATGACATAGATGATAATGAAGTCATAACAATAACAGGCTAGTTATTCAACTGTTTCTATTTTAAACCATATTGATTCCCCCCCCCCCCTCATTTCACCTCCGAGCAGTCGATCTTCTTTTCTTCAATGTAAGCGAAGGGGCCTATGAATGATGCTCTCTTCTCCCCCTCTCTGGCCTTTTTCACCAAAGGCCAGTTTCTCTCTGGCAGCTGCATCCTCAGGGGTTTGATCCTCGATCCTCTTTGATGCGCAGATTTCTTCGGCAGATGATGTCTCGGTAGAATCGCATGGTGAATCTGATGATGACTGTGTGAGGAGAGCCTTTTTCACGGTGCCCAATCGATGAACGATGTCCACGGCGAGTGCCATCTTGTCGCTAATTTGTGGAGCCACTTTGGAGAGAATGTTTGTCTGATTTGTCTTATGTCCTCCCCGTTTTCCTCCTTCAGTCCATGTATTTTTAGATTCCACAGTCTATCATGACGCTGCATATCATTCAGTTTTATCTTCAGTTGAAGGTTTTCTTTTAGCAGCTTCTCTGTCTCTAAGTCAATTTTCTGTATTCTCTTGCTGTATTCTTCTCGAGACTGCACTGTAGCCGTGAGCGCATCCATCGCTTTGGCAGTAGCTTGAGATGACTTTTCAATGGATGAGAGCTTTTCCAGGATGACGCGAGTCGCCGTTGTCAATTGCTCTTAATTTGGAAGGAGGGCTTTTGCTAGGGGTTAAAGGCAAAGCTTCAGTTGAGGAGTCATCATCCATGAATTAAGCCATGTCGTCTGAGGCTAGCTCTGTCGCGTTTCTTCTTTTTCGTCCTTTGTACATTTCCCATCAAAGAGAGAGGAAATAGCGCCTGTAGAACACCTTTTGTGTAAACTAAACAAAACGGGTCTGGGGAATCATCGGTTTTATTGAGTTTCAAGTAATACAGTCACATACAGCAATTTCGTGGGAGGACAACATTCGAAAACTCTCGCTCACGGCTCCATCTTGGCTTCCGGTCCTTGATCACAGCAGTTCCACTACAAGCATTGCTATTTGATGACCTAAAAACCACAGCAGTTGCATTCGCGATTGAAGTGATCCAAAAATGCGCAGTGCATCAGACCACAGTGTTTCTTGTTCTCCCAACATTGTTGTTTGGAAACTAACACTGGTATCATGGGGCTAAATATTCTTCCGACACATATGTTGTACGTCACTGTTCACACCCAACAGCGTGATTCACGTCACGTCACATGTTTACGCCTTCCCCAGTGGCGGCTTTTTTGAAAAGAAGGAATATTACACCTTCCTTTCACATAGACAAGACAGCAGATTGCAGCCTTTATCTGGCTGCAAATGTGGCACATTTTCTAACTAAAAGGGGCTAAAGAGGAGAAATAAGAAGAGTGACAAAGAAGTGCAGTGTAAAAAAGAAAGAATTAGACCGAGCCAGAGACAAAACAAGGATGAATATGGGAGCGTCGCTTCAGAGGTGGAGGGAGCTGCAGGGAGCAATGCAGAGTTAGCGGCTGTTCTGCTGGACAAGTAAGGACCGCTGCTTGATATGTGGTTAATTCTATGTTTTAAACACAAGACTATGGTGGCGACAGTTACAGTAATACTCGCAACAGCACATATGGCCGTATGATGTTGCAGTCAAGCTACGTAGCATTTTGCTAAATCTAGCTTGTTAGCTTGTATGCTAAATCCGGTGTTTAGCTCTTGTCTTTATGGCTGCTGGTTAGCAAAAGTCTCTTTCAAGTGACCAGACAGTTATAACATTAATTTGTGTTCTGTACACTCTGAAATGGTTGAATTGGTTTTGAGAAATAATGTTACTCATGCTTCAGAAAGGCAGCATGAAGTTGCACGGGGTAATGATTATGTAGTAACGCTGTCTACCAAGATGTGATGAATAGATATCTACAGTGATTTGCATGAGGCACTCGTCATTGTAATTTAGTTGTATTGACAGAAATAGAACAATCAGGGATTTATTGTTGTTGTTGTTGTTGTTGTTATTTTTAATGCGCTGGCTTGGTTATCTAGCGTCCTCTGTTACCGTAGTTACAAGCCTGCTCGTGTACAGCAGGCTCCTCTGTGGGGAGGGGCTTAGAAGGCAGGGCTGCATCACAGCAGAGAGGAAGAAGGAGGGACCTGGGAGCTGTATCATTCAAATATTCTGACTAAGTCCACTTTTTTCTCAAAACTCCAGACTGCAGCTTTGAGTTGCTCATGAGATTGGTGACTTCTGTCTGTGGCGCTAATCTTTCCCTGTGACTCTCTGCATGATTAAATCTAGGCCTGTAACAATGTTGATGCATAACTCTTACATACATACATACATACATACATACATACATACATACGTACGTACAAACTTTAACATACATACTCACTTTTACATTATCACATATTCACTCTTGCATACATACTCATTCTTACATACATAATTACTCACTTACGTACATACATACTGTCCTTTACATATTTACAGCCACTTTTACATACATACATGCTCACTTTAACATATACACAGTGCTGCTTGAAAGTTTGTGAACCCTCCAGACATGGTCACTGTTTTTGTAAAAAACATTGAAATAATCTTATTACACATACATCCAAATCCCAATTTGTAAAGCACACCTTCCAAATAATGGACACACACACAAAAAGAGATATATTTTCATTGTTTAATTCAACAAAAGTGGTTAATTTCACAAAAACTGAAAATGTAACGTGCAAAAAATATGTGAACCCTTGGATTAGTAGCTTGTGGCTCCTCCTTTTGCAGCCATTACTTTAACCAAATGTCTTCTGTAACCACTAACCAGTCTCTTGCATTTGCTAATGGGGATTTTTGCCCACTCCTCCTTGCAGACCTCAGCCAACTGAGAGAGATTGGAGGGACATCTGGCATGTACCAACTTCTTCAGGTCTCGCCTCAACATTTCAATGGGATTAATGTCCGTATTTTGACCGGGCCAATCCAGAGTACGAATCCTCTTTCTCTGAAGCCATTCCTTTGTAGTTTTGCTGGAATGCTTAGGGTCATTGTGTTGTTGTAAAATCCATTTTCGTCCCAGCTTCAACTCCCTGACTGATGGCAGGGGATTCTGGTCAAGAATTTGCTGATATGCCACAGAATTAATGGTTCCTTGGATAATATGGAGTCGTCCAGGTCCAGAAGCAGAAAAGCAGCCCCAGACCTTCACATTTCCACCACCATGCTTCACTGTTGGGAGGAGGTTCTTTTCTTCATATGCAGTGTTGGCTTTTCTCCAAACATGGTGGTTTTAATTGTGACCAAATAATTATATTTTGGACTCGTCTGTCCAGAGACTGAACTTCCAGAAGGCAAGTGCTCTCTGTCAAAGTTGAAATGGGCAGCTTTGTTCTTTTTTGAGAGTAGAGGCTTCTTTCTAGCAACCTTCCCATGAATGCCATGGCTGTTCAATTTTCGTCTGATTGTAGACGCATGCATATTTGTCCCAGATGCTACTAGAGAGGTCTGCAACTCTTTCTAGGTGAGGTGGGTTGGCCTTTACCTGAATTATTATTATGGTGCTTCTGGGTGATAGTTTTGATGGGCGTCCACTTCTAGGCAGAGTTGCTGTCATGTTGAAGGCCCTCCATTTGTAGATTATTTGTCTTACAGTGGATGGATGGAGCTTGAATCTTTTGGAGATGGTCTTTTAGCCCTCCCCAGACTGATGGGCTGTCACTGCCCTCTTCTTCATGTCCTTGGATATCTCCTTTGCTCTTGGCATTGTTGATTTGTATGGGACCACAGTGGTTTGGTTGGTTTCCTCTCTTTTTTAATTAGTGCAGGCAAAACCTTTTCCCAAGGATGTCTCATTTCATTGGTCTGCTTAAATGATTAATTAAGCACCCAAATGTGTTTCACCTGAGTCTGTTACCTGCTTGACTTAACAAACGCAGCTGGGGGTTCACTTACTTTTGCACATACACTAATTCCATGTTTCATGTAGTTTTTGGGCTACTTAAACAAGTCCCACTAAACAAGTACATGCAATTGATAAACATATATCTGACATTTCATACATAAAAACTGGTGATGATAAAATAAGAAAATTATGGTAAAACAACAAACATCTAAACTGCTCAAGGGGTTCACATACTTTCAAGCAGCACTGTACATACTCTTACATATGCACTTTTACATACACACAGTCACTCTTACACACATACATAGTCACTCTTACATACATACTCACTTTTACGTACATACTTACTCTCCTTTACATACTAACTCTTATACGTACGTACATACTTACTTATAAATATATACATACTCACTTTTACATACATAGTCGCACATTTATGCATCCTCACACGCATAGCTGCAGGGGTGCCTGATATGTCGATCGCGATCAACTGGTAGATCACAAAGGTAGTGTGGGTAGCTCGCGTTTTTTAGATTAAGCGGCAGAAAATGAATGAATAAATAATTCTCAGAAAAGTGAAATCGAATCTATGCCACTTGATTGATGTGGGGTCGCTTGTCACGGATCACCATGCATGCGCAAACGCGCTAGCTATTGCAAAACTCACGGTGTGTAAATTGTATGCAATATTGATGGCGGTTTGTCACCTATTTGCATTACTGCTGTTAATTTTTATGTGCAATACCAAGAGTTACATTACTCTCTCAATATCAGTTATGTATTGTTTTATATGAAGTATACACAGTATAATAAATAGATGTTTAGTATTTTTTATGCAGGTAGGTCATTTTGACCTGGTCATTTTAAAAGTAGCTCATAAGCTAAAAAAGGGTGGGTACCCCTGCACTACTGGGAATATGCATGTACATTTGTCAGTACCAGTATATATGTATGTGAAGAAGAAGTATGTACTTTTGGCCTAAACGGCTTCTCATACAACAATTACATTTACTCACCTGCCCACTCTTCTCTGTCGTCTGTTTGTTTTGCCAACATGAGAATATGAGTAGTGGCACTTTTTGTGTGGAATGTTTTTTTCCACTTCAAGCACTACACATCCACCAGATTACTCCTCATCCTGACAGACATGGGAGATCAATTTGCTTTGCCTTCACCCTAAAGCCATGCTCAGACCACTATTAGCACTGTGTTAAAACAGAAGCCCTTTCATTGATATAAATTGATATAAGGGGTTGCTGCTAACTCAGTCCACACACATCGTGCTTCATCAAAAGTGAGCCATCCAGAAAAAAAAATTGTAGAACACAGCATCGCAGCGCAGTAGCATCTAGCAACATATTTGCCTATAAGATACAGGTGCACATTTCAGGTAAATTACTTTGTACAGGGTTGGATAAACTCCACACACAGACATGCACTAAACTCTGTTTCAAGCTTGTTAATCTCTATGTTCAGTCAGCAGATTTCAGAGCTGATATCATACAGGCCATTGCACTGTATTCACACAGGAATTATCATTTGAAGCTGATGTAAGTGCCCCTGTTCTACTGTTTACCTTAAAATCTACAAAATGGAGGATAAAACTGCAGTTGTTTTGATAACCCCCAGAGTTGTAAAATCCTGTTTGATGGACTTTTGAACCACAGTGCAGTTTTGATATATGATTAGTATGGCCGGGACTTTAACGTGTTAATTACGATTAATTAATTACACATTACATCACATTACGCGTTAAAGCATTTAATCGCACTCATTTTGCACCGCTGAACGTTTCTCACTGGATGAGTTTCAGGGGTACCGATTATACTGGAGCACCAACTAACGTTCATGCATAGCGTTCATGACTTCAGACAACAACAATGAGTCAAATGGAATTTCCCTTGTGTTTGTTGGCCTCATCATTACCAGTAGGAACATACTTAAGCAGTTGGTTTTCGAAATGTTAAAATAGTAAGTCCCGCTGTTCTTCTGTTAACAGGACTTAATCCCATTTTGTCTCCCCATATTGAACCCATTTACTTGGCCTCCATTGCACAATGTAGTGGGAGTTTCACCAAACCATTCCAGATAGATATTCCAGAGTTTAGTTGAGGGTAAGGTGACGATAAAACCCTCTAAATGAGTGAGTCTGCATCACTGCTGTCTTGCCATTGTCCCACTATCCATAACCACAGCATGATGGCTGCATGACGGAAAATATGCCATTGTAAATTAAATTTTTTCTCATTGTAAGAATAATTTTGGTCATGCCTATAGCTACATACATTTAGATTTTACATCAACTATAAAAGTCGGCCTTACTAAAGTATGTGCACTTTAGATAAGAATAAGAAAAAACATCTCTTGTTGCACCAAAGGAATATGTACTTCTGTTCATAGGTTACAAGAGAAATGTATTGTCATTTTTTATTTTTTACAAACACAAGGGTTTAAAAAAATGAAACGATGTTTTTATCCTTTGTTTGACACCTGTTTTTGTAGGAGGTA
The DNA here is from genome assembly GCA_903131615.1 of Diplodus sargus. Classification (NCBI taxonomy): domain Eukaryota; kingdom Metazoa; phylum Chordata; class Actinopteri; order Spariformes; family Sparidae; genus Diplodus; species Diplodus sargus. The sequence continues at coordinate 219,357 of CAEMYA010000678.1, read as the reverse complement.
GAGCCTTTTCAGGGCTTTTTTACGTGAAGTGTGATGACCAAGATAAGTTCCTAGTGATGGTAATTCCTTAGAAAATCCACCTCAGCTCCACTGATGTAGACAGCGAGCTGTGTCTTTGCCTCCTTTTTTCTGAAAATAACAGTCAGGTCCTTGTATTTGCTGATGTTGAAAAGTAAATTGTTCCTAGAGGATGTGAAATCATCATCATTTTTTGTAATGTGGCTGATGATGGTGATGTCGTCCTCATTCTTTACTACGGAGTTCTCCTGATGTCTGGGAGTGCTGTTATGGTTGTACAGAGTGGGGGGCTGAGCACACCGCCCTGGGGGGCTCCTGTGTTGAGCACTAACATAGTGTGATTGCCAACTCTGAACTATGTGGGATCTGCTTATGAGGAAGTCCATTATCCAGTTGCAGAGAGTTGTACTGAAGCCCAGGGTGTTTAGTTTTCCAATCAGCTTCATGGGTGAGATTGTGTTCAGTGCTACCCTGAAGACAATAAACAGCATCCTGATGTAGCTGTTTTTATTCTCTGGGCATGTAAAGACTGAGGCCCTCATTTATCAATCTTGCGTGAAAACGGGTGCAGATCTGTGCGCAGAATTATTCCTACGACAGGACACACGTGTGATTTATGAAACATTTGTATCTGACCAATTCCAGCGTACGAATGATCGGGTCTTGATAAATGCGGCGGCTGAATTCGATCGTCATTAACATGTTACGCCCTCAAATATTCCTGGTTCGGAGGCCTTGCCCACTGAGGTCGACCCGTGGCCCAGCCAACATCGCGCCGCTGCACACCTGGTCAACAGGTGAACCAGCGGGTTCAAAGTCTCCGCCTTTGTTCGTCCGACTTCGGAAGAAAAAGCGCTTTTGGCTTTTTCTTTGTGACATCCCGTTATGTTCAATCAAAAGTAGCCTAGTTAGCGTGTAGTGACAGTAGCAGTGGTTTGTGGGCGTTAGGTGATGAAAAGACACCTGACCTCAGACCCGCCATGTGTTCGCGTTTTGACTATAAGATGTCGCCATTTAAATAAATAAACGAAGCTTAGCCTGGCGGTGGGAAATTTAAGCCTGGTGGGCCGCCAGGCTTATAATGCTCTGGGGGAAACCCTGAGAAAGCATGGTCATTGGTATTTACGTGTGGTTTCTATTTAGTTGTCAGTGTCTAATGATGTATACAGTTGAGGATCTATTACAATCTACCTATCACAGCTAATTTTTTTCCATGTTCTTTAAACTGAGTGCGACATGAAAATGATTGTAATGATTAAGAGGAGGCCCTGAGCTAAAGTCAGTTTCATGATGTGTCGAATAGTCACCAATTTAAGGGTCAATGTTGTTGCAGTGTATTAAGGGGCAGTTGCATTGGACAGGTTTGGAACATGACCAGTACCACTCATATATTGGCTTATGTATAGACGGTATGTTGATCTGTTCGGAGTTAAGGATGCTGACCAGAGGCTGTTTAGTGTAGAAGGACCAGTTGAACACTGGATCTCTTAAATGCACTGTGAGTTGTATAAGATTAATCACTGTGGATGAAAATATCCTTGTCCTACTCTATAGATATGTCACAGTGGTGTTAAACATCAGCTACTTCAAGAGAAGTCTAAAAATCAAAATATCAAACCATCACTTGCAGCTCAAATTGTGTACAGCAAGTTTTCTACATGATTTGCATGATGGCTTTTGTCACAAATGAAACCTTTTCAATGAATCTGTTCCTCATGAAAGGATGATCCATTGGCAGTCAATAAAAATCCTGAAGTCGAGCATTGTCCTTTTCAGACGCTGCTGATGTATTCAGTGCAGTTACAGGATACTTCAGTCTGTATTTTTTTTGTTTTGCCTTGCATATTACAGATGTTCCATTACAGCTTTTAAGTTTAACTAGTTTTGTTTGTCTGTATAATGTGTTGCTGGACTTGAACAACTGATGGTAAAGGGTCACTTCACCAAGTTTGGTCCAGTGAATTAACCACTAAGTCTAATGCTCTACCAGCTATTATTAGGGGATCACATACACCAATTTGCTAACTGAGAGAGGTTGTAGGCCTTACCTGAATCACTGTGAACTTACTTACTTTACACTGTTGCTCCATATGTTTGCTGCAGTGATGTTCACTCAACTGCTCAGTCAGGTCCTCCCCGCTTAGGTCCTCTTCTTTTGTCTTAAGACCATGCACAGAGCTCTTTTGGTTTCATTTCATGCAGGTCAACATATAAAGTAAAAACAATACTTAAGAAATGAGGATTGTCGTCCATTACCAATGTCTCAATGACAAGTTGCTGTGTGAAGTCATCTGCCCTATGCCACTCTAAGGTGTCCATATCTCAACAACTACAGAATGCTCAAGGCATGGTTGGGGTCAGCCTCCACCATGACCCTGGCACATTTTCCCACATTACAAAAACTACATGCTGTAGAATTGCTTTTAGAGAGTGGACTAAGATTAAAGCTGTGCTATTTCAGAAACCTCTCATCGTAGTTAAATATTTTAAAGATAAAGTCACTGATATTATGCCTGTGAAAGCATTTCATTAAATGTCAACATACTTTCCTTTACTTTGTCTAGTGTATGACAAACAAGGATTCCTTCTGAAGCTGGATGGTGGACTGTGAGTATAGATATTTTACAACATTCACTATCTACACAAATGTCTTTCAGGCATGGCATCAGTGATTGCATAACATACATGAGCACTGTAGAATGGTCCCTGCCATTACTACCTCCACCAAGGAAGTTATATTTTCAGTTTGATTTTTCTGTTTATCAGCAAACAAGGAAACTACTTTTCTGGGTTCAATGAGACTTGATGGAAGGGTATAGAATGGGTCAAGGAAGAACCCATTAAATTCTGGAGTGGACTCAAATCATGGAGCGGATGATTAATTATTTTTCACTTTTGTTCACATCGAAAGAAAAGGGCATCTTACCATGGCGAAATTAAAGCCAGACATCTTAGATGGTCAAGTAGATGGTAAAAGCAGCAATAGTGATTGAAAATAGCAAATTCTAAAAATCCAGTGACTCCGTATCTCAGTCCACATTCACAATACCATTGTCTTTCTACAGTTGCCATTTTGGCCATCAATAATGATGATGACTATATCTGTAGGAGCCATTTGTGCATGTGTGTTTTGTTTTGACCACTGGGGGAGTTTGGTTTGTGTCACTGATTGCAGATGAGCACCAGGTGTGTATATAGGTCATTTTAGGTTAGTTTTGGGTAGTAGGTGAAGGGAGCACACGATTTCTAGCGTGAAACCATCATTAAGCCACCAGACAAGAAATACTACCATATACCTCACAGTCCTAAAATAATCCGCCTCTCACCTATCAAGTGACTGAATTGGACAGTCATTACAATATCTTTCTTTACCCTCATTCAGAGAGAGAAAGACAGAGAGCTCACTGTAAAAAATACTGCCCTGATGTGTATATTTTTTCATCATAGAACAATGACTACTGACCTTGAAAAAGGTCTGCGCTCTACTAATGTCCTTCTGGTTTACACTATTGTACTGTTTATATTTTGTGTGAATATTTGATATTTGCTTGATTTCATTCCTCCATGTCTACAGGCCTCTAGACCTAATGTATAAGTATGGCAATCTCAGTGAGGGAGCCTGTAAGCCTGGATTTGCAGCTGCCAAGATGACTGCCATCTATCCGAAGTAAGAATACTTAAAATGCTTCTACACATTTGAATTAAGCTTGTAAATTGTCATCAAACATTATGTCACATACATTTCAGTCAGTAGGCCAATGTTATCATATTTACGTCATGATGCAATCACTGGCCTATCCCATGCCTCTTTGTCTGGCATCACAAAATGCCCAATATGTGTTAGTCTGGACCTGCTCAATTCATTTTAGCTTTCTGTCGTGGTCAATCATTTTTATACTCATATTTACCACTGAGGTCCAGGTAGTCGGGTTGACTTGCAGAGTCAACTCCATTTATAATCCAGCTTGGCTCACAGGGACTCCAACTAGATTTGGCACTGAAGGAATTCATTGATCAAGCTGTTTAATTTGTTTGACACCTTTACAGACAGTCAAAAGTCATAAGTGTACATCCACTTGTAAAGGACATGTACATCATGGCAGTTTTCAGTTCCAATGATTTCTACAGCTCTCATTTTTCTGTGATGGAACAAGTAGAACACATACTACTTTGTCACAAGAAACATTCGTGAAGTTTGGTTCAATTATGAATTTATTATAGGTCCTCTTAACATGTGACCAAATCTGCTGGATCAAAACTATACATCAGGGGTCCCCAAACTTTTTTCGGTGGGGGCCACATCAACTTTCCTTTCTGTGATGTGGGGCTGGGGTCAGTCTATAACAGGAAATGATATGGGCCAGAGTGACAAACAGTATTATTGTGGAGATTATAATGATAATTTTTTTGAAGCTGCCCTTTGTTGGCCTTGGCACCACCTGTTGGTTTGCAAAAAAAAGTAATAGAAAGTTTTCACATGTTTATTTATTATATAAGTACCACAGATACTCCTCTTATTTTATAGAAAATAAAAACACAAGCTGATGCCAGGTAACAATGAGGTGATATGATTTTGTAACAGGTACAGGTGAGTTAACGATTGGTAGTTATTTTGTCTTTACAGGTTTTATGAAATAACATTAATATAGAAAAATAGTAAAAATCAGGTTAAGTATTCTTATTTAGGTGAGCTGACTTTGTATGTACAGAGTAAAGTAAAGGTGAGTTAACAACAGGTAAGTATTTTGTCTTTACAGGTTGTTTTTGTTTCTTAAGGCCACACAGTGAAATAATATTAATACAGAATTATGGTAAGAATCAAGTAATCTTATCTTGTTGAGCTGATTTTGTATTCTCAGATAAAGGTGAGTTAAAAATAGTCAAGTATTTTGTCTAACAGGTATGTTTACTAAGGCTACAGTGAAATAACATTAAGAATAATTGTAATAAACAGGTACAAGTGCATTGTCCGTAGGAAGTATGTATTCCTATAGAAAAGTGGGGGGTTAAGTAGCTTTTTCATGAATGGCCAATGAGGCTGTGTTTGAAGGTGGGATGTCAGGGACATTTGGGTTTGTTGTGAAATGTGTAGATTGATTGGTAAGTATTGTGTTTTCATATATTTTGGCTTTTAGCAAGGACACTGTAGGGAGTTGAACCCCATTCCACTAATGTGAAAGTACCACTACCGGTGTCTTTTGATTTTTTTAGCCATTGGGAAAAAGCAAAAACATTAGTTAGCTGCTAGCAATCCCGTTAGATGAACAACGTTAACAAAGCACTAGACATGCTAGCAAGAAGATAAACCAAGCAAAATGCGATCGTGCAACTAATATGAAAAACTGCACGTTAAAGACTTCATCATAATCACCAAAATAAACTACTGAACAGAAGCCTAACATAAATAGACAAATATAAGCCCAACATGCTAGCAAGACAGGAACTTGAAACACGTAACCATGTTTAATCCTTAGCTAGGATTGGCAATGGATTAATAATGTAAGCAAATAGTAAACGCACCAGCATGAAGTTAATCCTGGAGAAACACTTAGAGACATATGAGTGTAACTTACAGATGAGTACAGAGAGTATCCAGGCATCGAGAATGTGTAGGGCTAAGGGAGTGAAGATTTTATGGATAGCCTACATCAAGAGCGTGTAGGGTAGCAGCTAGCTACACACAAATATCCATAGGAACATCAACAGATTCCGATTCCAGTTTGTTGTCCTCGCATATCTGGATCTCCTCAGACCGGAACAGACTTGGCCCGGACTCGTTTAGTCTCAACAGTCCGTTTAGATCCACAGAACGGGACCGAACCGCCAGCAAAATCCTGGTCCAGCTCACACCGCTGCAGGTATAAATCCACCGCGAGCCACAGGCGGAGCGACGGAGCGTCCTGCCCACGGAAACATCCACAGATTCCGATTCCAGTTTGTTGTCCTCGCGTATCTCTCGATTCACATTTGTTGTGTTTCTCGCATATATCTCCGCTCAAAGCAGCTTGCTTCTTAAGGTGTGTCTTGGGGTAGGGCTCTGCAGTGATTGGCTCTGGTGCGCACGTGGCTATGGTGGCTATGGTTGACAATGCTGGTAGAATTCGCAAATCATTTATTAAAACATTTATTAAACGGTATCTTTGTAGGCCAAACAAATCCGAGTTGGCACACCCTTCAACCATGCAGCAGCCATCTTAAAAATCTCAGGTCAGTCTGATCCTGGTCAGCACAGATATTTGAGGCACACACAGACAGACAGACAGAGCTTTCTTGTTTTTATAGAGAGAATTAAGGTGATCTGGTTTTGTATTTACATGACTCTTAGATGAGTTTTTTGTGCTGTGATGATGAGGATCCTGGTTCCAGGGTGGGAGCGGTCAACCACAATCTCTCCGCCTGACTTCAGGGTGGTCCTGGAAGCATGCAGGCCCTTCAGGAATGGCAGATAAAAAACACAAGCAGCCCATCAGCAGATGACATGCTGCAGTCTAATTTTGTCTTTGACATCACTGTTCAAGAAACATGTTGCCTATAAAAAGAGCATTACTCTACTGACATTTTTTCATATTCATAGTTATTGAAATCAGCATATCAGTGTGAGCTATGGGCTTGCTTCTGACTGGTGAGGAGATTGATGTAAGATTCCATTCCAGTTACAGCCAGGCT
>CAEMYA010000678.1:179772-201597 GCA_903131615.1 Diplodus sargus | reverse complement strand
TATATATATATATATATATATATATATATATATATATAGCAAAGTCCACCCCTATGCTTGTAGTGGTCTGTAAACAACCTATTCCATCTACTATGTGCCTAGAAACTGGTCTAAATCAAGTATTCTCTCAGTCAAACAGCCCTATTTTATAGAAGCTCTCTGAGCTCAGAGATGTGTGATAGAAGAAAGATCCCATTTCTGCCTATGAATTATTAAAGGCCCAAAAGTCCCCACACCATAAAAACCTGTTGGGAATTGTTAATGATTATTGATTATTAATTAATATTATTATTAATTAATCAAAAATTATGATAGTTGATTAATGAAACCTAGGTAACTATGAGTCATTAATGAACACGGGGCACCACCCTGGAATCAGGGATCAATAATCAAATGATTTACCTTTAAGTCTCATAGCCTAAAAAATAGTTCAACTTGTCAATATTGTGAAATTACCAATAATTAGACAAGAGTGAAGGCGTGAATCCGAGCACTGGCCAGCTCAACCAGCAGTTATTACAATATGGGATTGTGCAAAATAATCACAGATGCTGCTCACTTAAAGTCAACAGTGTTTATTAAAGCTTACTCCACAGAACAAACCACCTACTTTAACAAACAACAATTTCCTTCACAAAGCAAGCAACATCAAAACACAAGCAAGCCAAACAGGTCCCTGGGTGGAAGCGCGCGTGTGTGTGTGTGNNNTGTGTGTGTGTGTGTGTGTGTGTGTGTGTGTGTGTGTGTGTGTGTGTGTGTGTGTGTGTGTGTGTGTGTGTGTCGTCGAAGAGATTACAGGAAACACCGGACTTGACTTTGTGTCACGCGAGAATGCAAATTCCGGGGGGATGAATTCAGATTCACTGATTCATGTACCTGTAATTAAAAAATGGCGGGAAGTGACTGTATCGACCAAAGGTGATCACTACACGTGCCGAGAGGTTTGAACAAAGGCAGCGGTTGCACCGTCTTTGATCTCATGTGCGGTTTGGTCACACGAGGGTTGAATTTACAGGGATGATACCCACCGTTCCAAAATGGTAGAAGTCCGTCTTTACAGTCAATAAAGGGAATATGCTGGACACACGTCTTATGTTATAGCGGGGTTGTTAACTATAAGTTAAGGTCGCCCAAAACAGTACGTGTATCTCGGTGTGTGTGTGTGTGTGTGTGTGTGTGTGTGTGTGTGTGTGTCTGTTAGTAAAAGAGGGAAGAAGCTAAGCGGGGCTTAGCAGGCAACAAAGAAACAAACAAACGACCATGTGGTGCACAGCGGTCGTCTCTCCCTCGTACAGTGGCCGGCAAGCAAATGAAGTTCGTTTGTCGTCCGCTGATCGAGCCGGAATACGACGTATTGTGGTCACACACGGCAGCAAGACTGTACAGGCTGGATTAGCCTGAATGAGCTCCTAGCGAGCTTAGCAAACACAGTTAGCACACAGTACAGGTAACCATAAATCGGACTCGGCGGTCCTTCCACAGCAAAACAAAAGAACAACAAAGAAAAACAGCATGCTATATACTATCTGTTTCTGCCCAAATAAAAGACCTCTTACTTTAGATGCCGCGTGGTTGCGGTAGCGGTAGCATGGATGCCCGACTGACTCGAAGCTCCAACTCGTTCGGGAGTGCGGGGGTCAGCGTTAGCGTCCTTAACTGCTGACGGGCAGGCTGTAACACAGCGATCGGTCGACTCAAAGGAAGGGATGGTCTCGTTCCTTCTGAAGATTCTTTTCTTCCTTCTGCAGGTAATGAGGGAACGACTGGGTTGTGCAGCGTTCCTCTCGGGATCCAAAACAATTCTGACGAACGTCCGAACAAAAATGAAAGTGAAACAAAAACAGTCTCTGTCTCGTCCAGCGAGGAGGAAACTGAAATTAGCTCAAGCAAAGATGAAAAATTGAAAAACGTTTCTCAAAGTTGTACCCTTATGGCAGCAGTTGCATGAAACTGAGGTCCCACAACAACAGAAGCTCCCGGGGATACAAAGAGCAGGAGTTGCTGCGTGACGTTTTAAGGTGGGTGTGACGTCATTGTGATCCTGGCGGAGCTTCCTGTCTCACAGCCAATAGGGTGACGTCTTTGAGGCAGTTCAACGTGTTCACGTTTTTCACACCTGGTCGGCCTTTTTTTTACTGTTCTTTGTTCTGTAGTCCTCGTGGTTGAGCAACTACTAGTTTAGGCTTCTGGTTTCAACTACAGGCCTTCTCTTTGTTTGAGATCTGTATATGGAGGCACGAGGCCCAACAAACCCTTCACCTATATGCTTTCAGCACTATATATAAAATGAGTCAGAGGATCCAGTAGTCTGAATTGGCCTATGTGTTGTGTTAATCTATTTTTGTACTCTTCTGCTCTGCTGTTGTCCCAGTGCGTGAGAAATCACAGGCTAGTTCACTTACCCACTTACTCTCGGAGCATCAGAGACACACAACCCTCAAACCCTTTACACAGCAGTGTTAATGAAGTGTGCTCACATTCCACATTGTAACTTGTAAAAACAACACAGGACGAAAGCAGAGTAAATGGGTCAAGAATTCCCACGGCATTTTAACACAAGCCTCGTGCCTCCATATACAGGCATGCTTCATTGTTGCCTGCAGACACTCATTATTGTACCACTCTCCGGCCCTTTGGTGAACAATCTGCCTTCTGCTACAGCCAAATATTTCAAATTTTGACTCATCACCCCAGAGCACCTGCTGCCATTTTCTGCCCCCCAGTACCTATGTTTTCATAGTGAATAGTTGAGTCACTTGGCCTTGTTTGAATGCCAGAGGTATGGCTTCTTGGCTGAAACTCTTCCATGAAGACCAATTCTAGCCAGACTTCTCCGCACAGTAGATGGGTGTACTTGGGTTCCACTGGTTTCTGCCAGTTCTGAGCTGATGGCACTGCTGGACAACTTCTGTTTTCGAAGGGAAATAAGCTTGATGTGTTTTTCATGTGCTGCACGTTTCCTTAGCCGACCACTGCTTCTACGAACCTCAACATTGCCCGTTTCTTTGGGCTTCTTCAAAAAAGCTTGTACAGCACATCTGTAAACCCCAGTCTGCTTTGAAATCTTTGTCTGGGAGAGACCTTGCTGATGCAATATAACTTCCTTGTGTTTTGTTGCTGTGTTCAGTCTTGCCATGGTGTATGACCAGTAACATGAAACTGTCTTCTACAACCTCAACTTGGTAGCAGAGTTTCACTGTTACTCACCCAGTTTAACCCTCCTACACAGCTATTTCTGTTTCAGTTAATGACTATGTTTCAGCATACATGTGAAATTGATGACCATTAGCACCTGTTTGGTATAACTGGTTGATCATAGACCTGATTATAATCCTACGAAAGTGTCCCTATAAGAATTTATGCTGTTTTTGTAGTTAAGCCAAATATTTATTTGATTTAGATTTTTCTTTTGTTAGCTCACTTTGCATTCTGTCAATTGATCAAAATAAACAACTATTGTTTATATTTTTGAAAGCGTTCTTAGTTTACAGAATTTTTTCACACCTGCCTAAAGCTTTTGCACAGTACTGTATGTGACAACAACTTTGTAATGGATTGGACGGAGGTTGTATCCGGATCAAGTGTGGATGTTGAATTGATTTATAAAATGTACAACCAACTCAAGATTGGATGTTGTGGTATTATGACATGATGCTGCCTAAATGTATACGTAAATTGTTTTACACTTAAAACCAATTGTGAACATACAGTTTCTGAGTTAACAGAATTTGACTACATTTTCCTCCAGATTTTCTCTACTATTAGTACAATCTTAGCTCCACGTTTTCTGTCTTTTCTACTCCCCTGCTCGGCCCTGGCGTGACTGAACATTTGTTTTGATGACCCACAGAGAGAAAACAATACCACACCAAAAGCAGGTGTGGCACTGACAGTTTACAGTTGTGAATGACTGTACTCACCCCATGGTGGTTTTAGCTTTGAATTACCTATCTGATTTTCTAATCGAATCAAAATTTTTTAATTATATTGCCCAAAATCCCAATCACATTGCCTCAATGGGCTTTACAATCTGTACAGTGAACATCCATCCTCAGTCCTTAGACCCTCGACTCGAGTGACGAAAATTGTCCATGCTGATGGAAAAAAAAACTGGAAAAAAAAGATGCAAGAAACCTTGGGAAGAGCCACAGTTACATGCTATGCTGCTATGTTAGTCAGAATAAGCAGATTGTTTCTCATCGGCAGGACATCGTAAATGCTAATACTATAGGTAACTCATTGAGACCGAGACCAACCCACTGAAGACACTAGCAATCAAAGTAAAGGACTAATTAAAGGCAAAGTTAAAGAAGTTAGTTCACTTACGTAAGTTTAGATTTAAAGGGGTCAATCGAGTTAGATTGTTTGATGTCAGCTGGAAGGTTAAGAGAAAGGGGGCATGATAGGAAAAAACCCTGCAGCTGGCTGACTTCCTCTTAACCCTGGGAACCATCAGGAGCCCTGAATTTTGAGAGCGCAATGTGCAAGTTGGAATATATGGTATGATGAGATCTGACATGGTGGGGCAAGGCTGTGTACAGTTTTGTATGTCATCAGCAGCACCTAGTCTGATCTTATGTTAACTGGGAGCCGATGCAGTGAGGCTAGGATTGGTGTAATACAATCTGATTTTCTTGTACGTGTTAAGACTCTAGCTGAAGAATTCTGAACCATCTGAAGACTTTTAGTGCTCTCATGCGGAAGACCCGAAAATAAGGCATTGCAGTAATCCAACCTAGACGAAACAAAAGCATGATTCAGGATCTCTGCTTCAGTCGTGGACAGGAAGGACCTAATTTTAGCTATGTTGCACGATCTTTGTAATTTCTTTGATGTGCTGATCAAAATAGAGGGTAGAATCAAAAGTAACACCAGGTTCTTGACAGTTTAACTTTGAGAGATAACCCAGTTGTCAAGAGTGACAGTCGTGTGGATGATGCTGAGGTGAGGGGACTGACTTCTCGTGCTAGCTAGCTTTTCGTGCTAGCTAGCTTTTCGAGACTGATTAGTTAGCTAACTTTAACGATGGGCTAAACTAGAAGCTAACCCTAACATTAACTACCTGAATTACCTATCACTGCAGAATGCAACACTGAATTCTGTTTTTCCAGAATGAGTGTGTTAGAAAGATGCTGTGCTTGTCAAACAACTGGATGCAGGGATCAAGTGCAGCTGGAACTGGTCTTGGCTCAAGCTAGAAGGCAAAGTCACAGTAAAAGGACAAGAGCTATCATTCCATCTAGCCGATGTGTTCAGAAAGACATTAATTAACCTTATGCAAACAAGGGCAGCCATGCACTGCATGTACACTGTCAAACAGAAGTGCACAAGAAGAAAGTGCAGATCATAGCATCAACACATAGTGTAGCCAGCACTTCATGAGAGAAGTTGTCAGTCTCATTTCTTATAGCATAATGTGACCATGCATAGATACTTATTATACTTTCATACTGTGTTGTAATTCTGCTTGATTTTTCTCTCAAAATGCATCAGATTGATGCTTTTAAATATGAAATATTCAACATTTTCTGGGGAGCCCTGGGGAACTCCGTATTTAGCATCAGTAAATATTGCTGTAGTATTTTTGTTAGAAACACACTGTGTTCTTTCGGTCAGGTAGGACTTTAGCCAAGCGAGAGTGAGGCCAGAGATGATTGACTTTTGAATCAGTCTGCCAATGTGCCATGATCTATGGTATCAAATGCAGCGTTGAGATCCAGTAACAGGAGCACTGAGGTAGAGTCCAAAGTAAGTAGAATATCATTTACCACTTTAGTGAGGGCAGTTTTGGTGGAATGACAGGCTCTGAAAGCTGACTGAAAAGGTTCCAGAAGAGTATTATTAAGCAGGTAGGTAGTAAGCAGCAAGTTGCTGGGACATAACTCTCATCAAGACTTTAGGGAAGAAGGGAAGGGAAGCGGACACCGGTCTGCAATTTTTTCGAGATCCTGGGTCAAGATGGGGTTTCTTAAAACCAGACTTAGAACTAGCAGGGACAACACTGGTCATGAGTGATAAATTTGCAACAATTAACTAGGGCTGGCCGATTAATCGAATTAAATTAAATTTCGATTTCGATTTTGGCTTCCCTCGATCATGAAAACAAGATAATCGTGATAATCGAAATAAACAATCATTCTGCTGCACGCCGTGTCTTGTGTGGTAAATGCAGCGAACCCTTCCATCACTTCGATCTGCCCTGCCCCCCCTCCCGAAAATGTTTGAAGAAGACTGTAGAAGATGGCAGAAAGGCAGCCTTTGGTCGGGAAGAAAGGCAAAGCAAATTCTGTGGTGTCGAAACACTTCGGTTTCCAGGAGTCTGATATTGTGCAAGGTATGTCACGCGACCGTGTCTGCACCTCAGGGGAACACGACCAATTTATTAAATCATTTTAAGTCCACATGCAGAGTAATACATGTCCAAGCAGTATTGTGTTAAAAGAAATACCAGAGTTCAAAGTTCAATAAGTGCTTGTTATCAAATCAATGAATAATCATCTTTGATAATCGGGATTACAATATCAATCAAAATAATCGTGATTATGATTTTTGTCATAATCGAGCAGCCCTACATTTAACATTGTAGGTCCTGATGCTGGCCATAGATCCTTAAACGTATTTGCCCGAAGGGGGTCCAGGATGCAGGTAGTTGGTTTGAGGATGAGACTAGTTTAGACAATATCTCAAGAGAGATACTTTCAAAAGTGTTTAGAGCTGAGACTAACTGAGAATCAGCAGAAGGATGTTTTATAATAAACTTTGATGAGGAAGCCAGAGATGAAGAGTTAATTTTGGTTCTAATCTAATCAATTTTAGTGCTAAAGAAATCTAAGAAATCATTTGTATTAAAGGTCCCATATTATACTGTTTTTCATCAATTTCACACAGCTCTCAGAAGTCCTACAACACTGTATTTGAAATGTATTGCCCCAAACCCATCCGTGGTCCTGAATTTCAGCTGTCTAAAAGTCGCTCAAGTGAGCTCTACTGAGGGCAGGCTGTTTCTGTGCCTGCACCTTTAAATGCTAATGAGCTCCGTCTGTCAACGCCTGCCTTGCCTGCTACACGCCCCTCTCAGGGAGAGGATGCCGCTTAGGCTAGCGGTAGCATGTGCTAATGTTTACGGTGCAATGGCTCGCCGAGATGCTGTCGTTCAACCATACCAGTTTGACCCAGAATCAGACCCAAAAGGAGAGGCTCCTGAAGAAATTCAGGCTCTACGGCTGCAGCAGGATGTTTCACAATGGTTAGTGTGTCTGAATATGTTACTTAGTTTGTTTTTATGTGTTGTTACATTTACTACCATGTAGCTAATGGATACTGTTGGACACTGTTCGCATCGTCTCTGTCTCCAGTCTGCACGTTTCCAGACTTTTTACTGTGACAACCAAGCTCTTTCGTAATATTATTAACATTAAACTCCCTTCAAAAGCCATTGCATAGCGGACCAAAGCAGAGCTAACCCGTTAGCCAATTTCAAGCTAACTTCACTGTAGGCAACCTCTGTACTATCAAAACGTGGCGACACTTACCTGTGGCTCGGGTGCAGTTGCTGGGTCCCGTATGGTTGGGACAGATCCTTTTACGAGGGTCAGTGTTGAGGCAAAGCCAGCTTTGTACTGACCCTCGTTTCGAAGCAGTCTGATGTGAAGCGGTTGGCACACACATACACAGAATATAGCCACTTATGTTGATTTATACAACCAACAACCCAGCAATTTGTGTGTCTATCTCTGAGCGACGACACTGCGAAACACTGCTAGCTAGTTGGCCTATGAACATCTCTCCTTTCGTTATGTAACAAAACAGCCTGTAGGAGTGTCATTTTACCAGTGGGTGGGCTGCAGAGACGATGCAGGACTTGTTTGCTTTCCTCATTCTAGCAGTTGGTAGGCTCAGGGAGGACCAGTTTATCTATGTAGACACCAGAGAAAACGTGTTTTTCATAATATGGGACCTTTAAAGGGTGCACAGCTCACAGAATGTGGTTTTTGAGTAAGTTAAGCCGAGGTGTTGAAGAGATATCAAGGTTTAGGTTTATTTTTGTTTATTAGGCAGCAGAAATATGCTGTTCTGGCAGCATTAAGAGAATGCTTAAATTCAGTAAACGGTCACGCCATGCAAGATAAAAAACAGGCCTGCTTGAGAGGGAGTAGATTTCTTTGGTCGTCTTGTCTTGGTAGAGACAGGTGCCACAGAATCAAGGAGAGAAACGGGTACTGAGTTAAGTTAATTAGCGAATTCTTACAAAGGTTTAGTCAAAGTTGCAAAAGAACCCAAGGCCCCAGGCATTTTAAATTTTTTTATAATCTTCTGACATGGGTCAGTCATCTTTGCTGAGGTGTAGTTCAATGAAGACTTGGTAAGGAAGACTGACGTGGTTGTGACTTTTCCCATTAAATTTGGTGATTTTTTTCTATATAAGTTGACAAAGACAGTAACTATAACAACACAATTATGAAAGGAACAGAGACATGCAAGTGAAAGATTTCGGTAAGTTGGTAGATCATACGGGATGGCAAGGACTTTTCTACATATAACTATCAGCCAGAACATTAAAAGCACATGCTTTATATTGTGCAGGCTCCCCGTGTGTCAGAGAGAGACAGAGACACAAGATTTCTGGGGGTATCCTGTGGTGTCTCGCTTTGAGATATTGACAGTGGATCCTTTGAGTCCAGTATACGGGGGGATGGGGCCTCAATGGATCAGAGGTATTCCTGCATGTCCCACAGATACTCAATCACATTAGGTTCTGGGGGTTTTGGAGATTGGATCAATGCCTTAGGCTTGTTTCACATACCTTGTGTCATTCCTGGGCAGTTTTTGTGGTGTGGCAGGGGAATGTTGTCCTACTGTTGTTGTTTTTTGGTCCACAATGGTGTTTGGATGGTTGGTGTGTGTCAAGTGGCATCCACAGGAATGCCAGGACCAAAGATTCCCCAACATTGTCCACTGTTAGGGGTTTTAATGTTGTGACTGATTGGTGTGTATTTTTGGCTGTTTTCTCTCATACATGCCGCCAAAGACACTACTATCTACTTCCACATTACTGTTGTTTGTTCTTATAACATTGCTTTGTGGGTTGAAGTGTGGGACATATAGCTCAAATTGTGGCAGCAGCTGCCACTACCGTGCCATGGCAGCTGCTGTCCAGGGCTGCTGTCCAGGGCATCTGCCACTAACCTGTCACTGCCACTATTTAAGCTTGATGTAGCTCAGACTCTGGTTGAAGTGGCATGGGTACAGTAATTCATGTATCCAGTGTGGCATCAGAGCTGGGATTCATAACTAAATTATAACGGCCACAAGAAGTCATCTACAGCGAACGAAACATCACAACACAATGTTATATTGTGAGCGAAAAACACAAACACTTTTCAGTTGTAAGCCTTCATCTGTCACCTATTGGAGGCAAGACACCATAATGGCAGTCCCTCTCTGGGAATTCAAGTCTATGTGGACCAGAAAGAAGGTATTAGTTCCTCTCGACAACAGCAGGTCCATTGAGTTCAGTTTATTGTCTTGTAAATGGTCTGTTCATATTTTTTATTGTACACAATGGCCACAGCTTTTTCATGCCCTCCGCTGTCACTGCAAGAGAAACTATTAGCTGCTTCATGTGGTGTTGACATAAAGGAACTGCACAGGCAGTGTCTCAGTTTATTTTTGTCTAGGTGCCCTTACAAATTCATAATTTGTATCTTTTAATTGTGAATATTGAATGTTGTTGTGATCATAACAGGCTATGTCTCAAACACTTTCTGCATTCAAGTGTCTCTCTTTTACTGAACTAAGATAAGCTTAATTGGCTTGTTGACCCCCGATGCTCTCAGAGGCTGTATTCAGTCCCAGTCTGGTGTTCAGATTTGTTCACGCTCAGACTGCTAAACCCCAGCTGAGATGAGTACCGTGGTCCATGGTGATTCCCCCTGTGATCTGAAGTCATGGTAAAGGCAAACTCTAGCTCAACTGGCTCCATGGCTCACAGAGCCATGAGTTTTTTTAAACTAGCTACGATAGCCAGCTACAGCCAACGATAGCTAGCAAGGAGCAGCAGTTGTGATATGCTGCCCACAATGTTTTTTGAGCTGTTTATGAATTCTGACCATATTTTGCAAAATTACGCCTTTAAGATTGTAATTATTGTTTGTTTCCAATCTTTGTACTGCATTTCATCTTAAGAAACTTCAAATCACAGGTAGGTTTGCAAGCAGGATAAATACATCCGAACACTCCATCAGACACTAAAACAATGTGGAGACAGTAAAGGCAACATGCATCATTAGTAGCTGATTTCTAAATTGTTTTTAAGTGTTTTCAGAAAAGTTTTTCCTTCAGTTATTTTGTAGACCTTCCAACATTCACTGATTATTAGCAGCTTTGTTTTGCCAAGTCAGAGCACATTTGCCATTCATTATGTGATATTACACATGAACAGAAACCAAAGCTGCAGGGCTTGACTCGGTTAAAGAAACACTTTTCCCTGTGACTGTTTCAATTCGCCCACGGCAAATTCCTGTTTGGGTGTATGTACATGCTACCTTATGTACCTTTAATTTTTCAAAATTGTACACAGATCATGTAAGCATTAAGACCACGTGTATTTTTCCTACACTTTTCAAAGCAGAAACTATTAAGTGGTTTTGACAAGGAGTTATTGCATTCTCTGATTAATTTCGAAATATCCCTCTAAACGGGAGACTTTTTCACTTGTAGATTGTTTCAAAAATATTATGAATGGGGTTGGTCCTGTCAAAAACTCATTAGCAGTTTAGTGTTTTCAATGTTCTGACTGAGCACATATTAAATTGCTCTCCAGTATTCAAGACAATTTCGCTTCTGCAATCCTTTGGTACAGTATTATCTCGTTAAAAGTACCCAGTTTAAATTCAAGTCTTTATCGCATGGGTTGTGGGGTGGCCGAGGAAGTCTGAGGATGCTCAATGGCATCATGATACATTTGTATTTAGTAATGAATTCATGTTGCATTGTCATTTCTTACCTGGGTATGTTGACATGGGGTATGTTGACATGTATGCATGCATGCATACATAAAACATGTAATGCTCTATTATATCATCATATTATCATCGTCGTCTCCACTTTGGAGGATTAGAATTTAATGAATGCTGACACAGTTGAACTTCTTCTTGAAGTACAACCGGACATGTATGTATGTATGTATGTATGTATCTATGTATGTATCTATGTATGTATCTAACAAACTAACAGAATACACATAACTGTGTTGTTTGCTCACAACATTCTAACTTTGCTGTAGATAGTAACCAGCCAGACTAATGCAGAGTATATAATTTTTACATTTCTTATTATATTGTTTACATACCTTTTTATATGCCGATTATTGCCACCACTCCATACATCTATATAAAAGTGTATGTTTGAAAAATGTATCTATGCTCCAGCAACCTGTTTCAGGTTATATGGAAATATCAGACAGTAATGCTGAATACTTGACAATTTAACAATGGTACACAGCATATACCTAAAAATTGCTTGCTTTGGCCTCTAGTGTTGGCACGTTGGCCAACAAACAATGTCAACTCTTTGGTGGCATTCTTAATGTTTTGGCTTAAAGTTTCAACAGACAACGTTTCCCCCCTTAGTTTTTCCAAGTGATATTATTGTAACATTGTTGCAGACAACCAGATCGTTTTCAATTTCCTCAAGTCACTAATAACAACAACACAGTAATACATGTAAGTTTATTCAGTCAATAAGGCTGTAAAAAAATGGATTGTTAGTTAAGCTTCCTTATCCAGGGGGGCTGTGTGAATGAGAGGTTTATGGAGAACCAATGTAAACACTCAAATTTTCATTATTGTGTATCCATGACATTGTCCAAGTCAATCAGCATATATGTCATAATGATACCTTAAGGAAGAAAACATACATTTTCTAGGGTAACAGTAGATTTGGTAAAGTTGGAGAAACCAGCATGAAAAAGCACACTTTTTAGAGTATCCAGCCAAAAAATCTGTCAGTCTTTGATCCAAATATATAATATACAGAGATTTAAAAAAAAAACATCTTCTATCCAACATAGATGAAAATCTCTATAGACATTTAACCTTATAAACATCCTTTATCTACCATAACAAAAAAATACAACGTAGCCTGACTTGTAACTCATTAAAACCAGGGTGAGCATTCTAGGATGGTAATGGAAATTATTTGTTGTGCTTCCTGTCTTGGTTGGCACTGATCGACTGCACGTTTTGTAGACCATCTTAAACTGTGCTTCGTCACTTTTTAAGTATCCAAACCACTTCTATAAAACTTATCACATGTTACCTTTTCTCACTACCACCCCCTCCTCTCTGACTTCACCTTAACTGTATCAGCAGCCAAATCTACCTTCTATGACTTCTTCTAAAAGCACTAACACACTGGCCCAACCGTTGGATATCTGAAGCGTTTGGGGAGACTCGGACGAAGTCGGGAACAAATGGGTTTGGTGTGTTCAGCTGCGTTGGAAGCTTTTGGAGCCGCACGGACGTTGTCTGCTTCGATTCAACATACGAAGTCTGAGGAGGTTGGCTGTTGGCCGTCTGAGCCATTGGATTCTCTGATTGGTTGTATGCTAGCTGTATGACCATTCTGATTGGTGGTGTGCAAGCGAATCAGCGCGGTGTGTGGGAGAGGCGGAATACTGTGTGCGCTTTGTTTTTCCATGTACTCCGTTTCGACATTACCTGTTTTCATGTAGCGGCACCCGCTAATTGCATCTTGCGCAAGCGTGGAGCGTACATGGAGTTGGCAGCACGTCGAAGCGGTGTGTTCAATGCAACTTTTCTGCCAACGGGTCAGACAAGAGGCAACGGAGTGGTCGGATAAAGGCAGTTGGCTGTTGGTTTGAGTCTGGGCGGTGTGTGGGGGCCTTAAGACAAACTCCTCTGCCTCCGACTCCAGGAAACTATTCTCCTTGTTCTCTTCACTCCTTACCCCTCCTATCAGTCCCTCTCCTTTTCCCTCACTGCTGATGACTTTGCTACTTACTTTGCCAAGAAAGTAAAATACATCAGCTCCTCATTCACTCCTATGCCCGTCCAGAAAGCACCCCCCCCCAGCCCTCACCTCCAATGGCCATACCTGCTTCAGCCCTCTCTCCCAGAAGATATTCTCACACTAGTGACGTCGAACCGTGCCACCGCCTCTTCCCTTGACCCGATTCCCTTCTCCCTTCTTCAAGACATCTCACACAACATCTTGCCATTCCTTACCACTCTGATCAACTCCTCCCCACTTCGTACAATTATTGCCATATGCCCTCCTGACCTTAGCTGATGAAAGGTGTTACCATCGGACTCTATAGCGCCCCCTGGAATATTAAAAATCCCAGCCCCGCCTCCTACATGCACATACATGAATGACATTCGGTATGTATCATGACCAGACAGACAAAAAACATCTGGGGTACCAAACTGTCACTCCAACAGGAAGTCCGCCGTTTTGATTCAAACTTCCCATTTCACCCCCATTTTCATCCATTTCCTGTACTGTAACGACTTCCTCCTACAGATTGAACACCACAGACTTCCAATTCAGGAGTATCATCCTCAAACCTTCAACATGAAAAATTATCAAAAGCTTTCGCCTACGTCAAACATGGTGGGTGTCATGGTTCGCTCCATTTTCATGCTTCGCCATGAAGCATCATGTCCTCATAACTTCACAATACAATTTCCCATGTACTCCAAATTCATCACACATGTATACAATGTCACCCTGAATACCTCCATGCATCAATACTGCCATATACACCTACTGGACATAGGAATTCAGACAAACATCCCATTTACATGACATTTATAGGTTTTTTCCTCCATATCATACACTACCACATGACATGCAACTAAAAGGTGAGCACACCCTCCGACAACGTCTCTGCCAATCAATAATCAAAACACAACTGACCACAAATTCTAAGGCTACGGGTCCAGATGGGATCAGCTCCAGGCTCCTAAAGTCCTGTGCAGACCAGCTGTGCAGGATTGTAGAGTACATCTTCAACATGAGCCTGAAGCATGGAAAAGTGCCACTGCTGTGGAAAACCTCCTGCGTGGTACCTGTACCAAAGATCCCTCACCCTAAAGACTTCAACAGCTACAGACCAGTTGCTCTCACTTCACATCTGATGAAGACCCTGGAGCGGCTGGTCCTCGTCCATCTCCGCCCTCTGGTGGTTCCTTTTATGGACCCTCTCCAGTTTGCTTATCAACCTGGCATCGGAGTGGACGACGCCATCAACTTCCTCCTGGACAGATCACTGTCTCACCTGGAGAAGTCTGGAAGCACTGTGAGGATCATGTTCTTTGATTTCTCCAGTGCCTTTAACACCATTCAGCCTGCACTCCTGGGGGACAAGCTGGAGCAGGCAGGGGTGAACCAACACCTCACATCCTGGATCCTGGATTACCTCACTAACCGACCACAGTATGTGAGGACTCGGGACTGTGTGTCGGACGCAATAATCTGCAGTACAGGGGCCCCACAGGGAACGGTCTTGGCCCCTTTCCTGTTCACCCTGTACACCGCAGACTTTTACCACAAATCCCCTCATTGCCATCTACAAAAGTTCTCTGACGACTCTGCTATCGTTGGCCTCAGACGACAGAGCCTACAGAGAACTTATTCAGGACTTTGTGGACTGGTGCCAGCGGAACCACCTCCAGCTCAATGCCGGGAAAACCAAAGAGCTGGTGGTGGATTTCTGGAGGCACAAACAACCCTGCACACAGGTCAACATCTTGGGAACGGACATTGAGATGGTGACATCTTACAAGTACCTGAGAGTTCATCTGAACAATAAACTGGACTGGACTGACCACACTGCAGCGACATACAAGAAAGGTCAGAGTAGACTGTATCTGCTGAGGAAGCTCAGGTCCTTTGGAGTGCAGGGGGCACTCCTGACCTCTTTCTATGACTCTGTGGTGGCATCAGCCATTTTCTATGGAGTAGTCTGCTGGAGCAGCATCATCTTGGCAACAGACAGGAGGAGACTTGATAAACTTATCAAGAAGGCCAGCTCCACCCTGGGATGCCCTCTGGACTCAGTGCAGGTGGTGGGAGAGAGCAGGATGATGGACAAGCTGTCATCGCTGCTAGTGCAAGGAGTCCCACCCCTGCAGGTCACTCTCACAGCACTGGGCAGCTCCTTCAGCAACAGACTGATACACCCTAACTGTGCGTTCAGACCAAAAGCGCACAAAGAGGAAAAAGATCCCGGAAGTCATTCATTGTGTATTGGGAGCCAGGCGGACAAGGAGGGAAAGGTGGAAAAGGCGGAGGCGGGAGGAATAGGTGGATTAGGAGGAAAAAAAAAGTTTAAAATCCTCCAACTTTATGTATTGAGCTATGACGCGTCTAGGTTGAAAAGGGGGATAAGCCATCCGATTACCAATCGGGATGTCTCATTCTGCTGTCGTCCCTCGGTCAGGTCGGTCCCAGAGAAATACCCGCGTAACTTTGGTTCCTACCAAACATTCCTTCCGAGATGGCGCTGAAAATGTTGATTGCTGCCATAGCAGAACACCCAGTCCTCTACGATTTCACCCTGTTCGCGTATAGGGATTAGAGCTTAGATCGGCCCGCAAAATCAAGCCAGACCCGACCCGAGCCCGTGCACGTTGTGTCCGAGAGTAAGAAAGGAGAGAAATTATTGCATACTAGCGTTGCAACGTAGCATGCTAGCATGCTATTTAATGACTTTATCAAGTAACTTTCCGTGATCAGCGATGTCGGTAAATAGATGGGCTGCTACAGCAGTGGTTGCATGGCGGTGTTTAATGCGAGCGGGCCCTTTAAATTTAGAAGCAAGAACGAACAGGGTGACAAAAGCGACTTAGGTGGAGCGGACAAGGCGCACTAGGCGACCAAGGAGGATTTTCCTCTTTGTGCGCTTTTGGTCTGAACGCACAGTAAGTGTGTGAAGGAGAGGTAGCGCAGGTCCTTCCTTCCTGCTGCTGTTAGATTGTACAACCAGCACTGCTCCCTATAGACCTCACCCTCCACTGTGCAATAAGCCTGTACAAATTCAACACCCATATTTATTATCTATATTTAAAATCTGTATATAAAAATTTGTTGCTCACTTCTTTGCACTATTCATGTAAATATGTACATACGCCGATTCTATTTTTCTTTCCTTGTTAATTATCTTGTCTATTTTGCTATTGCTCTGTCTTGTAATATTCTGCTGTTGCAACAAACAAATTTCCCCGTCTGCGGGACATTAAAGGATTTCTGATTCTGATTCTGAAATTTGTTTTTAGGGATTTTTCAACTGTAGTCCATTTTGTTTTTATGTACATTGCAGAGTTCTGACTTCAGCGTACATTATTTAATACCAGCAGGAGCAGGCCACCAAATCATAAAGGAACAACTTCCTCATTCCTATCTGGACCAAACTTCACATGTTAGTCCTGAACACAAAGGCCAATATACAGTCACAGTCACAGTCACATGTTGGACACAGGAAATGACATTTAACCCCTTCCTGCACCGTCCGAAACAAGGACAGTTAAGAGATGCGTACACAATCATAAGGCAATGGCGCCGGGTGCACGGCACGCCCCGACAGCAGCATGCCCTGGTGCATGTGGACTGCAAGGGCCCGTTCATCGCTGCTTGCAACTTTAATTGATCATACTGTTCGTTGCACACTTTGACAATAAGCACTTTTGCTGACCAGTGAAATATAATGTACAGATAAAGTCTGTCTCAGTGTCTCCACTGTGGGCTGTGCTCTGAGGTTACACTGCTGTCCACTGTTTGTGTGTGAGGGGCACTGTCCTGCCCTCATACAAACAGGTAGAGACACACACACCACAGAGAGCAGAGAGATGAAAATGTGTTAAACGTTCCAGTCGGTTCTACTCCTTATTTTTCCTCTTTTGCAAAGGACATGTAGGACTACAAAGACAAACTACCATTTCAGAACACGTTTTTATTCTCATCTGGCAACCGTAGCAATCACTATGTTTTTCATTTTTGTTTTTAACAGTGTTATTTCTATACATGGATGAGTTAGCTCATGTGGTAGTTGTGCCCTGCAACATCAGGGACACGATTCTAATTAGTAGAAGGGTACTGGTTCTGGTTAAGGACCTCCAGGATAAGTCTTGATGAGAAAGTGAATTTGCAACTCTGTCCTCTCCCTCAAACTCTCTCTGAGTTTGTTTTGGTGAACTTAAATTCAGACAGACTGGATTAGCAGGAAACATGACGCTCTAAATCCTCCTAAGCATTCTGCCATTAATCAGTGCATCTCCACACATTAGGGCCGTACGGGTCTGGGACAGATTTTGCATGATGAATACCACTTCTCTGTTCTCACTTGTTGTAACATGTTTTCTTTTATATCAACAGGTTCACAAAACTGGCACCTATGTTCCTTGATCCAAGTTACAAACGATTCTCCAAGATCGGTGATTGCCTGCCTCCGTTTGGTGTAAAATCACAAGGTATGATTACACATTTTTGTCTTGGCAGCAAAAGTAATACAGATCAACTCAGTGTAAGCAGCACTGCTTTTCTCACCAGTTAAAGCGATAGTTTGGATTTTTTGAAACAGGGTGTGTGAAGTCATCAGTGTAATATCTACAGTCGATACGCCTCCAGTTTGGAGAAGCAGTAGTTCTACCGGTGAAGGCAACTCAGCAATATACTGCTGTGGACAGGGTTAGCAATGAAACGTGTTTTAGCCAGCCATCCATATAAAGATCACCTTGAAATAGTCTATATTAGTTTAAGAGTACACTATATTTAAATTGTCACTGCTTTACCTTGCGGTCAGATAGCATAGAACTTGGATGGAGGATGGGTCTCAGCCCAGAATAGACCCCATTCACTTTTGATCCAGGAATTTCTTCTCACTGTCTTTAACATTGTGACACAGGGTGTTTTTCAACATTTTTCATTCATTAAGTTGTTGCAGTTTGCACTGTCTCTGTTTGGGAGTTTTGAATTGTGAATGAAACCTAAAGGTTTGAAGTGACTAAAAGTTTATAAACAGAGGAAGAAAGAGGGAGAGGTCTTTGGTTATAATAGCTTGATAATAGCACTTATAATTTATGTGTGTTCATGTAAAATCAGATTTTAGCTTTTCATTGTCAGTACCACAGCAGAAGGGTAACAAAACAACAGGACCCAATGTAGCAGAATTTTTGTTGCCTTGTGCAACTTTTGATTACAGAAATGCAGAAAAACAAACTGAAGTGTATTGGACTGCTTAGTGAAAACAAGGTTTTATGTATCAGTCTCCAAGAAACAATTTGATTCAGTAGCCCCATTCACATCATTTCATGTCATGTCATTTCAAAGCCGGTATCAGACGCCAATACTCTGCCAGACAGCGTGGCAGAGTATGAAAGGTACAGATGCGTAAAGTTGGACTGTTTCGTTCCACCTCTGATCCACCATCCATCTTTGAAGGGAAGTGTCAGAGCCACAGCAGAGGCAAGATGCCATCTATGTGAATGGCAAAGCTGGCCATGCGGAATGGGAGTGTGTCGGTCTGATGGTGTTCACAGTCTGACAGCCAAACAGAGCAGGCAGCAGAGCCAGTCGGCACCCGCTGTTGAATGGTGGTGATTATGGGACGCAAAACTTGTAAATCAACTTTGTCTCCATCTACTATTGTGTTTTATTGTTACTTGTATAAAAAATCACAGCCACAGTCAGCCCTCCTTACTAAGACTTGAGTAAACTTTCCTCAGAAACTGCATCCTGTCAGACAATGTCCTATATGATGGCGATTTTGTAATTTATGTAATTTAGAACAAAAAAAGTAACTTCATCACTTTTCAGGATGTATTGTGTGTCAGGATCTCTGTGTGTGAAAAGGGCTAGTGTTTGTAGAAGATGACTGCTTGTGAGAGGGAACTAACTTATAGAGTAGTTGATGATATTCGAATGTGAAGGACCTTGCTGCATTAATCTCTATTGTTTATTTGGAACAATTATTCCCAGAAATGCTTGGCTGGATTTATGGTATGATGTTGCTATTTGATCAGACTAGGGTAGACTTTTGATGGGTCATAATGACGACAACAACAAGGTATTTATTCCCTGATCAGGGACATAATTGTGACATAATCTGTCTCTCAGTTGATTTCCATCAGGCAGAGCATGTGTGGTTTGTGTACAGTGTCTGGCACACATCACTCCCTGTGTCTGTTGGCCTTCAGTTTGTTTTGAGTTACACATAAGCCTCATGGTTTATTCAGATTGGTGGTTTGAAAGCAGTGCTGCTCTGAGGTTGAACAGTAAGTCTGTGGACCCGTTGACAGGAGGGACTCTTTTTGGGATTCAGGATCTCGGATCTGGAGTGCCTGAAAGCTCAGTGTGTCTTGAGCAGGGCTGGGTATCACTATCGCCGGTATCACTAAAAATTTGCAAAACTGTATTGAAACCAATTTTATGAAATAACAAAGGACTACATTATTCATACACATGGTGAGCTCTCTGAGTCTCTGGACCTAACCTACTGTTATTGTTTTTCGATATGCCTCGTGACAGCCAATCACTGGCACAACAAGCATACTGAATGCTTATTGGTTCACTGATGCTGATATGCTGATGAGATGAACTCCTGAGGCATTTATGTTTGGTAACGAATGACAGAACATTTTTTGATGCTGGATAGTATTGTAGTATTAGGACAAGTTTGTCTGTGCCATAATAGAGCCAGAGTTTGATACCCAGCAGCCCTAGTCATCAATTTAAGATGTGACCAAAATGTAACCACTCTTTTTTTTAATGTCAATAATCATAATAATTGAGGTGCTTGTGTTGGTGTTGATGTTTTTTGGGGGGGGATTTTTAATATGGCATGCATTTACTCTCCCTCTCGCTGTCTCTCTGTCTTTATCTCTGTCTGTCTGTCTCTCACTCTCTGTCTCTGTCTTTGTCTCTCTCTGCAGAGAAGATCATAGATATTCTTCTGTCAGCCACAAAGAGCTATGGCCTTGGGGAAGAAGTGGACAGGTATGTTGGTGCTAGTTGTCGAGTCAGTTCTACACAGTGCAGCCATAGCAATGTCTCTTTCTTTTAAAATCTCTATTTAAAGTCCCCATAATCATTTAACAGAGACTGTTCTAAATGGGTCATTTGGCACAACTCTTCTCCAGTGCACCACACTTTGTGTTTACCTATCATCCTTTCATCAAGTTTCAGTCTCTTTATATTTGCTTCATCAATTAGTCATCTGATTTGTAAGTTACCTTAAATATTAGATATAGACCATCATTTCAGAAAAAAGTATACAAATGACAATCAATCAATCAATCAATCAATCAGTCACTCAAAGCTTTATTAGTTGTACCAACAAAGGTAGTGCAGCAAAAATTAGAATACGTTTCTCTGGAAATATATATAATCATATACAGCAATATAGATAGATACAAACAAAAAGGTCTTCCTTTCCATTTTAGACATTTAGAGTAACAGTCTGAGCTTGTCAGGGGCAAAGTATATTGACGGAGCTCAATAAAACCTTTTCACAGCGGACATTTTGCCCAGTCAAAGCAGAAAAAGCACGTGTGAACATTAATTATGACTGCATTCTGGTTGTGTGAGCCAATTCCAGAGCTCTGATATTCTGAGTATTCTTTTAATGACGTGGTTTTCTGGGACACTTAGAGAATGGAGCCACCATTCACATTTTTCAGATTATTATGCACTCTATCTTGCTCCATACGAGAGTGATTTAAAAAATAGTTGTCTCCAGTAGTCTGCAGTAGTAGGCTGCAGCCCTGCCTTCAAAGCCCCTCCCCACAGAGGAGCCTGCCGTGCACAAGCAGGCTTCTAACAATGGTAACAGAGGAAGCCAGATAACCGAGACGGCGCATTCAAGATAACAACAACAACATAAGCCCTGATTGTTGTATTTCTGACCAATACAACTAAATTACAATGACAAGTGCCTCATGCAGTCACTGTCGATATCCCGAGTAACAAATAATATTCCTCACATCGCGGTAGAGGGAGTTACCAGGTAATCATTAGCGGGTGCAACATTTTTGCCATGCTGCCTTTCTGAAGCATGAGTAACGTTATGTTCAACCACTTCAGAGCATACTGAACACAAACTATTAACACAACGTCATAACTGCCCAGTCACTTGGAAGTCTTTTGCTAACCAGTAGCCATAAGGACAAAGCTAAACACCATACACCATACCATACACCATACGTATGACTTAGCATACAAGCTAATAAGCTAGATTTACCAACAAGCTATGTGGCTCAACTGCAACATTGGTGATATGGACTATTGAGAGTATTACTGTAATCACCGCCATCTTAGCCTTGTGGTTAAAAACAGAATGAAACATACATCAAGCAGCGGTCCTTACTTGTCCAGCAGAAAGGCTGATAACTCTGACTCTTAACATCAGGAAAACTCCACTCCAAAGTGATCAGTTATACTGTCAGTTGTTTGTACATTGAATAAAGATCGACTGCGTGTAATCAAATGATTGTCTGTTGAATAGACCTGTAGAAGGAGGCAGTGGCGTATCCAGGACATTTATACTGGGGTGGCCAAGATGGGACACAAAGCTAGTGTGGGGTGGCCATGGCATAGCGAAGTTTAATGCCACGTACGCAGCCGACCGTGGTTGAGATTTAAAGAATAGATTGTCTATGTTTAAGGCTGGAGGTTCTGCCACACACACACACACACACACACACACAGACGCATATGTATGCATGTATGTATGTATGATTGTGTGAGTGCAAAGAAAACAATATATATATATATATACATATACATATACATATATATATATATATA
>CAEMYA010000678.1:163812-179740 GCA_903131615.1 Diplodus sargus | reverse complement strand
TATATATATATATATATTGTTTTCTTTACACTCACACAATCATACATACATACAAACATACATCGAGCATACATACCCGTCTGTGTGTGTGAGTGTGTGTGTATTAAACACATTTTATTATTGTTCTACTGTCTATTACAACTGTCTTAAAGCCCCTGTACAGACTTTTCATTTAGTGTTGATTTTGGCGGCCCCGGTGGACGAAAGCGGTGGTGTTTTGCCGGAATGAAGACTGCATTTCCCATGAGCCCTAGCACCCACTGTCGTGAAGACATTTGTCTGGCCGGCACGTTTGTTGTTTTTTTTACGAGTGTAGTATCTAGAGCTAATCTAGTGGTAACGTTAGCCAGCTTTGTTGTAACAACATAAATTAATGTATTGCTGTAAACTACGTCCCGCATTACATTTCATAAATTAAATAAAATTGACATACCTGTCTAGGAGGAATCGGGCAAATTCTGGATCCAACTTGAATCCCTTCAAGCCCCACAACTCTCTCTAAGGAATCGCCCATGTTTATCCGTGTTTCAGCCCTAGCTCGATCAGATTCCCTCTTGGCCTTTCGTTGGTCTTCGGTTCGAATTCTTTTTCTCTTCTTTGTCTCTTCTCTGCCTCTGCCAATTTATACGTCTAAAAATATGTGAACTGTGAAGATGAGCTAATTGATACAAACAAAAAGTCTTGAACATCCCCTAAATCTCAGAGCACATAAATAAATCACAGCTTGTTCTTGTGTTATAGCTACTTAAATCTAGACTGTTGCACTGTATTTCACACACTGGTTGGTCAAAAATATAACATTAGCTCTATTGAACACACACATCTGCAAAAAACACCATCAGTCTTCAGTCCGGTAAACAGCTGTTCATATTTCATGCCGGTAAATAACAATAACAAACAAAACGCTGAAGTTAATTGCTTAACTTGGTTTGCAGGCTACTAAGCTAGCTAGTGCAGTGTAGTTCGTCTTTTAGCTACTTAGTATTAGATAAAGTTTTCCTACTCATTCAGAAGGAACTATGACATAACTGAATATTAAATTACCTCTCAATAGACAGATTTCAGCGTTTTTATCCAGCAGTTGACGTTGTCACTGTGACCGTCCTCCTGTTTCAAAGCCTCAAGCCAATTTTCTAGGCTTCTGCTCGAAAGTTGCAGGTACATAATAAATTTGTATATCACTAATGGTGTTCAAAACATCCAAATACAACAGTTTTTGGCTTTATAGATATATATTATATATAATATATAATAGGGATGTGAATCTTTGGGTGTCTCAAGATTCGATTCGATTCCGATTCTTAGGGTCACGATTCGATTCAAAATCGATTCTCGATTCAACCGATTCTCGATTCAACCGATTCTCGATTCAAAAATTGATACAATGGATAGTGTGTTAAGGCAAATTATGGCACCAAAACAATACAGTTTGTATAAGATAATGTGATTTTTAAATAAAAACTTATTCCAATGATGTAATCACACAAAGGCAAACTTAAGACAAAAGGTAACATCTATCTATGGTCACATTATGCTATATCAGAAATGAGAACTTCTCTCATAAAATGCACAACAGCACAACTTTAGAAGCGCAATCTGCTGCAGAATGAAAAAAGCAAGTCCTTAAAGAGTGTGTTTTGACTAGATGAATATGGGTTTTGAAAAAGTTGCTGTCTCTCTGCTTGGAAGGAAGGTGCTGGCTACACTGTGTGTGGATGTTATAACCTGCACCTTCTTTTTGTGCACTTCTGTTTGACAGTGTGCCTGCAGTGCGTGGCTGCCCTTGTTTGCATAGTTAATAGCCGCTTATATACTGGGCAGCAAGCCGCCAATTTGACCATCCTTTTTGCGGCTCGGTCCGCGGATTTAGACAGAAGCCGGTAAATTGGGGGTCTGTCCTGGTCCGCCAGTTTACCACCTCGGAGGGTACACTTTTATCCAACCCCATTCCGATCTAAATCCGAGACGTCGTTATGCCGGAAATTGCGTGAGATGGGCGGAGGTGTGGATGACCGGCACTGTTGTGCGCCCCACAGCCGGGGAGTTTTATACCAAGAAACAGCTGATCACAGCAGTCAGTCCATCACTTCATCCGCGGACGTCAAGATGAGCTACTGGACAGCTGCTGAGATCAAGGAGATGCAGCGTCTCCTCGGTCTCTGTAGCTGTCGCTGTTAGCTTGTTGCTGTAGCGGCTAGCTAGGAACGGTCGCTACTTTCAAATTAAAAGCCCCCCGCTAAGAACCCAGTTCTAAACTCCAATGGGGCGCAATGTCAAGCTCTTATTTTGAAGACAAATTCCTTGTCTTTCTTTCCCCAAGCTTGCTGCAACGCTGTGTACGGAAGCCCGTGGGGGCGCACAGAGAGACGGGGGAACGTTAATAAAAAATCGATTTTTGAAGTTTATGAATACATTCAGAATTGTGGATGATTAGAATCCCGATTCTTATGTGAATCGATTTTT
This sequence comes from Diplodus sargus, assembly GCA_903131615.1. NCBI lineage: Eukaryota > Metazoa > Chordata > Actinopteri > Spariformes > Sparidae > Diplodus > Diplodus sargus. The sequence goes on along the minus strand of CAEMYA010000678.1, from coordinate 177,277 downwards.
TCCCCCACCCCTAATATGTAATATATATCTATTATATATCATCAAAAAATGATAACAAAAGCAATTGCATCTTGAATCCAAATGGACCAGATTTAATTTTATAATACTGCAAACATTTCTGTGAACTATAAAAACACACAGCAAACAAAAACAATTATTTACACTATTATTTACAGGAGTGTTATATGTCTACTGTACTATCGTCCATCATGCCACAGCTGAAAGCAGTTTTTTGTGGATGTGAGGCAGAGAGGAACATTACACTTCCTACAATGCACTAATGACCGTGGGGGTTGTGATGATGATCGTCTGCCAGCTCTTGTGGTCCGTGATGTGGAGGGCAAGTCACTGGCAAGCGGTGGTTCATAATCCTCATAGCTGTATATTCATTCATGAAATTGCAATTACATATAAACACATGAAACTCAGAAACAGGGTAAAAAGAAACCCACTGTACTGGGGAAATAAATACGCAAACACAAAACTAAATGCATTGAGCGCAACCTCCTCTGTGTCATATTTTCACATCATGAGCCAAAATGTTGCCCCGACAAAGCTTCTAGCTTCACCTAGATAAAATAAATCTATAAATACAACATTTACAAAACATTCCATAGCTTTCCGATGATGGTTGACAATAGTCGTGGTCACTGTCTTCATGCCTATCTTCAGGGTGAAGATGGTCTTCATCTTCCGATGACACGTCACTGACGCATATTGTGTTTTCGGCGTCCAATTCCAGAAATTCCAACACTTCTGTGGCTGTCCTAAGTTTCTCTGGGCCTTGTTTTGCCATATTTCTCACAGAACTTACAGAAAACACCGGAAAAAAGCAAGTCCCTGCCGCTGTAACGCGCTGCGCGCTAGATTGCAGTGCGTAATGGCGACAAAGCTTCTCGCCTTTGGGCAAGTACGCAGGGCTCTATCTCCGCAACGGATTGGTCAATTTGGGTGATCGACACCTCGTTTTACTTCTTAGAGCCAATAGAATAAAGCTATACTCACGACAATGTGATTGACAGCACTGCCAGCCAGTCGGAATCCGAGTCCAAGTCGGTATTGAGATTGAGGAGTCACGTGTCGATTTGGGTTGATTTGGGCGGGGTCTGAGCCGGTCGGCCATGATGGTAGGAGACGCTATCGGTTGTCGGGGGCAACGCCTTCAGAACTGCACAGAGGAGCGACTAAACATTCCAGAGCTCTTTAATTTTTGCGCATTTGTTATTTCAGCGGGACAGAGACGGGTCTGCGAATATGAGAAAGAAAAGGAAGAAAGTAAAGCAATGCAAAAAGATAAGGCGAAAGAAAAGGGACCTTACAGGAACAAGCTCACACCAAGCGCAAAACAGCGGTATTTGGAGAAGCTCTCGGACATCCAAAATATCGACCCGTACGAGCTCCCTGCAGCGGAATGGCACAGAGACCTGGACCATTTACCTCCATGCACATACATGGACATGGTCAATCACCTTGTTTTTGGTGTAAGGTACTACACAATGCAGGAGTTTAAAAGCCACAAGTCTTTGGAGAGTTACGAGATTTTCTGCTGTGGCTGGGTGCAGGACTTGGCCATCTACAAGCCTCCAGGTGGTGAAAACAGCGTTGTACTGGCAAAGGTAAGTTTCTTCACATGCGTTTTAGTGTGTTGTAATTACATTGCATTTAGCAGACACTTCTTGACCAAAATGACAAATCAATTAGCTGTGACTGTTTCGTAAACACTAGATTGTAACAAGATCTTACAATCTAAAGCTGTGTATGTTTAGGTATTTAGTTGTAATTTGATTTTAGCCCAATGACACATACTGTACCAGGTTTTTGTGTTGGGTGTTGGGGGCTGCAAAGTGGACAAACCAGTTCTGGGTTGGCTAGGGTAGTTAAATGTGTGATTGCAAGATGTAAATGTCCTGGTTAGATGAAAGCCATTAACAGTGTGAATGCAAGGTGTATGAGATTCAGAGGAGGCCGCAGACAGATGGTAATCTAAAGTGTAGACTGTAACTTGAAATGAAAATGGGCACTTTCAGACTTAAATGCTTTTTACTGTTTCCCTAATTTATTTACCTTTATTTATTTAACAGGTCCTGCATTCACGGCGGCTCAGTGAGCCTCCTCTTACTCCATGGGTGATCTTAACACCATCGGGGCAAGTGTGTTCGGCCCACTGCACCTGTATGGCCGGCGTAGCGGAGTCGTGCACCCACGTTGGAGCCCTGCTCTTCATGGTCGATGCCTGTGTCCAGCTAAAGGAGAAGGCCACGGTCACAGATGAGCCGGCATACTGGAAGCTCCCAAGCAGCATCAACAAGGTGCAACCAGAGGTTGGTCACCAGATCAATTTTATATCTGCAGCAGCCACACGCAGATCTCTGGACAGACAAATTGATGGTGAGACCATTAATAGTCCAGCGCAGAGAACACGTATGGCCAAAACAACACCACCACCACCACCAACACCAGAAAAGCTGGCAATATTCTACCGGCAAATCAGCATGACAGGCACAGGATCTGCCATTTTGAGTGTGCTCCCTGACTACTGTGAGCTGTTTAGAGATCCTGTTCTGCCCATTCGGAGCCTACAGTCTCTGGTTAATGGAACTGGCCTTAATAGGAGTGACCTACCTGCGCTGCAACAGCACTGGCAGACCATAAAGATCGTTGCAGATGTGTCTGAGGAACAGGCAGTGATGGAGAGACGGACAAGGGGACAGCACACGTCATCCCTTTGGTTTGCTGCACGGGCAGGGAGAGTCACGGCCTCCTCGATGCATAGCGTCTATGGAACTTTATAAAAAATATATACACAGTTCTCAATAAATATTGTTAAGCCACATCAAGTTGTTTCAAGCATTTATTTCAAAGAAATTAAAAAGTAATGAATAAGGCACTCAAACAACACTTTTGCACATGTTTGTTAAGGCACAGCAAACAGTGACAATCTTATCTAAAGGCATTAGGTTTTCTCCCTCACATTTGAGAAGCATGTGCACAGGTACAGTTGAGTGTAAGAATTTGAATTTGTTGCGCACAACACCAATCACCCTCTCCACGTGAATTCTGAGATGTGCTATGGCCCTAGTCTCCTCCACATCTTTCGCCTCCAGCTGTGCACGACCCCTTGTGAATGTAGGTATTTTCACTTCAGCACACATCATGCCCACACTTTCTCTTATATTAAAGCCCCTATCTGCCAGCACAATGTCACCTGGTAACAGTTTGTTCAGGAAACCACTTTGCTCAGTTATATGCTTGTCACTTGTGTGCCCACCCCACCCGTTCGATATGAAGGAAATGACACCCTGGGGCGTGATCACAATTAGGTATTTCATGGTGTATGCGTGTTTGTATTGAGAGAAAGTCTGTGCTCTTGCCAGTACATTTGAGGGTTTCTCTATGAACACCTCGAAGCAGTCCACAATGGCAGCCACATTTTGCCCAAATGACTCCACAAACTGGTGTGGCATACTGGTCAATAAGCATTCCCTGCTTGGCCAGTGCACCAATGGACACAGCTGTGCGTACATCACTCCAAGGGTATGGTGAAAGGCATCTGCGACAGTTGTCCTATGTACTCTAAACAGATGGCTGAGGTGCTGTATTGGAAGGTCCAGTCTGAGGCGCATTAAAGTCAATAGGACAAGCTGGAAGGGTGAGAGCTTCTTCATCCTACCTTGAGGCAGATATGGACTGAGGGTGATTAGAAGTGTCTGGAACAATGCAAAGTTTGGAAGCCCCGTGTAATACTTCACTGTGTTATCATCACCACTCGGAAAGTTCTCATTCATCCGGTACTCATCAAGCTCCCGCTTCAGCTCTCTGTTTTCTTCCAAAAGATTGTTGATAACATCTCGTCTAGATGTGCAGAGTCCACATTCCATGTCCTGGGCTGGCGGCTGCTGCTGCTGGTCCTGGGCTGGCGGTGGCGAATGCTGCTGGTCCTGGGCTGGCGGCTGCTGCTGCTGCTGGTCCTGGGCTGGCGGTGGCGAATGCTGCTGGTCCTGGGCTGGCGATGGTGGCTGCTGCTGGTCCTGGGCTGGCGATGGTGGCTGCTGCTGGTCCTGGGCTGGCGGTGGCGGCTGCTGCTGGTCCTGGGCTGGCGATGGCGGCCGTTCCAGATGCTGGGTCCTGCGCTTTACTTGCCGCTGATATCTCGCTCCATCTGTTCTTTTAACATCACTGTGGCCTAACCGCAGGGATGGTGTCCAGTCAGGGTGGTTCTCCAACATCTCATATGATGGTTTACCTACAACAGAATAATTCGATTATGAAAAAATCTATGTAATCAATGCTTTACACTGGCAAACCCATCGCAGAACACATGCAAAATGAAGATAAAGCCTGAGAGGGTAACGCTACTCATGGTATGACAAAAGGGCTCAGGGGGTCCACAAGACAAAAAAGGTTGGGAACCACTGGTGTAGAGAACAAAGAGACAGAGACAAACGCACTACAACGACCATATTCCACCAACAAGGTAGCATAATGTCATGAGCAGAATCTCAACTATTTTTTAGTTAACATTAATGGTTGGTCATTGAGCATTTTCGAAGAGGCAACAGTTTGTTAGTTAGCTAGGCAGCAACTTCAGATGCACTTCAGGGTTTGCAACAACATAAGGTAACCTACACTTCGTAGCTTTAAGAGACAACAACATAAAGACATTTTTAGAGAACGTACCCGAGTGAAAATGCAGAGAACACACTCTCATCGACTGGGGGGTGCGATCGAAAGTAAGGTCCTTTCTTCTTATTGCAGCCAACCAAGCAATCCGGCGTCTCCTCGTCAGGTCAGAGACTTGCTCTCCTTGATGATGTGTCCATTTCGGCAACCTAAAAAACTGTATCCAATTGTTCCTATGTTTTCCTTTTGTATCGTGTGAGGTACTGGAGCAGTTTTTAACGCAGCAGTGACTTCCAGGCATAGTAAAACAGTGCAGAATAGTAAGAGCCTCCTCTGCTACCGAGTTAAGAACACAAGTAAACAATTGTGTTTTGCCGCCGGAATCCTGCCATCATGGCGGAGAGGGGGAGGATCCCGCGATATCGAGGGGAGGGGCTCTGTACCATGACGACAACTCCTCACTCTCAATAACGAGCAGGCTGTTGTGTGCAGCACTTGTAATGCTTCCCCCCGGGTCCTAAAGCCTGTCAGAAACTACCGGATTGTTTTGAATCTAAGAAAACACATAGGGCTACTAGGAAAAAATGGAGATGCGATATTTTTGTTTTCCTATACTTTGGCTTCTGTCTCTGTGGCGAATCGGCGTAGCTGCAAGTGCTATATGTCATTTACATCTGTGAAGTCTGCCCTTACATATGAGGGGCAGCTCGGGTGTTTTGCATCATGTACTGTAGCATAAGAGACAGAAATGTGGCGACTGGGTCCACAAATCGGTGATTCACGAAGTTTGATGTTTAGTTGTTTATTTGAGTAGTGTTTGGGCTGTGTTTGGGTTATATAAACATGCTTTCTACACGTTGTAGCCCAGTTTCTGCTGTTTAATTTGATATAAGATATGACTATATTCTTTCATAATTAGTGCAGTAGTGGCACTTTGATTGTCCTGCATGTCTTAAAGTCCCCCAATTGGGGGACCTTGGGGTTCAAGGGGTTAACTGCCGGGCCGGACCGGACCAGCAGCAGCAGATGCAGCGTGCCGTGTTCATCTCTCATGGCTCACCTATCAGACCTGCATGGCCATTGGCCAAACGTCCACTGACCAGAAATCAGCTCTCACAGCCTCAGTGCGACCATTACTGTGTTAGTTCAAAATTTAAAACTGGCCCTAAATCAGCTGATCAGCTGTCATCATTGATTGACAGCATTTCTCTTGTTTCTTGTGTTGACGAGCTTGACCAACTACCTATCAGATCTGGGGTGGCCACAGGGGTGGCCAATTAGTTTTTAGGGGTGGCCCCAGCCACCCTAGGCCACCCCCCAGGATCGCCATTGGAAGGAGGTCCAACAGGTGGTACATGGTTTCTGAACAAAAACAACATCATGTGACAAAAGAACACAGAAGAATATTTGACAGCTACAGAGAAATGTACCAATCATCAGAATCTGCAGCGGCAGACAATACAGATTTTCAATTAGTAAATTTACTGCTCGTAAACTCACAACATCCACACCCCTTGTGAATGTCTAGGACAGTCGTGCGTAATTTTAGTCAGCATTAAGATCATAGTTTGTGGTGCAGTGCGACAATATGTAAATATTTTGATTTACTGCCAAGGAACAGAACTACTAAATATGTATTTCAATCTGCCCATCATTAGATCATTTTAGTTTGTTTAAATGTATTCTGTTTGCTTATCCCAAATTAATATTGTCTCTGATTTTACAAGTAATGACCCATTCTGCTGAATTCTGCTGATTTTCATTCTGGATCGAAGATTTCACTTGGGTCTGCCAATCACTGTAAGAAAACAAGAACATTTTCGAGGCACTGAGTATCAGAATTTATTCAGTCTATTAATTAGTAAATATAGTTAAAGTGTAAGTGTTTGTAAGGTCTTAAGAACGCTGTTCTTCTTCCTCTTTTACTTTGAATGGTGGTTTGGTAAACCAGCTTAGGTACAATGCCGCCACCTACCAGATTGGAGTGTGGAGCAGTAGATTGGCAGAAAAAAAGAGTGCTTGAAAAAAAACAATTTTGATCCTTTCAATTACTCCTGTTTCCTTCAAAATTGTATCAAGTATGTTTTCTTTCTTTTGAAACTGACTTTAGCTCCCTCAATGATGCCAGTACCCTTCTTTCTCCCTCATAGCCCCTGCATTCAAACAGGACATGCTTTCCAGATTTAGATTGTTTGCAATGTACACATCTACCAGTTGGGTGTTTCCAACTTCGTTCATTAACTGACCTGTTTGTGTCCTACCCTGAGACGAGTGATGACTCCCTCCTCTTTCCCGTCCAAACCCTCACGCTTCTGAATGTTTAAATGGTTTTTATCTGTATTGTTTGTGTTCCAGTGTTCTTGCCATCATTTCCCCATTTGTCTTTTAATGATTGATTTGTCCTCAGTTCGGGAACTGAAAGGAATTCTAATGTCCAACATTTGCGATTTAAGTGACTGTTTGGCCAATATGTTCACAGCCTCATTCCCCTCTACTCTGACGTGGGCAGGAACCCAAACAAAGTCAACCATCAAATCTTTACTGTGGAATGCATGAATTAATTGGTAGCCTGCCCAACTATCAAGAGCAAAATTGCTTTTATTGTTCTCTTTAGTCCACTGTGAAGCAATCAGAATAGCTACGAGCTCTGCTGCATATAATGATAAGTGATCTGACATTCCTTTCTTAATAGCCTTCTCAATGTAGTATAAAAGGACTGCTGCTCCTGTTTCACCAAACACCATTTTCTTATGCCAATAGTGCTGCTCAGTGTGTCATTGCTATAATCCCATTTGGCATCCGTTTGGGCTTATCCTTTAGTATGTTTTGAATACTTAGATCAACAGTTGGAATCATAAATAACCAGGTGGAAATGCTGCAAGTGGAACTGTTGGACTGAAATGTATATTATGAAGACCTACATTTTCTGCAGCTCTGTTCCATACCCATCTGAAGTTTTTAATACGACCATCCCTGTGCTTTCAGCAGTCCTGCAGGACAGCCTTGATCAGGTGTGAGCCTTTATGCCCCTGCAGGTTAACCCAGTATGCCAGTATGAGCTTCTCCTTCCTTATATGTAGAATTAGGGGTTGCTCCACTGCATGTTCTCAATCATTGTGCCTGCTCCACAGCAATTGTTTGAGGTGGCTGACTGCTACTGAGGAATAAGCTACACATCCATTGTCTAGCGTGGCTCTCATGAGGGCCTGATAAATATTAACTTGGTGATCCAAAACACAGCCGTGCTTCTGTCTGTAGAAAACTTCACTGTACTGGAAGTAGGTGGTCGATATAAAGTAAGGCGCAAATGTGGTCATAGATGAATTTGGGTCTGTAGGACAAACTGCTGTCCTGTAGCAGGCATTTCTTTACCATCTTAAGCACTTCTTGAGTGGAAATGCGTGTGAACGTGATGTGACATCAAAAGAAACAATTGTTTCTTCTGAATCCAGTGTTATTTCTCTCACCTTGTTGGCGAAAAATCCTGTGAGATTTTGAAGTGATTTTGAGTGTTACCAACCAAAGGAGCTAGGATATTGGCTAAGCACTTGGAAATGTTATAGGTAACTGAGTTGATGTTGATGATGATGGGTCTGAATGGTGTCCTTTCTTGTGTATCTCGGGGAGTCCATAGATACATGGGATGGCTTCCCCAGGGTTTCAGTCAATGATCTTGTTCTTTTCTAGTTTTTACAGATAAGTTTGTCCACCCACAACGTCTAACGTGTCAATGCTCAATCTATTATATGGATTATAATAGTTGACTTTTTTTTAACTCATCTGTCCCTGTCCATATTTTGATAATTATAGGCTCATGTTCTTTCCCTAATCCCACACAAATATTGCTACACCCCCACCTCGTCCAGTTTCCCTATCATTCTTAATTACTGTAAAACCCTGAATCACAAAATCTGTGATACCCGATGCTTTGGTAAGATGGTCCAGGTTCCACTCACTGAATGAAGCCCCTTTTTGCATTTTTTGCAGTTTGACGATGACTAGGTATTTTTCATCTTCATCCCTCAGCACAGCAGCGATTGGTTCACTCATCGGTTTTATCCAATTAGGACCTTAAGTTTTGATATCTAGATTTTTTTTTTCGTCTGCTATATTCCTACCTCACAGTTCTCCAACCTTCATCACTACCCATTTCCATTCCTCCAACCTTAACTCGCGATTAATCGCAAATGAATCAAAATTTTTCGGCACATTTTTTTCTGTTCTAAATATATCTTAATGTATTTTTTTTCAGGTTCTTAATACTTTTAAGGAACTTCTCTCCTCCCAGAAGTTCACTTATGTACCTGTAATACAAGTGAAAGTCCGAGAGGTATGAGAGGTCCGGCGGGTGGTCGGGGACGCGTTAACTTTGACAGCCCTAGTTTTTTGACATCCTTGCTTCACCAAAGCGTCTCTCACTCCCAGTCAATTTATGACCCCACCCCCTTCTGCACTTGAATACGCGCACGCGCACACACACACACACACACACACACACACACGAACACACACACACACACACACACACACACACACACACACACACACAAACACTGGCTCTGGTCCAAGGCCCCCAAATTTTGCCACCTCCCCCTCGTATCAAAGCTGCGTCAACAACTTCAGTGAGGTGAAACTAGCTATATCTTCTGATCATTGAAAGACAAAAACATAATGAAGACTTTGAGGAACAGCTGTCAAGTAAACTTGTGGTCTCTAAGCGACAGGACTGTAATAACTTCATCCAATCAATTTTAATGGCTGAAAGGTATTGTATGGACAGCCTACCTCGCCTTACCTGCCCACCCTGCACTGACTTCGCCAATCACTCATTGAGCGTGACCGGAGTCGACATACCACACTGCTTGAATTGTGGCGGAGTGGGCTCATTGATGGAGTCGAAGGCCTGAGAACACCATGGTAGCTGTGTCTCTGTTGGACAGGTAATGAGCTGGTTTGTTCTGGTTGGGGAAATGTATTATTACAATGCATTATGTAGTCCATAATGCATTGGGTTTTTTTGCTATTTCGCGAAATGTCTCAAACCTACTTTTTCGAACTCCTCCCAGGCAATTTCACCGATTTGCACCAAACTGGGCCCAAAGCATCTGTGGACCATCCATCCATCCATTGTCAACCGCTTATCCAAAATCGGGTTGCGGGGGCAGCAGCTTCAGTAGCGAGCCCCAGACTTCCCGTTCCCCGGCCACATCGGCTAACTCTGACTGGGGAATCCCCAGGCACTCCCAGGCCAGAGAAGAGTTATAATCCCTCCACCTGGTCCTGGGTCTACCCCCAGGTCTCCTCCCAGTTGGACATGCCAGGAACACCTCCCTAGGAAGGCGCCCTGGTGGCATCCTCGTCAGATGCCCGAACCACCTCAACTGGCTCCTTTCCACGCAAAGGAGCAGTGGCTCTACTCCGAGTCCCTCCCGGATGGCTGAGCTTCTTACCCTATCTCTTTCTTTCGGTCATGACCCATCGCTCATGACCATAGGTGAGGGTAGGGACGAAGATTAACCAGTAGATCGAGAGCTTTGCCTTCCGGCTCAGCTCCCTTTTTGTCACAACCGTGCGGTGAAGCGCATGCAACACTGCACCTGCTGTGCCGACTCTCCGGTCAATCTCACGCCCCATCATCCCCTCACTCGTGAACAAAACCCTAAGGTACTTGAACTCCTTCACTTGGGGCAAGGACACATTCCCCACCTGGAGTAAGCAATCCACTGGTTTCCTACTGAGAACCATGGCCTCAGATTTAGAGCATCTGTGGACCCTGCTGACAAAAAGTTATTAAAAGAATTTTGATAGATCAAACGATACTCAAGTTATTAATGAACAACTTCCTGCAGATTTCGTTACAAACAGGAAGTGATGCATATCTTCACATTGGTGTGTCCGAATGACATTAAACTCATAATACTACTTCCCCATAGGCCCCTGAGGACCTGTGCAAAATTTTAGGCGATGACCATAAGGTGGCGCTCTTTAAATTGAAGTATTTTATATCTCCACAACGGTTCATCGGATTAACACGAAAGTCTGAACAATTATTGTCAGTGCCTTCCTGAGGATAGCTGACAAAGGGTTTATCCATCAGCCAGTAGGTGGCGCTCTGGTGGCCGTATAATTAGGGCCCGAGCAGGGAACCTGCAAGGACCCTATTGTAATCGCAATGATTATTATTATTTTTCTCCTCACAAATGATCGCATTTTTCACTGCCTGAACATACCCCAAAACTCACCAAACTTGGAATATAAGTCACACCTGGCGCCAAATTTTATAATCTATTCTTGTCCTGAATTTCCACCTCTAGGTGGCGCTGTTATATGGGAAAGCGTGTTTTGGCTAATAACTCCCATATACTTTGTCCCACATTCAAAAACCTTATATCCACGCGTTCAGTGAATTATGCTGAATCTCGTGGTATAGGCCACGCCCATTTACGCCTACCGTTTTTTTCGCTACGTCGCAAAATGTTGTAAACCTACTTTTTCGAACTCCTCCCGGGCGATTTCACCAATTTGCACGAAACTTGGCACACAGCATCTGTAGACCCTCTTGACAAAAAGTTATTTACAGATTTGTAATAGAAGACTTAATTTTTAAGTTATTAAATAATAACTTCCTGCAGATTTGGTTCAAAACAGGAAGTGATGCATATCTTCACATTGGTGTGTTCGAATGACATAAAACTCATAATAGGCCTTCCCCATGGGCCCCTGAGGCCCTGTGCAAAATTTTAGGCGATGACCACAAGGTGGCGCTCTTTAAATTGAAGTATTTTATTTCTCCACAAGGGTTCATTGGATTAACACGAAACTTTGTATATTCATTGTCAGTGCCCTCCCGAGGACAGCTGATAAAGGGTTTACCGATCCGCCACTAGGTGGCGCTCTGGTGCCACTTTAATTTTATATTTGGCCCTGTGCCCACACCATAACACTTATGGAAATGAAATTCAAAGGGGTAGTCTAGAATGGCCCTGGTAACTCACACACCAAAAATGACCAGCAGGGGATGCTGTTTTCCACTATTTTACACATGAAAGTGTTTTTGGCCCATAATTCCCACATAATGTGTCGCACATTGTTAAACCTCATATCCACATGTTCCCTAATTTCAGCTGGATTGTGTTGTATGGGCCACGCCCACTTTTGCGATAACTCTCTGTTCGCAAAATCACGACAAATTAAAAACCTACTTATTCGAACTCCTCCCAGGCGATTTCATCGATTTGCACGAAACTTGGCACACAGCATCTGTGGACCCTCCTGACAAAAAGTTATTCACAGATTTGTAATAGAAAATTTAATTTTTCAGTTATTAAATATTAACTTCCTGCAGATTTGGTTCAAAACAGGAAGTGTTGTGTATCTCCACATTGGTATGGTCTAATGACATGAAACTCAGGTTACTACTTCTCCATGATCCCCTGAGGCCCTGTGCAAAATTTTAGGCGATGACCACAAGGTGGCGCTCTCTAAAAACAACTATTTTATATCTCCACATCTGCTCATCGGATTGACACGAAACTTTGCATGTAGCATCTGTAGACCCTCCTGACAAAAAGTTGTCAAAAGAATTGTAATAGTCCATGAACTGCCCAAAATATAAAATGACAAATTCCTGCATATTGTCTTGAAAACAGACAATCTTGCATATCTTTACAAAATAATGTCTGATTATCACATAAATGTTCATCCTTGTGTATTATGGCCTGATGAGGCTTTGTGTAATATTTGGTGCAAATCGGCCCATATGTGGCGCTCTGATCGCAGTCTAATCATTGTCAATGGAAAGTAAATGGGGAAATCTTCAAATCTTCTTCAAAACTCATCAACTTTCAACCTCTCCTTGTCCCTCATGCTTTGAGCTAGAGACACCATTCCAGCTTTTTTAAGAGTCAGAAGACTTGGTTTGGCTTGGAAGACTGTTGGACATGTATTCAGTTTTTAAAAATCACAGTTTTAGTTTTAAGGATTTGTAGGCCGTCTTTTGATTTTATAATGGTTGTATATTGCGTGAGCTAGAGTGCGTGACATCATCGCTACAGTGGAGAGCAGATGGAAGAACTAAAGAAAAAGTCCTCTTCAGCTTGATTTGGATCCCACATATTTTACTTCACATACACGATATATACATAGACATGTAGGAAATGTTGTTGGCTTTCAGCTGATGGTCTTATTTCAGACTTACAGTTTTGGCTGTTAAAGCCCCAGAGGGACAAGCACAACAGCCACTCCCCCATGAGCTGCAATTTCTTCCTCTTCAGCATTTATCATGCAGCAGGTGACATCTCACATCCCATCAGTTAATCAGTTCTTCTCTGACCTGGCTGGATTCTCTGGATTTTTTTCAAGATCTCCCAAGAAAACCGTCGTCGGTCAAGTTAAACGCGATGAAGGACTTGTGACGTGACGTCTGTTTTGACAACGTCATTTGGTGATGCATTCAAATCAGTGTAGAAAGCTGGGAAAAATCACACTCCGTTGCTTTTCACATAGGCGTGAGAAACTCACAGATTACCATGAATGACACCCAATTCTTCAGTCTGAAATGTATGGTTCACATGGGGGAATATATGCGTATGTGTGTATGTGCATGGGGATATTGTCTATGTAGTGAAGATAATCTAGTATTACCCATTCATTTCTTATGCCAGTCAATTTTCACCAGGAATACCACAGCTGTTACAAAGTTGATTAGACAAGTCAAGATTCAATGAGGTGGTAATCATCAATTTGATATATTCAGATGGCTAGTGTGGAGGATATCATAAGGTCTATATAACATATATATATATATATATATATATATATATGTATATATATATATATATATTTA
>CAEMYA010000678.1:124926-162514 GCA_903131615.1 Diplodus sargus | reverse complement strand
ATCTTCCCCAAATACATTCCCATTACCACAACACTTTTGCTAATTGTGTTCCATGGCCTGATGAGGGTCTGTGTAAAATTTGGTGCAAATCGGCCAATAGGTGGCGATCTGGTGGCAGTCTAATTAATTTTCATGGAATTAAATGGGAAAATCTTCAAATCCTCTTCAAAACACATCCACTTTCAACCTCTCCTTGTCCTTCATACTTTGAGCTACAGACTCCATTCCAACTTTAAAAGAGTCTCGAGACCTTGAAATATCAGTCCTGTATTCAGCTTTTTGAAATCTTGTATGGTTTTGAAATCATCACAGTTTTAGTTTTAAGAATTTTTTGCTTGTCTTTGTCATTTTATAATGGGTGTGTGTTGCGTGAGCTAGAGTGCGTGACATCATCGCTCGAGTGAAGAGCAGCTGAACAAACTGGAGAGAAAATTCTGTTCAACTTGGTTTGGTTTCCACATCTTTTACCTCACATGGACAATATATGATGGTCTTATTTAAGATGTAGGACTTACAGTTTTGGATGTGGAAGCCCCAGAGCGACAAGCACTCCAACAAGTCCCCCATAAGCCGCAATGTTAATTTTGAGTCTACATTTCTGGAGGAGAGCAGACAGAGCCTGTTTGGTCTCTCACTCTGAAGTCCTCATTTTTTACTCTACGGAAATAAAAACAACATCACAGAGTTCAGCAATGTCTCCTGTGACTCAACATATAAATGTTTTGCAGATAACCATTACATTTCTTTCAAAAATGGCAGGAGTTTGGGAGGCCTTTTCCCATGCAATTTTGATGGGCACAACTTTGGCTGTGCTATTGCTGCAGCATGTGTCCAGCCAGAAAAACTGTTCACCTTTTTAAGTTATTTCAGCCCTCTTACTTTTCAGCTTTCTGCCTTTTGAACTTTTTAAATCTTTCTCCCTCTTCAGCTTTCATCATCAAATGTAACATCCCATTAGTTAATCAGTTCTTCTCTGACCTGGCTGGATTCTCTGCTTTTTTTCTTTCTTTTTTTTAAGATCTCTCAAAAGAACCAGTGTGCTTGATAAGAGTGGTGGCATACAGACTCCCAAGAGCAAACACAGTAAGGTGAAACTTCCATATCCGTGCTGTACATTCTGTGTTTGAGCACAAAGGTGACGTCGTTCCAGTGTTTTGAAACCATCAGGGGAGTTTGAGCCTACCACTGTGCTGGAAGCTGGAGGGTTTGTGAGACTACTGGACGATGATACTTTCAGCTTACTCCTCAAACTATTTCATTGCATTATGCCTCGTGTGGACATTTTCTTCATCCAGCTCCAGAAGCTGACCATCGTCTCAGTCTTTGTCCGGGGAATCATGCAGCAGTTCACACAGTTTTTCTGACTTCAGCGTACAGTATTTAATACCGGCAGTAGCAGGCCACCGAATTGTAAAGGAATGACTTCCTCAGCAGAATATGTTGCGTGAACAAGCCCTGACGGCAGCATTCCACGGCGGCGGCATTCCCGACACGCGTGGACTGCGAGGGCCCGTTCAACGCTGCTTGCAGCTTTTATTATTTTTATTTTTCTCCGGCTAAAGGAGGTGCTGCAGGCTAAACCATGCAAGGGAGGGCGGTGCAATTTCGAGGGTTGGTCCAGACTCCTGCAAATATCTCAGACACAAAAAACTACATATATCCGCCAGCAGGACGCGCTATAACCTACGCCAATGCGTTTTTGCCTATAACTCCCACACCGTACGTCGCACATTCAAAAACCTTGTATCCCCAGATTCCCTGAATGGAGCTGAATCACTTTGCGATTGGCCACGCCCACTTCCGCCTAGGAAGTTTTTCCGATAAATCGCTAAAACTGGAAAACCTACTTTTTCGAACTCCTCCTTGGGATTTTGTCCGATCAGCGTGAAACTTGGCACGTCCCCTCTTCAGCTGGACCTGATCTAAAGCTATCAAAAGAATTTTGCTCAGTCAAAAAATGCGCAAATTATTAACAAACAAATTTCTGCAGCTAGCTATAAAAACGTAAACTGTTTGATATCTCGGTCAAAGTAAATGCTATTAACACCAAATTTGAAATCCTTGGTTGCCATGAGACTGGGAAGGGATGAACCGAATTTGGTGAATTTTGGCCCCTAGGGGGTGCTAAAAAGACAAGAAGTTTGTATCTCTTGAATGGCTACACCGATTTTTACCAAATTTGGTCGGTATGATGTAGGGCCAATCCTGAGGCCACATCTTGAAAGGTGGTCATTACTGGTCAATGTGGGCGTGGCTTAGTACAACAAATCCAAATTGGCACACATTCAGCCTTTTGCACTTTCACTGCATTTCCCATTACAGCAAATACCACGGCCCAGACATTGGCCTGTGTCCTCACTTTTGCCCCGAGCCCGTCATCCTTTGGGGCCAACTTCCGTGGGCTCTGCGGTGCGTGGGGTCCGAGTCGCGCGGGGGGGCTTGGCCCCCATTCATAACTGCTTGCAGTTCTAGTTGTAAAGATTTTTATTTTTATTTTCTCTTGCTAAAGGTGGTGCTGCAGCCTAAACTGTGCAAGGGAGGGCGGTGCAATTTCGAGGGTTGGTCCAGACTCCTGCAAATATCTCAGACACAAAAAACTACATATATCCGCCTGCAGGGGGCACTATAACCTACGCCAATGCGTTTTTGCCTATAACTCCCACACCATGCGTCGCACGTTCAAAAACCTTGTATCCCCAGATTCCCTGAATGGAGCTGAATCACTTTGCGATTGGCCACGCCCACTCCCGCCTAGAACGTTTTTTCGCTAAATCGCTAAAACTGGAAAATCTACTTTTTCGAACTCCTCCTTGAGATTTTGTCTGATCTGCGTGAAACTTGGCATGTACACTCTTCAGCTGGACCTGACCTCAAGTTATCGAAAGAATTTTGCTTGGTCAAAAAATGCGCGAATTATTAACCAACAAATTTCTGTAGGTAGCTCTAAAAATGTAAACTGTTTGGTATCTCGGTCAAACTAAATGCTATAAACACCAAATTTGAGATCCTTGGTTATCATGACACTGGGAAGGGATGAGCCGAATTTGGCGAATTTTGGCCACTAGGGGGTGCTAAAACATTGGAAGTTTATATCTCTTGAACGGCTACACCATTTTTTACTAAATTTGGTCGGTATGATGTAGGGCCAATCCTGAGGCCATATCTTGAAGGTGGTCATGACTGGTCAATGTGGGCGTGGCTTATTACGAGATAAACAACAAACATTAATTTCAGCCAAACTATTACGGAGAGAGAGTTCAAATGTATAAGGTAAATATAGAATTGTAGTAGTAGTTTTTCCATACCAAAAATTGCACCTGTACTCCACTAGGTGGCGCTATAATGATGCAATCACGTTTTTGCCTATAACTTCCACATTTTAAATAACACATTAGCAAACCTTATATCCATATGTTCCCTGAATAGAGCTGGGTTTTCTGACATAGGACACGCCCACTTCTGCTGCACATTTTGTTTGCTAAATCGCCACATATGCAAAATCTACTTTTTCGAACTCCTTGGGAATTTGTCCGATCTGCGTGAAACTTGGCACGTACATTCTTCAGCTGGACCTGATCTAAAGTCAAAAGAATTTTGCTCTTTCAAAAAATGCGCAGAATATTAACGAACACATTTCTGTACCTAGCTATACAAATGTAAACTGTTTGATACCTCGGTAAAACTAAATGCTGTTAACACCAAATTTCATATGACACGAGGAAGGGATGAGCCGAATTTGGCGAATTTTGGCCTCTAAGGGGTGCTAAAAATATGCAAAGTTTATATCTCTTGAACGGCTACACCGATTTTTACGAAATTTGGTTGGTATGATGTGGGGTCACTCCTGAGGCCAGCCATATAGTTAAGTAACGATTGGTCCAAGTCTGCGTGATTTAGTACAACAAATCCAAATCGGCACACATTCAGCCTTTTGCACTTGCGGTGCACTTCCCATTACAGTGAATACCACGGCTATTGATAATGCGCATGCGTGAGTAGCAACACACGGATGCTGTGGAGGCTCTGTGTTTGGCAAGTAAATAATGTAACTACAATGCTCAAAATCAAAACCTCTATGTGGTTTTGACTTAAAAACTCAAGTGGAACATATGACCTAAACTTTTTGTTAAAAATGAGGTAAATATCGCTCACGTCAACTGAAAAGGGGACAGAGATGGCCGGCGAGACTGAAACTTTCGTTATCTCTGACACCTGCCCGATGATTAAGGAACATCAGGACAAGGGGAAGGAGCCCTCTTCTAAACGACCAAAACCTGGATCTTGGTCGGAATAAAACTCACCGGATAGTCCACCCTCAGCCCAGGTAAATCACCAGCTGTTGGCCTCTATTGAGATAAGAATTCGAAAGCTGGATATATTGGATGAGCACCAAGATGTCCAAGATCTGAAGCAGACCTCGAATTTCATATGTGCAACGCTGGATGAATATAAGCAGAAAACAGACGTACTGGAAACCACATTCACCAAAGTAGAAACAACGGTGAATCAGATGAAAACGGAAAGTGGCCAGTTAAAGGAAAAAATACTGGAGCTGACGACTAGATCTATGAGGGATAATTTGATTTTTTCTGAGATCCCAGAAACTTCAGGTGAAGAAGTGGAGAAAACGCTGAAACAGTTCTTAA
Source organism: Diplodus sargus (assembly GCA_903131615.1). Classification (NCBI taxonomy): domain Eukaryota; kingdom Metazoa; phylum Chordata; class Actinopteri; order Spariformes; family Sparidae; genus Diplodus; species Diplodus sargus. Next base: position 157,868 of record CAEMYA010000678.1, on the reverse strand, counting down.
TCAACGAATTACAGATGGATGTGGAGATGGCGGAAAAAATCCAGTTTGATCGTGTACATAGGCTCCCACGCAACAGAGAAAACCAAGGAAAGCCTCGCTTATTGATGGCGAAGTTTGAACGATTCAAGGATAAAGCTCTTGTTAAAAGTTTCAGCAAACACCTGGCGGGTAAGCCGTATGGTGTGAATGACCAATTCCCTCCAGAAATTGTAGCACGAAGGAGAAAGTTGATCCCCAAATTAAAAGAGCATCTGGAGAAGAAAGATGCGGTAAGACTCATTGTAGATAAACTTTATATAAACGGTAGACTGTTCAAGGATAAATAAATCACACCGTGGCTGTTTGGCCCCAACTAGACCACCCACAAATGCATTGAAAGAAGGGGAAAAAAGAGAGAGACAATCTTCGGATATCTGAATGACTGTATTACTCATGCCCATTTAAATATGGTGGTCTTGTATGACAAGAGACTGAAAAGTTTAGGCTACTCATAGACAAAGAGAATAGTAATGTAAAAAATGAATTTTCAGAGAGAAGGATTTGATTTGCTTGCCATGTAAGTGAGTAAGATATTTTGTAACATTAATGATGGCCTCCACACGTGTGTTAAGGTGGCTTTGTCTCTGCTAACCACTCAATTTTTATTTTATTTTCTGTTGCTTTCTGTGTGCTTATGTCTTTTTTATGTTCTTACTGTTTTTTTTCTTTTGGATCATTTGAGATTTATTAGTAGGCCTGTGTGTATTTCTTTTTTATGTGATGATTCAATATTATTAAAGAGTGTCTAGGGACATAAATAGGTTGGTTATAGGGAGTTATAACTGTAATGGGTTAGCTAACAATATAAAAAGAAATGAGGTTTTCAAATGGCTTAAAGATAAATGTACATTTGACATTATATGTTTACAAGAAACACATTCTGTGTTAAAGGATGAAATGAAATCGATGAGAGAATGGGGAGGACATTTTTTTTTTTAGTCATGGATCTAGCAATAAAAGGGGGGTATCAATCCTTATTGAAAAGAATCTTGATTATGTTATCCATAAAGCTCTACAAGATACAGAAGGAAGATGGATTATTGTAGATTGCACAATTAAATCTCTACGATTATGCTAAGTTAATTTATATGCACCAAATAGGGATGATGTCACTTTTTTTGAATGTATTCAAGAGACCATTCAGAATTTAAAAGATTGTGGGTCTTATATTATCATTACAGGGGATTTTAATACAGTGTTGGACACCATGATGGATGGAACTGGAAATTCTTCAGTTAATTATCATCCACATGCACATGGAGCTATCCAGACCCTGATGTCCTCCCTTGATTTAACTGATATATGGCGACTAAAAAATCCCCCAAAAATTAGATATACATGGCGTAGAAAAACACAGGCCAGTCGGATAGACTATTTTCTTATATCCTTCACACTATGTTCAAAGACATCTACAACTGATATAAGTGAACATATGTGTTCAGATCATTCACTTATAACTCTCCAAGTGATGACTGATGAGTTTAATTTGTCTTTACTGCAGGATGATTTGTTTGTTGAAAATACAAAAACATTTATTTCTGATTTTTTTAAGTTTATAATTGGTAATTCTAACCCTCATATTGTATGGGATTCCTTTAAGTGTTTGTTCAGGGGATACTGCATAAAATATTCTTCTTGGAAACATAGGTTGAACACACGTTATGAAAATGAAATGATTCAAGAGACTAAAAAGTTAAATGAAGAAATTGATGAGGACGGTGAAACCTTTTCAGATATATATGTTATTTTGGAAAATAAACAGATTGAGTTAGAGAGACTCTACCATAAAAAAAAGTTAGTGGCGTTATAATTAATTCCAGAACTACATGGATGGAGAAGGGTGAGAAATGTACCGATTTTTTTTTTTTAAAACTGGTTCATAGTAATCAAACAAGGAAAAATATTACTCGACTGGAGACTGAAGATGGGTCCGTCTTATCATCGCCAATAAAAATCTTAGAGGAAGAAAAATCTTTTTTTCAAAATATTTACACCCTGGTACAACAGAGTTGTCCACCTCCAGACCTCTACCAATCCTTTCTTCCCGACTCTTATCCTAAAAAATTGTCAGATTTATAGAAACAAGATTGTGAAGGTATGATCTATGAGGATGAGCTTCGTCAAGCAATAAATTCCTTTAAATCAGGTAAATCACCGGGACTAGATGGGATCCCGATTGAATTTTACAAAATATTTTTTGATTATATAAAAGATCCCATTCTAGCATCTTTCAATTATTCTTTTGAGGTTGGTAGCATGGGCGGCGGGTAATGGAGGCTAGGGAAGGCTGAGCCTTCCCAAATTTTATGCTGGAAAATTGTGAAAATCATGTATAATAATATGCACATAATGTGTGCATATTATTATACATGATTTCTTATTATGAATGGGCCGCAGCTGCAGCACAACCTCAGTGTGTGTGAGGTTGTCGCTGCAGCGTCACAATGTTGACAAATATGAGAACGCGTTGCCATGGTGACAGTCAAAAACAGCCAGTCAACACCCGCTGTCGCTTTGGCGAGTGATTTTTGAAATCCACATGGATATCCGATCCTTTTTTAAACAGAAGGAAAAACCAAATGAAAATATTTCAGAAGCGGCCACACCGACCGGAATCCACCTGCTGCAGCTGCAGCTGATGGACTGGCTGCTGGGCGTCGATATGCAGGCACCTGTTTATTTTTATTATTACCGTTTATTTGTTTCAATCACTGTACAGACCAGGCGGCAATTTGGTACAGGTGTTTAATTCCTTCCTCTCAAAAATCCGGGATTAATTCACCAGCTTCTCGGTGAATTCTCTGGCATCCTTCTGCAAGTGAAGTTGTTGCGGTGGAGGAAACGATTTATCCAACCAGCACTCGCTGCAAACTCCTCATCTCTGCTGTCACTCACGGTGGCTTAGATTTGTTTCTCCATCGCCCTGATCATTTTGCGGGACACTCTCGTGGCGTGCCCGTTTGCTGATAACTAATTCCTGCATGTTTATCTCAGGCTCCTCGCTCGCTCCCAGCCTGGCCCTGTTGCTGTCCTCCTCGGACAGACGCTGAAGCTCCGTTTGATTTTTTCGCCAGTCTCTCACTCACTTCTGGCGCTTCTCGTCTAGCGGCTGCTTCTCCCAAGTTTTCCTCTGCAAGTCGTACTTTTCATTTTTTTGCTGCACCGGAGCCATGGCGATCATCAGTGTGATACTGACTGACAGAAAGCTGTACAATACGTGAAAAAGGCGAAGAAGATAAACGTGCAGTGTCAGCGGTCGCGTCTCCTTCCTTTATTTAAAAAAAATATATAAATTAGACTTATTAGATTTATTTGGAACCGGCGGTTATGTATCAGAATATACACCCAGCTTTTAAAGGGAACCCTGCTGTTATTTGGTAATATACGGTAGTTACCGAGGCAACGCGCAGCAGAATAAATAAATAAATAAATAAATAAAATAAAAAAACAACCCATTATTGATCGGCCCACCGGGAAAAATCCCGGCACTCCCGATGACCAGTCCACCCCTGCAATAGCAGTTCTCTTGAGTGTGTGTGTGTGTGTGTGTTTGTGGTGCAGTGCGCACGAGCATGCGCTTCTGTTTAGGGGCACAAACAAAATATTTGAACCGGGGGCCATCACCGTGATGTTACGCTACTGACTGAGACTATTGCATATAGTTAATTATATATTTAATGATCAGCAGTTTCATCCTTGTGCTGTGTAATTAGGCAGCCTTCCCAAACGTCAGGCCCACCCGCCGCCTATGGTTGGTAGATTATCTGGAACTCAGGTAGAGGGACTGATCTCTCTTCTCCTAAAACAAGAGGCAAATGGTCAATACAAAGATCCAGTTAAATTAAAAAATTGGAGATCCTTAACTCTATTGTGTTGTGATAACAGAATATTGTCTAAATGTATCACCTCTTGAATTAAAAAGGTTAAGCATGGAATTATTGATAAAGATCAGAATGGATTTATTGAGGGTAGATTTATTGGGGATAGTATAAGACATCTCTTGGAGATTATTGAACTTTATGAGAAAGGAAAGAAACCTGGGCCCATATACACAAAGACTTTTATCTTAACGTTAGGAGTGCTCCTAAATCGGACTAAAAGTTTTTATGTAGGAGTCGTTTCTTAAAAAGTAATTCACAAAGCCACTGAGATCTACTTTTACTTTTGAAAACAGTGAACTCCTAAACTAGAAGTAACTCTCTGTTGCTATGGATGACGTCATTTTATAAGGACGCACTTAGAAGCGGTGACAACGGTGATTGGTTGTTGAGTGACAGGGCAGCCCATTGAAAAGTCATTCAGGCTACGCAATGCATGAAGTGAAAATGAAGAAGTTGCCTACAAGCCCATGACAAAGCCTATGAAATGATATTGGATAAAGAAATGTAATAATGAGGAGAATTAATTTCGCAACGATGTCCAGTATATTGTAACATGCATCAAAGACAGTTTGTGCATTGATTGAATGCAACTTTTTCCGATTGACATTTCGCAGGGGACTAGTATAACCTGGGGACCTCCAGTAATTTGTAATAATTGCAGAGGTCGTCTGTGATCTTAATCCCGGGCGAATCTGCCATGTCTGTAAAGTTAAAATTCCACCGCAAATTACCTCCCATATTTCACCAAACACAGAGGTCATGTGATAATATTAGTTCCATGCGAATCGGCATCTCTATTGATTTGGGGTCGTTTGTTGTTTTTTCTTAAAGGTTTTTTGTGTTTTCCACATCTTTTTTCTGCCTTTTTCCCATTCGAGAAATTATGGAGGCTGCGTTGGGAATTATAAATGAAAGTTTTGACAGCATTTTGGGTGCAAATTCAGGAGGCTCATCAGAAGAGCGAAATCTGGAAAGATGATTAGATGGGTTACATGCATGGCAGCATGCGTTAAGGAAAACTTTTCCATCTTTCAACAGGCTCACCAATTATTATATTAAAAATATCCATATCTAACCGTTGTGCTGCTCCAGCAAGGGCTCTGGTGTGATCATTTAGCGTCTCCAAAACATTCAGCTGTGACCAGGTCTTAGCGAGTTACGAGTCCTCTCGACTACTTGTAAGGTCTCCCAGACTTAGGTGCTACTTTTAGGCCTAAAATGTTTTGTGAATAACTCTTATTTTCAAAAATTAGGAGTCCTAAAGTTACGACTGACACGCCCATTATTTTTAGGAGTTGCTCCTGAATTCGTCTGTTAGGAGCTACTTTTAGCCTTAAGATTCTTTGTGAATATGGGCCCTAGTTTAATTTTTGTGGCCGATTTAGAAGAAGCTTTCGATTCAGTGAAATGGGAGTACATTTATAAATGTTTGGAATTTTTCAATTTTGGTATTTCTTTGATAAGTTGGGTTAGAGCACTATACAATAATCCATTAAGTAGAATTATAAACAGTGGCCATTTATCACAAAGTTTCTTATTGTTTAGAGGAGTTAGTCAAGGTTGTCCACTATCCTCATATTTGTTCCTGTTAGTAATAGAAACATTAGTGATTAAAATTAGGAATAATATCAATATTAAAGGTTTGAGTAATTATGGGTTAGAATCAAAGATTTCGTTATACGCGGATGATACAATTTTCTTTTTGTCACCCAAAGAAAATTATTTGAATACATTATTTAAAGATTTGGATCAGTTTGCAGAATTGTCTGGTTTGAGGCCAAATTATGATAAATGTATTATTTTGCGATTAGGCTCACTACATGGAACTACATTCAAACTTTCATCTAATTCAACATTGGTGTGGTCAGATGGACCTATAGATATACTTGGTATTCATATTCCAAAAAGGATTAATGAACTGGTAAAAATTAACTTGAAAATGAAAATGAAAATGAAAATGAAAAAAGTGTTATGTCCATGGAAATCAACAACATTATCTTTATTTGGGAAAGTCACCCTTGTTAATTCACTGTGTACCTCTCAGTTTACTTATTTGTTAATGTCTTTTCCATCCCCTAACAAGGTTTTTTACAAGAAGTATGATGAATTAGTCTTTTCTCTCAAGTCTCAATTTTATATGGAATAATAAACCAGAAAAGATTAAGAGAAAATATGTATATAAGTCTTTGGAAGGAAGTGTCAAATTAATCAATCTCAAGGCACTGAATCTGTCGTTAAAAGCGTCTTGGGTACAGAAAATATATTGTAATCCCAAGCTCTTACTTCTTGTGCAATATACACCCAACATTTAAGTATAATTTATTTGTTTGCACAGATTTCAAATACCCACTTCCAGTGTCTGCAGAATATTTTTGTAAACCATCACCTTTTTTTAAAGATATGATACAGGCATGGCTACATTTCCAGTATTTTCCACCTGAGTCTGTGGACGCCATTTTGCAACAAATTATATGGTTTAATTCTAATATACTGATTAACAGATTACCTATTTTGTGGGAGTATTTTGTTGAAAAAGGCATTATCTTTGTAAATGATGTAATGGATTTGGATGGTAATATTTATTCATATAAAACATTCTGTGAATTATTTGGTAAATTGTGTTCCGAATTTAGATATAATCAGTTAGTAGCTGCAATTCCCTCAGTTTGGAGGAAAAAAGTTAAAAACGCAAAAAGAAAATTGTTGGTATGTAAACCTCTTATAAAAAATTACCTGTGGCTTAAAGGGAAAAAGATAAACCCCTTTATGTACAAGTTTTTCTTGAGGGCATATAATTTGAATAAGGAGCCAGATAAATTTCAATCTTATTGGGAGGAGATATTTGATACTCCTTTGCCATGGCGACAGGTGTATAATCTAGCTTATAATTCTATTGTAGATACTTTATCACAATATTTCCAAATTAAAATTCTATAAAGAATTTTGCCCACAAGAAAAATGCTTTGCATTTGGGGGTTACAAGAGGATCAAAACTGTCGTTTCTGTAAAACGGAAATTGAAGATATGTTGCATCTTTTCTGGTTTCGTCCAAATGTGGCTATGTTTTGGATGGACTTGGAAAAATGGTTAGCCTTAAACTCCCTTGTGTTGTCAATGTGCCCTCAAACAATAATCTTTAGTGAGTTAAGCAATGGATGTCCAAATGTTTTAAATACAGTTTTTTTACTGGGTAAGACATTTATTTTTGAACTGAAAGGAAAAGAATTTCTGACATTGTTTAACTTTCTCTGCTTTTTGAAACATTATTCTAAGTTAGATGGTATTATCGCAAATAGACAGCAAAAGATCAAGGATTATGAAAGAAAATGGAATACATTAAGGTCTTGGTTAAAAGATTGAGGATGATGAATTGTGTTTTTTTTGGTAAATAGTGTTTTTTCGTCAGTATGCGGCACTGTAAATTGTCGTGGAATTTCAGGTTTGCGACTGCAAACAGCAATTTGCAGGCAACACCGAAAACTGCCGTGAATTGTCGGAAATTGACTCTTATTACGTGTGAGAGTTCATGACCTTTAAGAGTTTTTACACTTCCGGGTTCACCGGAGCGTGAGTGACGAGGGAGAAGGAGCAGAGGGGTAATGGCGTCGAGCAGCTAACAGGACTGTTTGTGTCCGTCAGTGTCGTGTTTTATCACTAACGGACTGTGAACTGTTGTCGGGCGACGTGCTGTGAGTGTGTGAGTTGGACTCTCCATCGCAGTCGAAGTGTTTGTGTTTTATTGGACACGAAGCAAGTTCGGCTAAGCTAGCTAGCCGGAGCTAAGCTAGGCTAGCAGGAGCTAGGTTAGCGGCCCGGCCACTGTCCAGAGGAGGCCTGCGCGGACGGGAGGAGCTTTGCCGGGTCGACACGGAGAGTGTCGCCGACGGAGGTCGCTTTGCTGCCGCAGAGGGACATGGAGGTTTATCGCTGCGAGCATTTTGTTCTCACAGACTAACCTCGCCTCATAACGAGACCGTGACCTCCTATTAGCTCAGAGCTATGTCTGCAAGTCCAGATTTACATGATGCCGATAATGACGCCATCGTGCGTAAGTAACTGTTATTGTTTTCTCCCTCGTTTAATTTTACTGTGACTTGCGTTTCTTTATTCATACCACTCTCATTTAATTGTTTTCCAGCTGTCTGTAAGACATTACGAGACAGTACGCAGGACAACAATCAACCAGATCTTACATCGCAGGCTGAAGCTGTGAGGAGTTCAGCTCGGAGTCGATCAAGAACAAAGAGGGTAAGTGTTATTAGAGTAGATCCGTGTTTGGTCAATGTGACTATTATTCGGGTGCATTAACAGATGTGTTGTGTCCATACGCAGTGCATCGCGCAGTACTGATCGTCCTTGTTGATTGTTTTTACAGCTGCTTAAAGCGAGACAGAGTGCTAGCTGAGGATGAGGTGGACCTTTGGAAGTGCGCCGCCATGGATGATGTCTGATGTCTGAGGAGGAAGACGGCACAAGATGGCGGGGTGTCACATGAGAGGCGATTCCCAAATACAGGGCAACGCACCACAGACGTCTGCAAAAACAGACACTTCGCGGTGCTGTAGGATTTTGGGCTTCTCGTGAGCTTCCCGTTTGTTGTGTGGGCAGATTATGCTTTGTACATGCTGTGTGTTTGTGTTAATAAAGCCCTTTCTTTGAATAAACAACACCTTCCTGGCAAATGTATTTTCTCAATAAATTCATTCATGTCCTTGATGTCATAAACATATATAAATAAACACGTAAATACATTAAAAAAAAAAATATATATATATATATATACATATATATATATATATATATATATATATTTTACTGAGGTTTATAATGACCCAGGGTGACCAATCACGAGTGATTTTGCTTGTTTATAAGTACTGGTTTCAGGCGTGGTTTCGCTGCTATTCATATGCAAATTAGAGCCGTTCGCACCTCCGGGAGCTCCACATACGTTATGGTTTGTTTCCGACAATTTGTGGCACAGTGAACGCGGCGTTTGCAGGCTGTAAATTGTCGTTAACTGCCGAAAATTAAGGAGCGTTTACGAGGCCGAAAATCCCACTTTTCATGCAGTGACTTCCGTGGGCTGTGCGGTGCGTGGGGTCCGAGTCGGGGGGCTTGGCCCCCGTTCATAACTTAGGCCAAAATGATCGTATTTTTCACTGCCTGAACCCCAAAACTCACCAAACTTGGAATATAAGTCACACCTGGCGAAATTTTTTATAATCTATTGTTGTTCTGAATGTACATCACTAGGTGGCGCTACAATCAAGGAAAGTGCGTTTTGGCTCATAACTCCCATATACTTTGTCGCACATTCTTTATAAAAACTTTATATCCACGTGTTCAGTAAATTCGACAGAATCTTGTAGTATAGCCCGTTTCTGCCTACCGTTTTTTTTTCACTACTTCGCAAAAAGTCAAAAACCTACTTTTTCCAATTCCTCCCAAGCGTTTTCACCGAATTGCACAAAACTTGATACACAGCATCTGTGGTCCCTCCTGACAAAAAGTTATTAAAACAATTTTGATATTCCAAACAACACTCAAGTTATTGAATAACAACTTCCTGCAGATTTAGTTCCAAACAGGAAGTGAGGCTGAGGCTCTTTGCAAAATCTTACATGATGACCACAAGATGGCGCTTGTTAAACCGAAGTATTTTATATATCCACATCGGTTTAGGGGTGGTCTAGAATGGCGCCTGTAACTCTCACACAAAAAATAACCAACAGGTGGCGCTGTTTTCCACGTGAAAGCGTTGTTGGCCCATAACTCACACATAATGGCCCTCATTTATCAATCTCGCGTGAAAACGGGTGCAGATCTAAGCGCAGAATTGGTCTTACGACAGGACACACGTGTGATTTATAAAACGTTCGTATCTGACCAATTCCAGCGTACGAATGATCGGGTCTTGATAAATGCGGCGGCTGAATTTGATCGTCATTAACATGTTACGCCCTTAAATATTCCTGGTTCGGAGGCCTCGCCCACTGAGGTCAAACATTGAGAGAAGAAACTCTGGCAAGAAGAGAAACTTTTCCCAGATGGAGATCGGCATCCCGGCAGCGCCGGCACATCAAATGATGATGTTCACTAATGAAATGTTGTGCAGAACTGAACAGGCCAAATAATATGACACACTTTCTCTGGAGTATACTGCAGAGTTCCCCCTGCTGGTCCGAGACGGAGCCACCTGCCCTTCAGCACCCCGAAGCAGCTCCACTGTGACCCGTGTGTGCGCACTGTTGAATCTGCGTTCCTGCTCTGTAGCAGGTTTGCCAGCGGGGTTATTAGGTATTCCGTTAATTAGTTGTCATGTTAGGCTATTTACATATTTTATTTTACAAAAAAGTGGTATCAGTAAAAACGTAAAAAATAATCGTTTTTGATCTGTTCTAAAAATGTGACTGCTTATGCTTAATGACAGCTGAGGTTTGTTTAATAATCATTTTCAGTCTCAGCCAGATTTTGCTGTGCTGCACCGCAAATCCACAGACTCAAATTTGCATACACAAGCTCAGACCTGACGTGAGATCTGATCGCAGCTTCCACTCACGTCCAATTTGATAAATGCCGAGGTTTGCGTGGAAATGGTCGTATGCACGGTTTCCTGCCGTACGTTCGTTTGATAAATGAGGGCCAATGTGTTGCACATTGTTAAACCTTATATCTACGTGTTCCCTAAATGCAGCTGAATTGTGTGGTATAGGCCACGCCCGCTTTTGCGGTAATTTTCCATTCGCAAAATCACAACAGATGAAAAACCTACTTTTTCGAACTCCTCCTAGATGATTTGACCAATTTCCACCAAACTCTGCATGTAGCATCTGTTGACCCTCCTGACAAAAAAAATCAAAGGATTTTTTATAGTCCATAAAACGCGCAAAATATAAAACAACAAATTCCTGCATATTGTGTTGAAAACAGACAATCTTGCATATCTTTATAAGATACTGTCTGATTCTCACGTAAATGTTCAAAATTGTGTTCCATGGACTGATGAGGCTTTTTGTAAAATTTGGTGCAAATCGTCAAATAGGTGGTCACTCTGGTCGCAGTCTAATTAGTGTGAATGGAAAATAAATGGGAAAATCTTCAAATCCTCTTCAAAACTCATCGACTTTCAACCTCTTACCCCCAATTTCCACTGGATACGTCTCCGCTGCGTTGCGTCTCCGCCACGCCAGTTGGAGCAGATACGTTTCACTTTAGTCAATGTGTCAATTCCAACCAGGTCCGCTGCGCTGCGTATCTGCTCCGTCCCAGCTCCGGCAGTCCGGAGCCCTCCGGCACAGATACGCAGGACTTCTATTTATGGCGGATGCCGGAGCAGGACGCAGCAATTCAGCTGAATTTAGCATTGAGCAGACAGGAAGTCAAGCGGGAACTCCTCGTCCTCCTGACGCCAGCTGTCTACCGTACTGCACCGTGGCGTACTCAAACTGCAACCGGTGGGGATTGGCGGCTGGCGGAGCAAAACCGGATCGGAGCCGCAACGCAGCGGAAACGTATCCAGTGGAAATTGGGGGTTATTGTGCTTCATACTTTGAGCTACAGACACCACCCTCTACTGGTGCAAAGACAACTAGCAGTGAACAAATCAGGACATGCTCAGTCACACTGAAATGCAGCAGACCAGTCAGTAGGCAGACCGTGTTGAAGCTGCATGGACTTTCTGTGTGTTTCTCTAATGATGTGTGTGTTCTTGAGGAAATGTAAGTGGTTTCTGCTTGTAGTTATGGATAATTTGATCACTTTTGCAGTTTGTGTTATTTTACATGGAAATATGTTGTGTGAGTTTCAGGTAGCTCAGTAGTCTGTGTCTCAGTAATAGTTTAGCCGCACTTTGCTTGCACTGAAGCTACATTTGGATTGGGAGGACTTAATGATGAATATTTCGTTTGTTATGCCGATTTTGCAATATAGTCTATTTGTTGTGATTGTGACCATGCTTATGAGAGTTTAAAGGTCGAATTATTTACTATGGTTAACAGTCAGTATATAAAGCTATCATGCAGTTTAGCAGTCTATTAGGGCTGGAACGGTTCTTTAAAAAAATCCGTCCCGTTCGGTCACGGTTCGGGGCGCGTGTGTACCGTTCGGTTCATAGCCATGCGCAACTTCTTTTTCTCATTTACTAACGAGGCGAAGCGTGTACACTCCAGAGCAGGTGGCGGTACTAAGCTGGATGCCAACCGCCAGTAAACAAGAAGAAGAAGCAAAGCGGTGTAGCAGATAGTAATAGAGTATCTTTCGGTCAACTGTGGAGACGTTTGTGGGCAAGTGGAAAAGAGTCAGAGCTAGAAGATGCGCTAGATGTCGACAGGACAACTTCTGCTCCCCGCAGCTTTTAAACAGCCTTACAGTGACAAGTCAGACGGGGCAACATGCATAACGAAAGGAGCGGTGTTTCATAGCCAAAGATATGCAGCCTTTTGCCGTGGTGGAGGGTGCAGGATTTCGTTGTATGATTACAACATTCCCGCAGTAATTCCCGCACTTTATGAAGAGACCCGGCGAGGAATTGTTAGAGTTGTCTGACCTAGCCTATGTGGCGCACTAGTGATGGATGGACCTCCAGGGTTACTGAAAGTTTCCTGACTGTGACTGCCCATTACATTACATTAGTGACAGTGAATAACTATTTGTTCTTAGCATTTGTTAAAGATTCGTACAACTCTTTCGTACAACACTTTTGCCAATTGTGTTCCATGGCCCGACGAGGGTTTGTGCAAAATTTGGTGCAAATCGGCCAATAGGTTGCGCTCTGGCGGCAGTCTAATTAGTGTCAATGGAATTAAATTGGGAAATCTTCATATCCTCTTCAAAACTTATTGACTTTCAACCTCTTCTTGCACCTCATAGTTTGAGCTACAGACACCATTCCCCTTTTAAAAGAGTCAGAAGACCTTGAAGTATTAGGCACGTTTTCAGTTTTTAAAAATCTTTTACACTTTTCAAATCATCACAGTTTCAGTTTTAAGGATTTTTAGCTCGTCCTCTCATATTATAATGGGTGTGTATTGCGTGAGCTAGAGTGTGTGACATCATCGCTAGAGTGGAGAGCAGCTGGAAGAACTGGAGAAAAAATGATCTTCAGCTTGATTTGGATTCCACATCTTTTACTTCACATAGACAACATATGCATAGAAATATAGAACATCTTGTTGGCTTTCAGCTGATGGTCTTATTCAGACGTAGGACTTAGAGTTTTGGATGTGGAAGCCCCAGAGCGACAAGCACCCCAACAACTCCCCCATAAGCAGCAATGTTAATTTTTGAGCCTAAATTTCTGGAGGAGAGCAGACGGTACCTGTTTTGTCTCTTGCTCTGCCACCCTCATTTTTCACTCTACAGAAAGAAGAAAAGACATCACAGAGTTCAGCAATGTTCACTAATGGGCATGTATTCAGCTTTTTAAAATATTGTACGGGTTTGAAATCATCACAGTTTTAGTTTTATGGATTTTAAGGCCATCTTCTGATTTTATAATGGGTGTGTATTGCGTGAGCTAGAGTGCGTGACATCATCGCTAGAGTGGAGAGCAGCTAGAAAAAAATATTTTGGCGATAACCATTACAGTTTTTTCGAAAAAATGGCAGGAGTTTGGGAGGCGTTTTCCCATTCATTCTTATGGAAACATTTTCAACTTTGGTTCTGCTACTGCTCCAGCATATGTGCAGCCAGAGAAACTGTTCACCTTTTTAAGCTCTTTCAGCCCTCTTACTTCTCAGCTTCTCTGCCTTTTCAGGTTTTTAAAATGTTCATATTTATACCTTTTCTGCTTTTTCCATACATTCAGCTTCATGACCAGCAAGAGAAACTGTTCACCTTTTTAAGCTCTTTCAGCCCTCTCACTTTTCAGCTTCTCTGTCTTTTCACATTTTTAAAATGTTCATATTTCTGCCTTTTCTGCTTTTTCCATACATTCAGCTTCATGAGAATCCAGAGAAACTGTTCACCTTTTAAAGCTCTTTCACCCCTCTTACTTTTCAGCTTTTCTGCCTTTTCAGCTTTTTAAATGTTCATATTTCTTCCATGTCACCTGCTGCAGCTTTCATCATGCAGCAGGTGACATCTCACATCCCATTAGTTAATCAGTTCATCTCTGACCTGGCTGGATTCTCTGGATTTTTTAAAAGATCTCCCGAGAGAACCAGTGTGCTAGATGGAGTGGTCCCAAGAGCAAGCACAGGAAGATTGGAACTTCCATATCCATGCTGTGAACACTGTGTTTGAGCACAAAGGTGACATCACCCAGTGTTTTGAAACCATCAGGGGAGTTTGAGCCTAACGCTGTGCGGGAAGCTGGAGGGTTTGTGAGGCTACTGGAGGATGATACTTTCAGCTTCTTACTGATTTTCTTCAGCCAGCTCCAGAAGCGGACCATCGACTCAAACTGTTTTTCTGACTTCAGTGTACATTATTTAATACCGGCAGTAGCAGGCCACCGAATTAAAGGAATGACTCCCTCAGTGTAAGGTGTTGCGTGACCAAGCCCTGACGGCAGCATGCCCCGACGCGCGTGGACTGCGAGGGCCCGTTTATCACTGCTTGCAGCATTAATTATGTCTTTTTCTCTAAAAAAAAAACCTTAGTTTTTTTCTTATCCTTTTCTTTAACTGGTGGAAATGGGCTTCCGTATATATCACTGTGAACCATGCGTAAAGCCTTGCACAGGACACATTTGAAGTAGGTGAACACAGACAGCAAGGCTGCAGCAGGTAGACTGATTGTTTATTCAACGTTGCTGCTGTGCACTGTAACCTTTTTTTGTTTTGTTTTTCCCACTGTGAATATTTTTGCCACTGAAACTGTCAGAACAGACTGCTTGTGCAAATTGTGCACAACATGCAGAATTTGAATGAATATGGGTTCATAGTTTGTTGGCTCAATTACTTCCTTCCTTTCTTAGTTACTTGTTTTTGGTGTATAGATCGGTGAAATGCCCTCACATGATGCTTCAGTGATGATTGAATCTTCTTAACATGTATATGACTTTAAACCAGATTATGCAAACTGTGAACATTTGATTTTGTCACTTGGTGAAAAAGAGGCAGTCGAGCAGTGCTTCGGCAGCACTGGAGTACTCATGTACCACATCATAATGTTGCATCTTTTCTGTGTTACAGTTTGTACTGTAAGACCTGCATCATCGTAGGGAATGGAGGAATCCTGGCCAACAAGTCTCTTGGACAGAAGATTGATGAGATTGATGTAGTGGTCAGGTATGTTTTGACACAGAAGTATTATACTGATGACAAGGGCTGTCCAGTATGCTTTAAAGCTTTGATGGTTCTACTGTAGCCATGGTAACTGATGTGAAAATCAGTGTTTGAAAGCTTCTGGGTTTGTTTTTTTGTTTTGTTTTATTTTGTTGTGTCGGCTGCACTGATAAAGAGCCAGAAGGTTCATATAACTTGTCTCAAAAACCCCCACATTGGAGTTTTGAGACAGGGTTGGAATAGACACTGCACAGTAAAAAAGAAAAAGTTGAGAAAACGTA
This sequence comes from Diplodus sargus, assembly GCA_903131615.1. Taxonomy (NCBI): domain Eukaryota; kingdom Metazoa; phylum Chordata; class Actinopteri; order Spariformes; family Sparidae; genus Diplodus; species Diplodus sargus. The sequence continues at coordinate 142,439 of CAEMYA010000678.1, read as the reverse complement.
AAATATCAAGGCAACATGATGCAGGAGATTTTTGAGTTTTCTCAACTTTTGCCTGCTCTTGTTGACTTAACTAAGGCTTTTAAGTTTTGCCAAGAGTTCTGCCAACTTGGATCTTCTTGTTCACCTAACAAACAATTATTCCCCTCAATGTCATGTATTTCTACCTTCTTTAAACATAGATATTCTTCTTGAATAAGCATACAATTGTTCCCTCAATGGCATATATTCCTAGATTCACCAAACACAAATATTTTTGTTGAATAAACATACATTTTACCTTTACAATCACGAAAAATTTATGTTGCTGTAATTCTATTTGAAAAATGCTCAATAGATGGATAATTAATAAAACAGACTACAGCTGAATGTTCCCTAAAATATTTATTCAGCTTAACAGTGAACAGACAGGTTAACCACCTCACACATGAACAAGAACTTCTGGTTATTTTAACTGTTTTTTTTTTTTTTTACGTGAGCGTTAACCACAGTGTAACCACAATACACTAAACAGACTCTAAACTACACAGAACAGGCTAAAGAACCCCATTAACAGTCACAGTAAAAGCTTTGTTTTCAGAGACCTTGTGCGCTGCGAGCATGGAGAGCCACCAAACTCAAAAAAGATGGTCTGAATTGCTTCGAATGTGTACCTCATCTGTTTTGAATAATCAATGTTGAGGGCAAACAGAAGGCCAAAGAGGTATGCCAAGGCAGTAGATAGGTCTGGAAAGTTATGCAACTGCCTGGACTCGCACAGAGATGTCGGCTTCATCTTGTAGGACGGTGAGGATGGCAACAGATGCACCTTGCAGCACTGGTGCCAAAGTATCAGTGTCCTGAGGAAAAATAACAGATGCATTATTAAGTGCAAGAAAAACTAAGACAAACTAGAAAGAGCATTTTCTGAAGAAATTGCGTGTGAATGCTGAAAAGGTGTTGCTAAAGCTCAAAAGTATAATGTCAAACCAGTTGAAATGTTAAAAAGGCAGAATAAAATGGGCAGCTATAAACTGGAATGTGACATCCAAAGAAAATTGATGAAGCAATGGTAACATAGCTTGAGTAATAGCTGAACTTGTGAAAAGGATGGTGATTTACATGAATTGTAAACAAGTTAGTGTAAACAGTGTATGAAAATATTAACAAATCAGAGAAATATGTAATGTGAAGAGTGAGAAAAGGGCTGAAACTGTTGGACAGGAGAGAGATGCATAAGCCAATGTCATGACATGGAGAGGCTATAAATTCTGAAATTTTCATTTTGTAAACAAACTCAAATGTATTGTCTGTAGCTATCACCAACCAACCTTGTGATACGTTTTATATGGCAATAAGGAACACCACCCAACAATGACCAGCTTTCCCCTCACCAGAAAAAAGGGAGCTAAAGTAGAAAACTGCAATCCTCACCCCAAAATTATCTGGACTGATAAACTGCACTGGAGAGGCGTATATTTCCATTTTTGGATGAACTACTCCTTTAAAACATCTCGTGGGAATGAGGAATTAGCCGCATGACCTAAATTATTTGTCTTTTTCCTACAGTTACTATTACTTACCAAGCACTTCTGGAAAAAGTTTGTTGCATCTTCGCAGAGGGAAATGGGCAGGCCTCTCAGTGCTGCCATCTTTCGGTGGGATACAATGTCGGATGTCATAAAGAGTGGAAAACATGGGTATTTGAATTAGTATAGCACTGTACTGAACTTTCATAGTAATGAAGATGAAGCACAGTTCAGACCCCAGTAACATGCTTAAGTAAAAAAACAAAACAAAAAAAACCCACTGCAATCATGTGGACAACTTTACTTTAACAAATTAAAATACTGTTCAACCATGTCACCACTGTACTTCTTCAGTTACAGTCAGTGCAGTAGAATAAGCCATGCCCAATCTGAATAAGGGAATTGGTAAATAAATTAAGACGTCCTTATCTCCTCAGAAGAAAACAGTGCGGGCCACCTCTCCTGGACCTCAGATACCATTGGCTGCCACTCTACGACCTCTCTTTGCCTGAGGGAAAAGTCAGCTCCATCTTCTGCTGTATCGATGTCATGTTCCTATTCTTCTTCTTCATTTCATCGACCAGAGCAACTCTTTCCTCTTCGAGGATAGAATCATCATGGTGTCGTTGATAAGACTGTCACCTTCACCTCCCCCTTTTCTTTTATCGTTTACACAAGACAGTGTCATGCCAGCAGCCAAACTATCTAGCTAGCATTGTACGTTACTGTAAAGTAATACTGCAGCACCGAGGGTATCTGCAGGGTTCATCAAGCTAAATTTAAGATGATCGTGAATGCAATTTCAGACCTATTGCACGCCCACACCGGCAAAAACAAGTAGAAAGGATATAAAGGGAAAAACGAACAAGTCCAAGAATTTCTTGCAAAATACTTATTTAAGGACTATACAGACTATTCATCATTGTTTGCTCCTGCCCTTTTCCGGTTGCTTTTTATACCTAAGTTGCAGCATTCTTTTACCCAAGTTGCGGCGGCCTTGACATTGGTTTTCAGCAGGCGTCAACCACTCACAGAATCCACTGCTCACACACGTTTGTTTTCACTCTGATCTAAATGCTGCACCACAAGCGGAGTCATGTTTCCATGGCGACTGACCGGGGAAAAACGTGTGGTACGCCATGTTTACAAGAAAATGAAACTCTGGGAAGTAACACTAAACTTTATTGAGACAATAAAGTTTAAGAGACAGAGTTTAAATTAAGAGGCCGTCCACATGAAAACTCTCTTTTGTGAAAACGCACATGTATTGCATCGTTTTGGCCGACCGTCCACACGGATCCTGAAAACGCAGTGCCTGACAACGCACTTTTTTGTAAACAGGTCTCAGGTTGGAAAAATCCGAAAACGCAGCCCTCCCGTTTTTGTGTGGACAGCAAATCCGCATACTTTCCGAAACGATGACGTCATCGCCCCACCCCTCGACCTCTTGCCTCCGACTTCTGAACCCAGCGACGTCTTATAACAACAACAACAATAATGGCGGACTACATCTTGTTTGGTGCCGCAGAAGATATTGAGCCTTTCTTGCAACCTACTCGCCTTGTAGTTGAGTGTGAGCTGCAGCAGCAGTTCGACCTCATCATCGGTCCAGACAAACGATTCTGGTTTCCTTGCACTAGCCATTTTCATCTTCTTCTTGTTGTGCTGGTTTCTCCATCTGCTGTCTGTTTGTTTACAGCGCGCAAGCTTTATGTGCATGCTCCGTCTCTTCTTCTCCATTTTTGGTGAATTTCAAGCGCCACCTATAGGCCTGCACTATGAACTACAGTGTTTTTGGACGTTTTCAGTGGATCTGTATGGACGCAAATATTCTTGAAACAATGCCAAGGAAGATGGAGGAAAAAAAGATTGTTTTCGTACGTGTGGACGTACTCTGAGACAACAGGCAGCTGGAGCGGACCGAGCTCTAGTTGCGCTCACCTAATAAATCAACTGCACCATTGTTTTTTAAACCACCTAATTTACCCAGTGTTGCACCGGACAAACTGGGTGGTTCAAACAACACTGTCAATTAAAAAAAAAAACACAACGTTAGCTACAATTAAAATAGTCTTTGAGCTTCTTACATCACTGTCTTAAATAATTTGATGGCCCACATGCCTGCATACACCAATATGATCTGAGCTCTGCCTCATGTCTGCCCCATGAAAGCATCTGCATGGTGTGCGGATTAACGTACAAAACGAAAATGTTTAGCCACAGCAGACCTGCAGTAAAAAAGACAGTCTGAGCTAACGTAATTTAAGGTGATGAAGGTAAAAACACACTTAGCTTACCTGCTTGAGCAAAACTGTTGTCAGCTCCCACACATATCCGAACACCGTGCGGCAAACCAGGTGAAAATCCGCAGCTCTAAGTCGTAGTCCAAAAATTAAAAAAGCAGTAAATTCCCATCGTACTTTAACATCCAACTCGGTCCGTGTTTGGTCAGTTTCGGTTTTCGATCCACAAAATGTCCGATAAACATGCCTGTTAAGCAGAGAGCCATTAAAACCTGTTCGAACTGGTTCAGACATGCGCAGTGTTGTGCACATGTACAATCTACGGAGTTGGCCCAACTTAACTCAAAAATCTGCTTAAAGATTTACAAATCCTTATTGTGCTGATTTTAGAATAGTAGTTAAGACAACAATGAGAGAAATTTGCTAGGCAGACAAGATCTTATAGATTGCTTATTGCAAAGCTTTATTTCTGAGTTAGTTTAATTTGAAAACTAATGAGATAAACAATTACTGGTTATCATTTTTACAGTGTGGTTGATTGTCTCCTCTCCTGTCCTCGTCTCTCATTGACTCATAATTAAAATATTTGCCAAGTTTATAAGTAAATAATGACCACATGTTTTGTTGTCAACCAATTCAACACAACTCTCGCGTAATTTTCTATAAACTCTGGGGACTGCATGCATATGAAAATCCCAAGAGATACACACTAAAAAATGCTGGGTTATTTTCATAACCCATCTGCTGGGTTGCTGGGGATTTGAGCTGTTTGGGTTGTTTTTATCCAAGGTTGGGTTAAATCTTTTGACCCAACAGATTGGGTTGAAGATATCTGCGGGCTTCAGATTTGGGCGGGCTTTATATTTGAACGGGCTGAGGATAACGTTCATCACTCTCCAGCTTGAGACCAGAGAAGACTATGTAAATGGTAAGTAAAAGGTAACTTATCTACCTACAACATGTAGTTTTGATAGCTTAATGTGGTAGCCAAATAGTGTGTCTTCACCTCACTCTGCTACTCGAGCCGTTTTTTCCGCGTTGCTTGCTAGCTAGTTTTTTTTTTGTTTGTTTTTTGCTAGCTAACCTTAGTTATTTTCACCTAATAAAATACTTGGTTCTGTCACTTGTGACGCACACTTTGATAGACTATCAAATTCTAGCAGTGCAGGGATATTTTTCCATTAGCTGAGTGTATATTCAGTTGTGGTAACGTTAATGTGAACTCAACCGTTTTTGCTGTGTTGGATGTTAGTGGGGTGTGATAACCCAGTGTAACACACCTCGCCATTAGCGGCTGGTAGCAGTATTCCGGTGAAAATGTAATCCATGGTCTAACGCACCATGACACGAGTTAACGTTAGACGTTAACCAGGTTATTATTTAATCAATTATATTAGACGCTAAATGCGGGACTTTTATTTTGAAACCGTCTCGCTGTGAGCAAAAGCATCTGGTGTGTGTGCTGGTGAATCGTGTGTGTCTCCGTGTTGAAAGTCTGCCTGCAAGGTTTTGCTGAACATGATGAAGATGAGTTACTTAGATAAAGGGCACAAGGTTTGTTGTTGTCATTTGCTGTCGCTTCATGACATGTTTAATGTTTGATTCAGACCGTAAGTTAACTTTTACAGATTTGAACTGTTTTAATATAGCGTGGGCTTAGCATTAGCCCAACCGTCCTGTCGGTACAGAGCAGCAGAGAGATGAGGCTGGTCATTTCATTCATGTCATTTGTATGTTTGTTAATATAAAGAAAGGCATTTATGTGGTTTGAAGTGGCTTTAATATATAAATTTAAATTTAATCGAAAGTTAAAAACAATTCATACAGCTTTCTAATGTAGGTTGTCATTTAAGTTAAACAGATTAAAAATATTTTTCTGTGAATGTAACAATGATTGAAGAAGCTAAGAGAAGAATGCATGATTATATTTTGTGTGAATTTATGATACAATAAGGCCATGAAGCAAGATATTTACATCTATTTTTTATACCTTTTTTGTAGCTCTTAAGGTGTGTTCGAAGGAGTGTTAAAGGTTCCTGCAATAAACACTTTGGACCATCAGTTAAAGAGAGTCTGACCATCATCCAGCCGGGGATGCTACACCAGGCACACCAGGAGGACTCAGACGTGTTTTGTCAGTGCCTGGACGCTGTGCTGGAAGCGGAAAGTTGCTGCATAACGTATCACTGGAGGACAGTGGGTGAGATGTGTTTTTGTCTCTTTTCAATGCAAACATCGATTCACTCTCGGTAGGTATCGAAATAGAGCTGGTGTAACATGTGGCCCTCAACTTTGTCGATGTTCGCTTTTTCTCAGTGCAGCAGTTTGAGTTTGAGATCCGGCACGTCATAGTTTGAAGTGACGTCTGTGGCTGTGGTTTTCAAACTTTTAGATATTAAGGAATCGTAAATGGACACAAGTTAGACCACAGAACCCAATTTCATAAGATTTTTGCCCAGGGGTTTCCATTCTGATAAGATTTGTGCTTGACCAAAATGGTAGTCATACATTCTGATATTGTGTTACTTAATGGTGAAAGAGTAAAAAGTAGAGGTCACACACACATCCCAAAAAACTGGATCTAAACAAGACTCGAAATTTTACACACAATAAATATCCTTAATGGGAGCTGTTTGGTGTGCAGATCTTCTTGCTATATTGTACATAAAGGTGAAAACACATTATTCATGTTTTTGCTGGGGGCCCCCTGGAACTGTTTCAAGGATCACTGGACTTTGAGAATCATTGGATCCACTGGCAATGAAAAGTCCCCACACTACATAAAGTTTAGAGTTAAAGGACAGATTCACCCATTTCAACGTGTCTTTTCATATAATTGTTCCTCACTAATGCTCACTAAAATATGATGGCATTTCTGTCTAATCTGTCAGAGAAGGACTGTGGACAGTTAAATTCAAATAACATTTACATTTTTATTCGATATATAATACATTGCTTCGATTAATGTTTATTTTTTTCAAGTTTGAAATTATGTTTGAAAAGACCAAACTTAAACAAAAATGTGGATATCACTGGCTGTCAGGTTTCCCAGCTGTTCACAGTCCTCTTCTGAGACAGAGTGAGTAGACATAAGTGGTGTCATAATTTAGTGAGCATTAGTGAGGAGCAATTGTATGAAGATGGGTTGAAAATGAGTGAAGTGGTTCTTTAATCTTGACAGACGTTTAATAAATGTTTTATTTTTACAGATCAACAGGGTGACATAGTGCTACAGCTGATGTCGGTGCTGCTCCCAACTGTATCGTACAAAATTGGATGGAAAGTGTGCCCCCCCAGCAAGCTGGAGGTTCGCAGGACCTTCATTGACATCCAGCCGGTGAGTTAAGACAGTGCTTTTGAAAAAATGTCATGACAAGGACCCCTATATGTGTATTTGGCCCTGGACCCCCATCTTACAAGGTTTTGTAGAGACCCCAAGAGAAGACTTACAGTATATTAAATCTTTTCAAAATTATTCCATATTATTCATCATTTTCAAGATTTGTCAACATTTTTTTGGAAGTCAGCTAGGCCTTTGCATCACGACACGTTCTGAGTGTATTGATTCCTCATTTTCAAAAAAGATAAGAGTAAAATAGGATTGAAGTGGTTAAACTGATTTTGATGCAAGTAACTACTTTTGCTGGGGACCCCGTGGTGCCCACCTCTAGGATCCTTGGGGATTCCTGGACCGCACTTTTGAGAAACACTGCATTGAGACAATCATCATTAATACTGTGCTAAGTGGAATTGACTGGTCATTTTGGCGTACAGAAATGTGCTTTTTGGACTCAGACTGCAGATACAGTGTCTATTACAGCACTGGGCATTACCTATAGAGTTGAACCTAACCTGTTGTACGAACTAATTGTTGAATCTGTTTTTATTTCCTTCTCTTTTTTCTTTTTCAGCCTGGAACAAACATGGTGCAGTACTTGGCGGCCGCAAGCAGTAGCACAGAATACCCGTATGTCCTCATGCATCAGTGTTCCCAGGCCTCGGAGCACCCATCTCTGTTGGGTGCAGTGGATGGGTGGTTTAAAGCATTTTTTGTTTTGGATGTCAACTATCCAAAATATGTAGACTGAACATGTGAAGGGGGCAAAAACCCATTAACTTTGTTGTTTTTTCCTTTTCTTTTTTAATATTTAGGTTATTGTATGTATGTTAAGCACTTAAATCGATGAACTGTTAATGTTCATTAATTAATGCTAATTTTGCTCTCAAACCAACATTTTGATTTTAACCCACTTCTTTGGTAACATTAACCCAACAACATGGCTGTGTTTTAGCCCATTTATTTGTTATTATAACCCAACAACATGGTTCTATTTTAGCCCATTTATTGGATAACATTAACCCAACAGCAGAGTTGTTTTTTAACCCATTTTTGGGTATACAGTCTCAACCCAACATGTTGGGTCAAGCCCATAACCCAACCCTGCTGGTCTAGAACAACCCAGCGTTGGCCAGGTCCAACTTTGGACCAGTGTTGGGTTACCCGAATAACCCAAATTGGGTTATTTTCAACCCAGCAGTTTTAAGAGTGTACACTATATTGCCAAAAGTATTCACTCACCCATTCAAATAATTGAAATCAGGTGTTTCAATCACTTCCATGGCCACACGTGTATAAAAGCAAGCACCTAGGCATGCAGACTGTTTCTACAAACATTTGTGAAAGAATGGGTTGCTCTCAGGAGCTCAGTGAATTCAAGCGTGGTACTGTGATAGGATGCCACCTGTGCAACAAGTCAAGTTGTGAAATTTTCTCCCTCCTAAATATTCCACAGTCAACTGTCAGTGGTATTATAGCAAAGTGGAAGCGATTGGGAACGACAGCAACTCAGCCACAAAGTGGTAGGCCACATAAAATGACGGAGCGGGATCAGCGGATGCTGAGGTGCATAGTGCGCAGAGGTCGCCAACTTTCTGCAGAGTCAATCGCTACAGACTCACTCTAACTGCATCAACTGCACCTTATGTTTGTTTCTAAATGTCGATCTTAACTCTTTACTTAGCTCTGCTCTATCAAATGTTTTTATTGTTGACTACGCTGCTGTTTTTATTAATGCTTGTTGTTTATTGATTGATGGTCGAATCTGGGTTTGCCGGTTGCCAGGAGAACGGTACTTGTCTGACTGCATTGTGCCAAGTGTAAAGTTTGGTGGAGGGGGGATTATGGCGTGGGGTTGTTTTTTCAGGAGCTGGGCTTGGCACCTTAGTTCCAGTGAAAGGACCTCTGAATGCTTCAGCATACCAAGAGATGTCAGACCATTTCATGCTCCCAACTTTGTGGGAACAGTTTGGGGATGGCCCCTTACTGTTCCAACATGACAGTGCACCAGTGCACAAAGCGAGGTCCATAAAGACATGGATGAGAGAGTTTGGTGTGGATGAACTTGACTGGCCTGCACAGAGTCCTGACCTCAACCCGATAGAACACCTTGGGGATGAATTAGAGCGGAGACTGAGAGCGAGGCCTTCCCGTCCAACATCAGTGTGTGACCTCACAAATGCGCTTCTGGAAGAATGGCTAAAAAGTCCCATAAACACTCCTAAACCTTGTGGAAAGCCTTCCCAGAAGAGTTGAAGCTGTTAGAACTGCAAAGGATGGACCGACGTCATATTAAACCCTGTGGTTTAAGAATCAGATTCAGATTCAGATTCAGAATACTTTATTAATCCCCGGGGGGAAATTGTTTTTGTTCCAATGCTCCGTGCAAAGTAGAAATAGAAATACAGCATGAATGGAAACAAGCGATAAAGATGAAGATGTAAACGGAAATAACTATTACAGTAGAGATTAAAATAAAATATCAAAGTAGCCAATAAAATACAAATAAATAATAAAATAGTAAAGTATACAATCTGAAATATATACAATATACAATGACATGGTTGTAGCGTTATAGATTAAATGAGAATGAATAGTTATATTGTTTGTTTTGTTTTTTTAAATAGCCAAATGAGTCCAATAATCAGGGAGGAGTTGTACAGTTTAATGGCCATAGGTAAGAATGACTTCCTGTGGTGCTCAGTGGTGCATTTAGGAGCAATTAGTCTCTGGCTGAAGGTGCTCCTCTGTTCGACCAGAATCAGAGAATCAGAAAAACTTTAATGTCCCGCAGACGGGGAAATTTGTTTGTCACAGCAGCGACAGAATATTACAAAATACAACATACAACATACTGCACAGTGCAGAGTACAGGGTGAGGTCAATAGGCTATTGGGAGCAGTGCTGGTTGTACAGTCTGACAGCAGCAGGGAGGAAGGACCTGCGATACCTCTCCTTCACACACTTATGGTGTATCAGTCTGTTGCTGAAGGAGCGGCCCAGTGCTGTGAGAGTGACCTGCAGGGGGTGGGACTCCTGCATCAGCAGCGATGACAGCTTGTCCATCATCCTGCTCTCTCCCACCACCTGCACTGAGTAAAGAGGGCATCCCAGGATGGAGCTGGCCTTCTTGATAAGTTTATCAAGTCTTCTCCTGTCTGCTGCTGAGATGCTGCTGCTCCAGCAGACTACTCCATAGAAAATGGCTGATGCCACCACAGAGTCATAGAAAGAGGTCAGGAGTGCCCCCTGCACTCCAAAGGACCTGAGCTTCCTCAGCAGATACAGTCTGCTCTCCAGAGCGTTGTGGAGAGGGTGAGAGCCGTACTGCAGTATCGCCTGCACCTTCAACAGCATCCTCCTGTCTGACACTGCTTTCAAAGTGTCCAGCTCCACCCCCACAGTGTCACTGGCCTTTCTGATCAGCTTGTTGAGTCTGTTGGCATCGGCTACTCTCAGTCTGCTGCCCCAGCACACGACAGCAAACAGAATAGCACTGGCCACCACAGACTCATAAAACATCCTCAGCATAGTCTGGCAGATGTTAAAGGAGTGGAGCCTCCTCAGAAAATAGAAGCGGCTCTGTCTCTTCTTGTAGAAGACTTCCGTGTTCTTAGTCCAGTCCAGTTTATTGTCAGTGTACACCCCCAGATATTTGTAATGTTCAACAATGTCCACGTTATGCCCCAGGATGGAAACTGGGGTCACTGGTGTGCTGGTTCTCCTCAGATCCACCACCAGCTCTTTGGTTTTTGCTGTGTTGAGCTGCAGGTGGTTCAGCTCACACCATGTGACGAAGTTGTCCACCACAGCCCTGTACTCAGCCTCCTAACCCTTGCTGATATACATCCAACTACAGCAGAGTCATCAGAAAACTTCTGAAGATGGCAAGACTGTCTGGTAGCTGAAGTCTGTGGTGTAAAGGGTGAAGAGGAAAGGAGAGAGGACAGTCCCTTGTGGGGCCCCAGTGTTGCTGACCACTGCATCTGACACACAGTGACGCAAGCGCATGTACTGTGGTCAGCCAGTGAGGTAGTCCACAATCCAGGACACAAGGGGGGGATCCACCAGCATCCTCGTCAGCTTGTCACGCAGTAGAGCAGGCCTGATGGTGTTGAAAGCACTGGAGAAGTCAAAGAACGTGACCCTCACAGTGCTCCTCGGCTTGTCCAGGTGGGCGTAGACATGGTTTAGCAGGTAGATGATGGCATCTTCAACTCCAGTCCGGGGCTGGTAGGCAAACTGGAAGGGATCCAGGTGCGGCCTGACCAAAGGCCTGAGCTGCTCCAGGACGAGTCTCTCCAGGGTCTTCTTGATATGAGACGTCAGTGCCACCGTTCGGTAGTCCGAGAGACTATGAAGTCCATAGTGAGAGGAGGGCAGGTAGCAAGGGAGCCAGGAGAGGTGTGAGGAGTGGGTGTTGGGTGTGAGGGTCTCATAGAGATGGATGAGGTGCTATCAGGAGGAGGAGTGGTGGCTGGAGACAGTCAGCAGGAGAGCCAGCAGGGGCCAGGGCTGCACTGTCAAACCTGTTGAAGAACAGATTTAACTCATTGGCCCTAGCCACACTACCATCAGCTCCACTACTAGTTGGTCTGAAGCCTGTGATGGTCCTCATACCACTCCAGACCTCCCTCATGTTGTTCTGCTGGAGTTTCCTCTCCAGCTTCCTCCTGTAGCCGTCCTTAGCCTCTTTGATCTTATTATTCAGCTCCCTCTGAGGCCCCGTCCATACGGGCGAAAACGATCTTTTTTTTCTCCGTCTTCCTCGTCATCGTTTTAAGAATATTTGCGTCCATACGGCTCCACTGACAACGACCGAAAACGCTGTAGTTTATATTCCAGGCCTCTAGGTGGCGCTTGACAATTACCAAAAACAGAGAAGAAGACACGAAGCATGCGCATTAAGCTTGCGCGCTGTAAACAAACAGACAGTAGACGGAGAAACTGAACACAACAAGAAGAAGATGAAAATGACGAGTGCAAGGAAACCAGAACTGTTTGTGTGGACCGGAAATGAGGTCGAACTGCTGCTGAGACTCACACTTAACTACAAGGCGAGTAAGCTGCAAGAAAGCTCAATGTCTTCTGCGGCGCGAACACGAGCATGTAGTCCGCCATTGTTGTTGTTGTTGTTATGAGACGTCGCGGGGTGGGGCGATGGCGTCATCGTTTTGGAAAGTATGCGGATTCGCCGTCCACATGAAAACGGGAGGGCTGCGTTTTCGGATTTCTCCACCCTGAGACCCGTTTTCAAAAAAGTGCGTTTTCAGGCGCTGCGTTTTGAGGAGCCGTATGGACGGTCGGCCAAAACGATGCAATACGTGTGCGTTTTCGAAAAACGGCGTTGTCGTCTGGACAGGGCCTGAATGTCCCTCAGCTCCTCCCTGTTGCCTCCTCTGAAGGCCCTCTTCTTCTGGTTGAGAATGGCTTTGATGTCTTTAGTTATCCAAGGCTTGTTGTTTGAATAACATCGCACAGTCCTTGCTGGGACAATGCCGTCCACACAGAAATGTATGTAGTCTGTAATGCGCTCAGTAAGTCCATCAATGTCCTCTCCATGAGGCTCACAGAGTACATTCAAGTCAGTCGCCTCAAAACAGCCCTGCAGTGCCTCATAGCAGTCCTCTGACCATGTCCTCACGGTCTTTGTGGTCACAGGCAGCCTCTTCACTAGAGGCACATAGCAGGGGGTGAGAAGCACCAAGTTGTGGTCTGATCTTCCCAGCGGGGGAAGGGACGTGGAGGTCTATGCGTCCTTTACATTAGCATATAGCAGGTCCAGGGTCTTCTCCTCTCTGGTTGTACAGGTCACATACTGGGTGAATTTTGGGAGTGTCTTTTTAATGGGGACATGGTTGAAGTCACCCAAGATTATGATGAGAGCACTCGGGTGTGCAGTCTGTTGTCTGGCTATTGTCGAGTGGATGACATCACATGCCGACGTCGGGTTAGCGGACGGGCGAATATAAGCAGCCACTACAATAGCAAGATAAACTTTATTATCCCACAAGTGGGAAATTCATGTTTTCACCATTGCACGTTACATTGCTATAAACTATACAGCATTAAAGGAAAAACATAACAAAGCATTTAAAAGAAAAAAGAAACAATTACAGGAAAGACAAAAAACAGTAAGAACATTGAGGAGACATGACAAGCATGTGTGAATAAATAAAATAGTGGAATGTTCATTTGAATTAGTTTAAATTACCTAGGATTTTTTTAGTCTAATGTTGTGCAGTCTAATTGCTGTAGGCACAAAAGATTTGTAGCTTGTGGTCTTAATTTTCCTCTGCAGGATTCTGCCACTTGACCTGCTACTTATTAAAAAAGTCAGGTGAAGAGGGTGGATTGTCATTTAGGATTTGATCTATCTTTTTTAAACTGAGGTCATTCTGCTGGATATTTCATCAGTGCTGCTACACCATCACATCCCCCAGAGCACAGTGAAGAGGGCTTGTGCTGACGCTCGTGGTTGGTGGTGGAGCTCCATAGCTGTTGAAATGAAGGATTTGTCAGTTGGAAGGACTCAGGAAAGTCTAGCCTGTCTTTCCCGATATTAATAGTGAACATACTGAGTCCTTTTCACCTCAGCTGCATTAACTAATCATCAAAAAGCATCAAAGAATGCTTGTTGATGCAGAACAGAGTGCACATTGCTTTTAATGATATCTTAGAATACACACACGCTTAAATCAAATCAATTTTATTTATATAGCCCAAAATCACAGTCACATTGCCTCAATGGGCTTTACAATCTGTACAATGAATGACATCCTCTGTCCTTAGACCCTTGAGTCAAGTGAGGTAAAACTTGCCATGTTGATGGAGAAAAAGGAGCCTTTTAACTGGGTAAAAAAAGAATGATGGAAGAAATCTCAGGAAGAGCCACAGAGGAGGATCCCTCTCCTAGGTTGAACAGACATGCAATTGATATCACATGTACAGAACAGAACAATAAAATCACAGTTTACAAGTTCCAATGACAGAATGTCTGATATACATATATATATAATATATGTGTTATAAGTGTGTGTGTGGATCCAGGATCCATTGCCAAGTCGTGCTCGAGCCACACAAGATAATTAGAAATAGACAGAGAGATCCGAATGAATAGGCATCAAAATTTACAGAAATACAGATATAAGCAATGATCCAGTGGAGCCCAGGATATGAAGATCCAGATTCGAAAGTATGTGATGCAGCAGGAGCCAGAAGAGGTAGATGGTCCCAGGGGCCCTTGGTCCATCAGAAGGGAGCCTGAGATGCAGCTTGTGGGAACAGAAAAAAACAAAAGTTAGAGAAATTCGTTAATCAGAATAAACAGGGTTTTTCTTGTTGGCAGGACAATGTAAATGCTAATACTGTAGATAACTCATCTAGACTGAGACCGACCCACTGAAGATGCTAGATGTTAGTCAAGGACTGATTAAAGGTTAAGTTAAAGAAGTAAGTTCACTTACGCAAGTTTAGATTTTAAGGGGTCAGTAGAGTTATATTGTTTGATGTCAGCTGGAAGGTTATTCCAGAGAAAGGGGGCATGATAGGAAAAAACCCTGCAGCTAGCTGACTTCCTCTTAACCCTGGGAACCATCAGGAGCCCTGAATTTTGAGAGCGTAATGCATGAGTTGGAATATATGGTATGATGAGATCTGACATGGTAGGGCAAGGCTGTGTACAGTTTTGTATGTTGTTACAAACTCGGCTCAGGCTTGTAACAACAGAGGAAGCTCAGACACACAAAAGTGCCAAAATCAAAGGTTTTTATTTTAATTTATAACATCTTTAAGCAAAAGAGTGAAGATGAAAGAATGTAGTCAGAAATGTCAACATGTCTGGTGGAGGCAGCTCAGCCAGAGGGCACACTCTGGATGAGTTGCTCTTTTATGTGCTTGGCTCCTCCTTTCTTCAGGTGCAAGCCATTTGTCAGATTGACTCCTACAGAGCAACACAGGAAACTAGGAGGTGTGGCCCCCCCCCCCATGAGACGAGGTCAGGAACGGCACCCGTCCAGGATATTTCCCCACCTCCCGACTCAGCAACTTTGGTACCTTAAAGAAGCAAATTAAGAGAGAGAAGGAGGAGACAAAGCTAACAGAATAAATTAGACAGAAAGGACATAGCATCACTGTGGCAGTGCCCTGGACAATGCATCCACCAAGACATTTTCGACACCCTTGATATGACGGATGTCCAAATTGTATGGCTGAAGGAAAAGACACCATCTCATAAGGCACTGATTTGGATTTTGCAGGGAATGTAGGAAGGTAAGGGGGTTGTGGTCGGTATAAACCACAAGAGGCTCAACTCCACCCCCCACATAAACCTCAAAGTTCTGCAAGGCCCAAATTAAAGCCAACGCCTCCTTCTCCACAATGGAATAATTCAACTGAAAGGAATTGAACTTGCGTGAAAAGAAACTGACTGAATGGTCAATGCCATCATCCCCAGTCTGCAACAGTACTGCTCCAGCGCCTATCCTGCTGGCATCCACCTGCAACTTAAATGGCTCTCCTAAATTGGGAGCAGCCAAAACAGGGGCAGAAGAAATCAAGGCCTTGACTTCCTCAAATGTACGCTGACATGGTGGTGTCCACTCGAATTTTATCTTTGAGCTGAGAAGGTTTGTAAGGGGAGCAGCTGCAGCAGAGAAGTTTCTACCGAAAGCTCGATAATAACCTACCATACCCAAAAAATGCATCAGTTCCTTTTTTAGTAGTTGGTTGGGGAAACTGATCAATGGCCCGGACCTTTGCCCTCACAGGACAGACCTGCCCCTGAGCCCTAGCAAAGTCACACTTAGCCAGATTTATAGTCAGATTTGCCCATGCCAGTTGGTCAAACAGTGTCTTGGTTCGCTGTAAATGGTTTTCCAACATATCACTGTAGACGACCACATCATCCAAATAGACAGCACAGCCTTCTAGACCGTCAACCACACTAATTCATCAGTCTCTGAAAAGTAGCAGGGGAATTTCGTAGACGAAACGGCATCACTTTGTAGGAGTAAAGGCCTGAGGGAGTTATAAAGCCTGAGCCCGTTTGGACAAGGGTACTCGCCAATAACCCTTCAAAATGTCAAATTTGCTTACAAATTGTGCTGAACCAACCTGATCTACACAATCATCAATGCAGGGCAACGGAAAGGAGTCTGGTTTAGTGATCTTGTTCACTTTCCGGAAGTCAGCGCATGGCCTAAAGGTGTTGTCTGGTTTAGTCACCATCAAACATGGTGACTAAACCATGTTTGATGGTAAAAATGACTAAACCACAGAGCTGGTTAGAGAAGGAGAATAGTAGGGCTTCAACAGATTGATATGACAAAGTTGTGATTTTCTCTGACGATCAAGAGTAGAGATCACATCATTTTGGTCAGAAACTTGCTTAAGAACTTCATAAGGCCCTGCAAATTTGGCATGAGAGCCCACTACAGGAAGAAGTGCCAACACTTGATCACCAATACTAAAGACACGCTTTTCTGCTCTACAATCAAACAACATTTTCATCTTTTCTGGGACTTTCCCAGTTTTTCCCATGCCAGTTTACCAGCCTCATATAGTTGTCTTCTGAAACCATTCACGTAATCAATCAGGTTTATTGGAGGAGGCGTTTTCTTCCAATCATCCTGTAGGACAGCAAGTGGACCACGCACAGTATGCCCAAACACCAGATCATTTGGGCTGAAACCTGTACTTTATTGAATGACCTCTCTAGCAGCCAACATGAGCCAGGGCAACCCCTCTTCCCATTCACGATTAAGCTCTGTGCAATATATTTGACATGTAGCTGTCTCAAGATTTCCGTGAACATGTTCGAAGTGAAATTTGTTCCTTGGTCGCTTTGAATGACCTTTGGAATGCCAAAAACAGAAATGAACTGAATCAAGGCTTTAACAACAGACTTGTAATGATGTTGTGCAAAGGGTAAGCTGCAGGATAGCGTGTACTTAAACACATCACAGTTAGCAAATACATGCTACCAGCTTTAGACTTGGGCAAAGGGCCAACACAATCAATAAGCAGGTGTTCAAAAGGCTGAGTGACTGCTGGTATAGAACACAAAGGTGAAGGCTTAATGGCCTGATTTGGCTTTCCTGGGACCTGACACGTATGACAGGTCTTGATGTAAGATGAAATGTCCCTTTTTAGCTTAGGCCAATAGAAATAACTTGTCATACGTTTTCTTTACTGCTAAGTGTCCTGCCACTGTATCATGAGCTGTGTGCAACATGGCCGGTCTAAGTTTAGCTGGAAGTACAATTTTAAAAAACTGCAACCCAACAAATTTTCACTTTCTCACTAGTCCAGGCAAAGTAGCGTTTTACGACAGACTAATTGTAATAGAATTTTTTGCAGCTTAGATAATTTCTATGAGGTGTCCAGAACAACATACTAAAAGTCCTAAGAAATCCTAGTTGAGGAAAT
>CAEMYA010000678.1:97071-115068 GCA_903131615.1 Diplodus sargus | reverse complement strand
CCACTTTCACCAATCAACATGGCACTCAAGATATTAGTTAATATTCGCCCCTAGAGCATGCATTCCAAATTTGGTGGAATTCCGTCCGGTTAGAACCCTAATTATAATAATAAACCGGCACAATCTTAGAAGGGTTCTACCCCTTCGGGGTTAGAACCCTAATAAACCGGCACAATCTAAGAAGGGTTCTACCCCTTCGGGGTTAGAACCCTAATAATAATAATAAGACTACTAAGCCAAGTCTGCTGCATTGCCCCTAGTGGATGGGCTCCCAAAACATTGCCCTGCTGTATATCTTCATGGGTGTTTACTGGCAGTGTGTGGAGGCAATATTGTTGTGACATGTGAAACTGACACACAGTTAGGCTGGATAAACAGTAATGGTGTTAAAGGACTTTGAAGCTGTTGAAAAAACAGGTTCCCACCCCTGTGCAGGGCATTGCAGACAGCACACCAGTTCATGGATATATGCATGCACGCACGCACGCTTGCACACGCACATGCACACACACACATATTAGTTATGAATGGGCAGGGGTTTACCACTGATCTTGAAGTGCCATCAGACTTTACAGCTGAGACTGATGTTAATGTCATTCATTTCTCAGGTATAGGTCATACATGTAAAAAGTAGGGCTGCCAATCGATTGAAGTTTTGAATCTTGAGTAATCACATCATTGTCCATAGTTAAAGGGATATTCCGGTGTAAGTTTGATCCATGTTCTAACACACCGTGACACCAAGTAGGACCCCCCTCGAGAGAAAGCACCGTTGGTGGATGAGATCTGCCCTGAGTACCTCAAGTCTTTGGATGTTGTGGGGCTGTCTTGGTTTATGGGAGTTTGCCCAACCAGTCCAAATGTGTTTTGTGGACTTGGAGAAAGCATTCGACCGTGTCCCTCATGGCATTCTGTGGGAGGTGCTCCGGGAGTACGGGGTCGGAGACCCTCTGTTAAGGGCTGTACGGTCCCTGTACGACCGGAGCAGGAGCTTGGCCTGGGAACGCCTTGGGATCCTCCCGGAAGAGCTGGAGGAAGTGTCCGGGGAGAGGGAAGTCTGGGTGTTCAGGCTCAGGCAGCTGCCCCAGCGACCCGGCCCCAGATAAACGGACGAAAATGGATGGATGGATGGACATAATCATACATTTTCATCCGAGAGCCGCGGAACTCTACTGCACTCGGTAATCGACTCGTCAGGACTTCCCGTCAACAGGAAGCTGCTGCAGGAGAGAGGGAAATTTTGTTAGCTTTTCAGTAGAAATCCAGCTAAGTTAGTGGAGTTTTGATGCCCTGGACTATGTGCTGAGACCCTATTTGTACTGTTGCTTAAGTTTGGTGCTGTTCTGACCATTATTTGTGGCTATTTGATGGCAGTTTCTTGTTGATGGCGTATACTGCAATGTATTGTTATCGTGCGGTCATTTTCTGAGGTTGCTAAAACTCTAACACAGTTTCACGGTGTGTTAGACCATGGATTAAATTTACACTGGAATATCCCTTTAACTTGTGATTAAGTGCAAATTATTCACACATTGTTTATCTGTTCTAAATAAACCTTAAAGGTATGAACATCTTTTTTTGTGCTCTTATCAACATGGGAGTGGATAAATATGCTTGCTTTATGCAAATGTAATTCATTAATATTTCAACAATCCAAAATGATGTCAAATAATAATAATAATAATAATACATTTAATTTATATAGCGCCTTTCAGGGTACCCAAGGACGTTTAAGAGAGTGGAAAAAACAAAACAAACAATAGATGGTTAAACAAAAATACATGTAAGATAAAGAACCAGAAAAATTGTGTGGCTGGACCTAGAGCTGATAGGCCTTATTCAGGAGATGGGTTTTTAAGTCTTTTATTGAAGGTCTCCAGAGAAATCTGTTTGCGGATTTCAGCTGGGAGAGTATTCCAGACAGTGGGGGCTGTCACACAGAAGGCTCTGTCGCCGAGGCTTTGGTATGAAGGATGGAGGGCTGGTGTGTGCCTGATGAGCACAGCTTCCGAGACTGGGTATAGGGGTAGAGGAGGTCAGACAGATATTGGGGGGCAAGGGAATGGAGAGATTTATAGGTCAGGAGGAGAATTTTGTAAGTGATGCGTGATTTGAGTGGGAGCCAGTGAAGGTAGTTGAGAGTGGGGGTGATGTGTTGCCATCGCTTGGTGTGGGTGAGGACCCTGGCAGCAGAGTTCTGCACATACTGGTTTCACTGGTTTTTGAAAGGGAGCCGAGACAGGACTCCATTACAGTAGTCCAGGCGGGAGGTGATGAAGGCATGGATGTTGGTCAGGGCCAGTATGTTCACTGTCTGGATATTCCTGTATGTGATGTTACGACTTATGAGCTGCTTGGGGACAGGAATAGTGAAAAGGACGGCATGGTGGTCAGATACAGCGATGTCCAGGCTCTGTAGATGGGAGAGAGCTGTTCCAGTGGAGCACACCAGATCCAGCGTGTGGCCTTTGACATGGGTGGGACCTTCGACATGTTGTGTGATGTTGAAGCAGACCAGGAGTGACAGGAATTCAGGGGCAAAGGGGCAGCTGGTGGAGTCCACATGGATGTTGAAATCACCAAGCAGGAGTGTAGATGTAGACATGGAGCAGATAGCCATGAGTAGCTCAGACAGCTCAGACAGGAAGGTTGTGGAGGCTTTTGGAGGGCAGTAGATGAGGACAACCTGTAGCTGTGTATGCCCAGCCAGAGAGAAGCCTGCACACTCAAATAAGGTGACATTCAGCACTGGAAGTTGTTTAACCAGGATGTCGGCTCCATGTATGACTGCCAGCCCACCACCACGGCTCTTGGAGCAGGGCTTCTGTATGTAAACATAGCCTGGGGGAGTAGCTTGATTAAGAGTTAAGGAGTCCTGCTGATGCTGCCATGTCCCAGTTAGGCAAAGGAAGTCAATTTTCCTGTATGTGATGAATAGCTGAATCTGTGATGAACAGCATTAAACAAACAAGTTTGGGGTGAAGTGACAGTAGAGGTCCAGGAGCTCCTGCACTGAGTATTTGAAGACCATGCCAGCAGCGGTGGAGCAGCGACCATCTAACATCACCATGAGCCGGGGGAGACCACAGTAGCAAAGGAGGGCGATACAGGAGTCAAGCGGTGAATAATCCTGAGGTTGTGGTGGAGGGAGGACCAGTGGAGTAATGTTGGATAGCCCACAGAGTATTGAGTATGACGGTTTGAAAGATAGGGTTGCTAGGCTAACAGCTGATCAGCAGAGAAAGATGAGTCCACAGTGTCAATTGTTCAGGTGTGCAGCCTTCAAAGTTTGTAGCACAGGCCTAGAGCTTGTAGAGACAACTTGGCTTTCTTTTTTCAACAGAAGAAGCAGTTTTGCTACGGATTGAGAAGCGGCGCTATTCACGCCAGCTTCCTCTCGCATGCGGGTTCCGATACCGTCCAGAACATTACATAATATAATATAAATACCGTTCAGAATATTCTCCAGAATACCCTCAAAGGTACTTCATGCTAAAAAAATATACTGAAACCATAACATAGCAAACTCAAGCCCAACAAGCAACAACAGATGGGCACTGACCTGAATGTAACATTCCTTAGTAATACTAACACAATGTAGTGTTCAGCTTTACACTCGTAAAGATGAACTGAATGATGTTAATCGACCTGCAGGCTGCAGCCACCCATTTAGCTATCACTGTTGAAAGTTTGTCTTGTGTAGAGTTCAGGCATCTCAGTTGTGAGCTATACAGCGTAGTCTGCCTTTGGAGGGGGAGGAGGGCTCTCTGCATCAGCTGTGTGCTCGGCCAGCAGGTGGTATCTGAGACTCTGTGTACTCTGGTGGTAACTCAGTTCATATCGACACTAAATGCAAATGACTTTGTTCTTGTGGAGAGAACCATCTGGCAGGGCTTTCTTTATCCATCTCTGCTCGAGGAGCTTTGTTTCTGCTGCCATCCACAACGTCGCTGCTGCATCGCTTCCTGATTTCCCAAATTGTGGGGCAGGCATAATGTTTGCGCGTTAATCACACAACAAAAATATTAACCGTGGTAAAAGGAATTTGCGTGAATGCCTTATTATCGCGTAAACTTTGACAGCCTTAGTTAAAAGTATTAGAAACAATGAACCTCAATCTTATCCAGTAGATAAATAAATGTGTTTTTGACAGTTTGGGTCACATGCATGCAAATTACCTAGTTCTAATTATACACTGTACTATAGGAGTTGTTCTCCCTGTTGCCTTTGAGCCATGCCAATGTCACTGATACAAAAATGCCACTGTTGGTCTGTCCACTGCTACACCACACTGAAATATGCCAACCACTGCTGAAAACAATGCCATGACTGACTCTGTTCATCCTCTGATTTCCTCATGTTGCCGTGAGGTTGACATTTTTGGTTTTAAATCAGATGTCTTGGCATCTACTGGATTTTTAAAACATTTTTAGGGCATTTAGCAGACGCTTGTCCAAAGTGACTTACAATAATTCATACATTCATTCATACACTGATGGTGGTGGCTGCAATGCAGAGTGCCAACCAGCACATCAGGAGCAATTCGGGGTTCAATATCTTGAACATAGACACTTCGACGAGCAGACCAGGGGAATCGAACCAGCAACCTTCCACTAACACGTGGCTGGCTCTGCCCCTGTGCCTCAGCTTCAGAATGGATTCATTAAAATGTTGTACAGCTTTGTATAGTGTCCATACAGTATGACAGATTTTGATGACTTTTGACTTTTCAAAATGTTCCTGTACTCAAGCACCATTGTGTGTATGATCTTATACCACAACTAGTGTGGCTGTAGGCGGATATCTTGAGCATATACATTGCAACTGTACTACTTAACATAGACTTCCAACTGATCTATGCTAATGCTTCTTGATATCTGGATAAAATGTGTGTTAACATATTCACTGATACTGTTATTCAAGGGATGTGAGAATTGGCTACCATCTACATGGTGCAGATGGCCTTTCCACAGACTGCTAACAGAGGTGTTTGGTGTCTGGCACAGATAGAAAAGCAAAATGGTCCCAGTCAGGCAGGATTACTGTCTGATCTGTCAGTTAGGAGCTCACAGTCTACCTGGGTAACAATATTATGCTCGTAATAGATTTTATTATTGCAGTTTGTTATCTCCCTTCTCCTTCACTCCAACATACCTCACCAGGCACAGGTATCCTAGTAACTGTTTATAGAGAGCCATGATAAATGCTAATTAGTGTAATGGCCCCAGGTGTACTGACAAAGGGGCTTCCTTCTTTGAATGCCGTTTGCTCCATTGGTTTTTCATCATTGTTTGAGTGGTGTTGACCTCTCCCCCAGGCCTCAGCTCAGGGTGTTGCTTTCAGTCAGTGCGTTTACATGACACTCAAGAAAACCGAATTACTGGCTTAGTCCGACTATGATCGGATCTTTAAGATGCATGTATACACCTTAGTCTGACTAATATCGGACCGGATCGGATTTCTCATAGTCGAATTAAAGCACCCAGATTATTTGATTGATAGTCGCGTTACTCCTGCATGTATACGTTCCAGCGTATCGGATCGGATTTTTGCGTTCTGCGCAGGCGCAAGATTTTTCCCCGGGGCCATGAGCCGGAAGTAGTCGGATGGCGGCGGCGGCGTCTTTCCTCCGAAATCACCGCAAGAAAGAGCGCCATTGTGCACCTAGTCTGTGTAATTATCATGTACACCATATACGAAGTGTACAAAGATGTAGCATCGTCTCGCTCTTCGTACGCCACCTTTCTTGAATGCCGAGGCAGCTGGTGACGTAAAGAGGTCAGCCGGAGGTGTCTCTGTTACCACTAGTTGAAATGGGCACAGCGCCACCTAGCGTACCGGGGTATGACATGCTCCGGCCCAATAATCCGATTTTCTCACCGGCATGTATACTCGGATAATTGCAGTTGTCTGACTGAGTGGCACAGTTGAACTAGATAGATAGATAGATAGATAGAATTACTTTAATGATCCCAGACTGGGAAATTATTTTGTATTGAACTATGGCTGTAATCTGACTAAGCTGTGCATGTAAACGCACTGACTGGGGTGCTTTAGCACTATTATATCTTCCGCTCCTGTCCCGCTTACATTGCATCCCACTAGGTGATCACCAGCTCCGTGATGTCGACATGGAGGAGTGGCAACCTGTGAAGCTCTGAAACATTTTCCCTTAGGGGTGTACTCACTTATGTTGCCAGCGGTTCAGACATTAATGGCTGTGTGTTGAGTTTTTTTGAGGGGACAGTAAATTTAAACTGTTATACAAGTCGTACACTGACTACTTTACATTGTAGCAAATTGGAATTTCTTCAGTGTTGTCCCATGAAAAGATACAATAAAATATTTACAAAAATGTGAGGGGTGTACTCACTTTTGTGAGATACTGTAAGCACCATATATCAAAATAAGAAGGGACATTTGAGAATTTCTCTCACACCTGTGATTTCTCATATGAAGAGTCTCTTCCGACCTTAACTGTGCATGAACTGTGTGAGATTCTAACTTCTACTAGCTGTGCATGACCTTCTAAATTAAATTCCTGCCCAGAAATTCAAAGGAAAAACTAAAAACAGTATAAAACGCAAAAATAAATTACATAAAACAAATAGATAAGCTTTTCATAGTCTTTTGCAAGTGCAAACTATAAATACATGCAACACATCTAACAATTTGACAAAACCAAGAAATGACTACTGTGACTGCTACTGTGAATGTTAGTAGGAACAGCAATGTCACAGTAAAGTCAATATCTGGAAGAAGTTGAAGATTTGTGGCAAGATAAACAGCCGACACAGACAGCTGTCATATTATTCTTAAATCTCATGAACAAGCAGTTAGCTTAACAAGCACAAATGGGCGATCTTCTGAAATATGAGTGGAAGGCAACTTGTTAGTCCCTAAAAGGAAGTTATGTAAATGGATTTATAACTCACAAAGGTTCAAGTAGCTCCACTGTCACGTCTCATCTACGTGCGTGGTGGAGTTCTCGAGGAGGCAGCGGCTTCTCTCTCTGTTTCTCTCTCTCTCTCTCTCTCTCTCTCTCTCTCTCTCTCCGCAGCGGACAGAGAAGGCTTAATAGGCTCAACACACACACGACACCATATTATGTACGAAATGCGTACGGTAGATAACCGTGTTGTTTTTATACCGCCATTTTTTTCAAATCCCTATACACAACAGGAATTTATTTATTCATTAAAAACACACACAAAAAGGGCACTTTTTAATACGAGGTAAAAAAGGGCAGGGGCTCAAGTACCCCTTGGGCCTTATGTGTGCACGTGCCTGAATGGCAGCCAGAGAAGAGAGGAAAGAATTGCAGTGATGTGGGACATATAATTGCTATGGTGCCGTACTAGGTGGCAGCCTGTAACAGCAGCTCCCGTGGGTTTTCAAGTTTTTTTGTAGTTTTTGTTGTATTTCTGTTCTGATTTTCGTTGAACTTTGGTAACTCTTCTCCAGAGACTGAGAGAAGACGAACACTACTTTTTTTTCTTTTTTAAAATTTTTAAGGCACTTTCATGATGTTTTTGCTCACCCTAGCAACGGAGGGTCAGGAGCGCATCATTGAGGGCATTGTTTACACACGCAACCAGCTAATTGCACTGTGCAAACCTGCACTGCTGTGTTAACCTGCACTGCTGCCCGGAACCAGGCCTGAGGTCCCGAAGGAGCTGCGGAGGAGACGCCAGGGATGCGGAGCCGGAGCAAAACGGAGGGTGAAGAAGAGGAGCCACAGACCGGCTGTACCGGCGATCGTCATGGGGAACGTGAGGTCTCTAGGGAACAAGACTGACGAGCTTGCCGCACTGATAAAGTCTCAGAGGGAATATCGTGAGTGCAGTGTGTTGTGTTTCCCGGAGACATGGCTCCACTCACACATCTCGGACCACAGCGTGGCGGTACCCGGCTTCAGCACTGTTCGGGCGGACAGGGACGTGACAAGCAGCGGAAAGAAGAAAGGAGGAGGGATTGCACTGTATGTGAGTGAGAGATGGTGTAATCCCGGACATGTTCACGTGAAGGAACGTCTCTGTACCCCGGACATTGAACTGCTGACTGTAGGGATGCGGCCTTATTATTTGCTCCATGAATTCACGTCCGCCATCATCATCAGTGTGTACGTTCCTCCTTCAGCTGATGGAGCGGTGGCCTGTGACGTCATCCACTCCGCTGTTGCCCAGATACAAACGCAGCATCCTAACGCATTTATTGTCATCGCTGAGGATTTTAATCATGTCTCACTGGACAAAACACTCCCAACATTTCACCAGTATGTTGACTGCCCCACCAGAGACTGTAACACACTGGATCTTTTCTATGCAAATGTTAAGGATGCATACACTCCCCACAGCCCTCCCCCCGCTTGGAAGATCTGACCACAACCTGGTTCTGCTGACCCCTAAGTATGTCCCTCTTGTTCAGCGGCAGCCTGTCCACACTAGGAGTGTGAGGAGGTGGACTCAGGAGGCTGCTGACGCACTACAGGTCTGGAGACGAATATGCTGAGGGCCTGTAAAGACACTTACACGAGGAAGCTGGAGGCCAAACTTCAGCAGAACAATGTGAGGGATGTGTGGACTGGTATGAAGCAGATCACTGGGTGTAAGGTGAGCAACAGACAGTCATCAGGCAGCCTGGAGAGGGCAAACGAGCTGAACAGATTCTTCAGTAGGTTCAGCTCACAGCCTTCTGTCGACTCCCTGACACCTCCAGACCCCCACACACCCTCACTGCCCCGAATGCTTCCTCCCCTCCCCCCTTACTCCCCAGATGTGAGCTCTCCTGTGCAACACCTCTCCTCCTCCTCTTCTTCCTCCTCCACCTCCTCCTCTCCCTCTTCCACCATCACCTCCTCCTCCACCTCCTCCTCCTCCTCTTTCACCTTCACCTCCTCCTCCACCTCCTCCTCCTCCACTGAAGACGTCAGCAGCCTCCCCCGCATGACTGTGACTGCAGGCCAGGTTAGGAGACAGCTGAAGAGACTCCACCAGCAGAAGGCTGCAGGCCATGACGGTATCAGCCCCAGGAACCTGAAGATGTGCCAGCCAGCTGTCGCCTGTCCTACAACACCTCTACAACCTGAGCCTGGGTCAGGAGAGAATACCAGTGCTTTGGAAGATGTCCTGCCTGTTTCCTGTTCCAAAGAAGTCAACACCATCAGACCTCAATGACTACCTACCAGTGGCCCTCAAATCTTACGTCATGAAGGTGCTGGAGAGACTGGTCTTGGCCAACCTGAGGCCGCAGGTGAGAGCCCTCCTAGACCCTCTGCAATTTGCCTACCAGCCCCACTTGGGAGTTGATGACGCTGTCATCTACCTGCTGCAACTAGCCCATTCGCACCTGGATGGTGGAGGAAGCACTGTGAGAATCACATTCTTTGATTTCTCTAGTGCTTTTAACACCATTCAGCCACTGCTACTGGGGGAGAAGCTGCAGGTGATGGGTGTAGACGACACAATGATCTCCTGGATTACTGACTACCTGACAGGCAGGCCACAGTTTGTTCGTATGGGCAGTGTTCTGTCTGATGCGGTGGTCAGTCATACAGGAGCTCCACAGGGAACTGTACTGTCTCCTTTCCTGTTCACCTTATACACCACTGACTTTCAGTACAACACCGGGTCGTGTCACCTGCAGAAGTTTTCTGACGTCTCGGCTGTTGTTGGATGTATAAGTGAGGGACAGGAGGAGGAGTACAGGGCACTGGTGGACAACTTTGTGGAGTGAACTGGACAGAATCACCTGCAGCTGAACATCAGCAAGACCAGAGCGATGGTGATAGATTTCAGGAAGAAAAGGAAGACGGCTTTCCAACCACTGCGCATTCTGGGAAGGGATGTGGAGGCGGTGGAGGATTACAAGTACCTGGGTGTTACCATCAACCACAGACTGGTCTGGAGATCTAACACTGAAGCTGTTTACAAGAAGGAGATGAGCAGACTTTACTACCTGAGGAAGCTGAGATCCTTCAATGTGTGCAGCAAGATGTTGGAGATCTTTTATCAGTCTGTGGTGGCCAGTGTACTTTTCTTTGCTGTAGTTTGTTGGGGAAGCAGCATCGGAGCCAGCGACACCAAAAGACTCAACAAACTGATCAGGAAGGCTGGCTCTGTGATTGGCTGCAAACAGGACACTCTGGAGGCTGTGGTGGAGAGGAGGACGCTGAAAAAACTGTTATCCATCATGGATAATCCTCTCCACCCACTCCAACTCAAACTGGTCAGACAGCGGAGCACCTTCTCCGGAAGGCTGCTTCAGCTTCGCTGTCGTTGCAATAGATACAGGAATTCTTTCCTGCCACAAGCCATCACTTTACACAACAACTCCCTCACCTCTGCCTGACAGAGAACTCTGGTCCCTCTACTGTTTGTATATATTATTATTGTTTATAATATATTTTGCATATTTTGTTTTGTTGTATATATGTTATTGTTTATTGTTTATAGCACACTGTGCATTGTATATATACGCTATGTATATATTGCCTTCTATTTATGTTATGTACAAAGTGTTTTGTTTGCGGACCCACTACTGCTGCAACAAAATAATTTCCCTGTCTGGGATTCAGTCGATTCACTCGGTACAACACACATATTATGGGACATGTATACACACCCAGCAGAGCAGCCACCAGACCGGAGTCATACCTCCAACACTCCAGTGCATCGTAGACCCAGCAAACTTCTCTAAGTCTGTGGTTCAAAATTCAGTTGTGACTGACTGTAGATTTGGTATTGGTTGCCGGTTGACCACTGATTAACCAGTCAATAGTTTCTTGCTCATTGATGACGGCCAAAGAATTTGGAATTTTGGAACAAGGTCACAAGCCTGTTCAGCATCAATGCATTGCAAAATGCAAAATGCAAAATCTTCAAAACTCCTCGACTTTCAACCTCATCTTCTCCCTCAAACTTTGTGCTATAGAAACCATTCAACTATCAAAATGTGCAGGTTTTTAAGGACATGCTGGCCATTACTTTTGGCTTTTCTATCTTTCATACTTTTGGAAATATTAAGCTTTTAATGCAAAATTTTTCCCATTCATCCTTATGCGGATTTTTTCAAATTTCATTCTGCTATAACTTCAGCATACGTTCAGCTATTCAAACCATTCAAATGTTAAAATGTTCAGCCTTTTCAGCTCTTTCAACCCTCTGCTGTTCAGCTTTTCAACATTTCAACTTTTTCAGAAATTCAGCTTTTTCCGAAAAAAATGTAACATTGCCGCAAATGGGAAAAGCTTCAAATCCTCTTCAAAACTCATCGCCTTTCAACCTCTTTTTGCTCCTCATACATTGAGCGAGAGACACCATTCAAACTTTAAAGCACTCAGCAGATCTTGAACTATTGGACCTGTAGTCAGTTTTAAAAAAACTTGTACGATTTTGAAATAATCGCAGTTTTAGTTTGAGCGATTTTTAGCCCGTCTTCTGAGTTTATAATGGGTGTGTATTGCGTCGGCTAGAGTGAGTGACATCACCAACTGCCGCACCCCACAGGGCAGAGCTGCGTCGAAAAGGTGGACAAACTTCTCTTCAGCTTGATTTTGATCCCTCACCTTTTACTTGACATAGACGATATATACATAGAAATGTAGGAAATCTTGTGGGCTTTCAGCTGATGGTCTCATTTCAGATGTGGGACTTACGGTTTTGGATATAGAAGCCTGAGAGCGACAGCAACTCTCACTGCTGTCTCATAAGCCGCAATGTTAATTTTGAGCCGAATATTCCGGAAAATAGCAGACGGTAACTGATTTGTCTCTCGCTCTCCCGCCCTCATTTTGCACTCTCCAGAAATAAAAACGACATGACCGCGTTCAGCAACTCCTCCCCTTCACTCACCATACAATTATTTTGACGATAACCCTCACAGTTTTTTCAGAAATCGCAGGAGTTTGAGAGGTGTTTTCCCATTCATTCCCTATGGGGGACATTTTCGTCTCTGTCCCTGGTCCTGATACAGCATGTCTGCAGCCATTTCAAGCTGTTCCTGCCTTTAACTTTTCACCTTTCAGCCTTTTTTCACCTTTTTAATCTCTTTCTGCCCCCATACTCTGCAACTTTTCGGCCTTTTTCAGTCGTTTTTCACCTTTTTAAGCTCTTTCTGGCTTTAACTTTCCTCCTCTTCAGTCTTTTTTCACCTTTTTAATCTCTTTCAGCCCCCATTCTCTGCAACTTTTCGGCCTTTTCAGTCGTTTTTCACCTTTTTCGTTCCTAAAGCTCGAGATTTTGACTCTGCTCCTGTGGTGACGTTACCACAGGAGGCTACTTGCATAAGCATCGGCTCACAGCCGTCCTCAGCCAGACTTATCTGAGTGAGCATGCCGAATCTGCTTATTTCTCTGTCATTTTCACTATAGGCTTACAGATAAAAACAGCTGCATAGTCAACATGCAGCGAGGCATTACCAAATGAACACAGATTAATTCGTCCTGAACGGACATAATAACAGCCAGTCTCGTGCCAGAAATGCCTGCAATACATGAAAACGGGGAATGACGGAGCGGAGTCCATAGAAAAACAAAGCACACACAGTATTCCGCCCTCCCACAGACCGCGCTGATGCGCTAGCACACTGCCAATCAGAACGGCCATTCAGCTGGCACACAACCAATCAGAGAATCCAAAAGCTTCAGATGTCCAACGGTTGGGCCGGTGTGTTTCTGCCTTTAAGCTCTTTCTGCCTTTATCTTTTCATCTTTCAGCCTTTTTTCACCTTTTTAAGCTCTTTCAGCCGTCTTACTCCACAGCCTTTTGAGCCTTTTCACATATTCATCTTTCTGCCTGTTCAACTCCTTCAAACTTTTAACCTCACGTTCAACAATTACAATGGTCAACTTTTAAACTCTTTTAGCCCCCTTAAGCTTTTCTGCCCTTTCAACTTTTTAAAATTTCCATCTTTCTGCCTTTTCAACTCCTTCAAACATTCAACTTCATGTTCAGCTATCAGTTTTCAACTTTTTAAACTCTTCCAGCCCTCTGCAGGTTTTCTGCCTTTTCAGCCTTTTTTCACTTTTTTAAGCTTTTTCAGCCCTCTTGCTTTACAGCTTTTCAGATATTCATCTCTCTGCCTTTTCAGCTTCATCATACATTCAGCTTCATTTTCAGCTACAGAAACTGTTCAGCTATCAATATGTTCAACTTATTAAGCTCGTTCAGCCTTTAAGTGTGCAACTTTTTCAGCTTTTCTGCATTACATTCAGCAGATTTCGCTTCAGACTTCAGCATTCACACTGTATTTTAGTAGGAAATGCAAATTTTTCTAGTTATTATTCTTCTTCCGTAAGTTTTTTGTCCGTTTTCAACTCCTTCAAACTTTGCCCGATTCAAACCATTCGAACATCAAAATGTTCAGCTTTTTAAGGACATTACTACTATTACTATTGGCTTTTCTAACTATTATACTTTTCGAAATATTAAGCTTTTTCCGCAATTTTTTTTCAATTTTTCCCCATTCATCCTTATGGGGATTTTTTCAAATTTCATTCTCCTATAACTTCAGCATACGTTCAGCTATTCAAACCATTCAAATATTAAAATGTTCAGCTTTTTCAACTCTTTCAGCCATGAGCTTTTCCAGCTTTTCAACTTCGGCGGTGGAGGTGTTTTCCCATTCATTCCTTATGGGGGACATTTTCGTCTCTGTCCCTGGTCCTGATACAGCATGTCTGCAGCCATTCCATTGCCTTTTTTCACCTCTTTAAGCTCTTTCTACCTTTAACTTTTCACCTTTTCAGCCTTTTTTCACCTTTTTAATCTCTATCTGCTCCCATACTCTGCAACTTTTCTGCCTTTTTCAGTCGTTTTTCACCTTTTTAAGCTCTTTCTGCCTTTCCCTTTCCACCTTTCCAGTCTTTTTTCACCTTTTTAAGCTCTTTCTGCCTTTAATTTTCCACCTTTTCAGTCTTTTTTCACCTTTTTAATCTCTTTCTGCTCCCTTACTCTGCAACTTTTCAGCCTTTTCAGTCGTTTTTCACCTTTTTAAGCTCTATCAGACCTCTTAGCCTTTTCAGATATTCATCTTTCTGCCTTTTCAACTCCTTCAAACATTCCGCTTCATGTTCAGCCATGAAAATGTTCAACTTTTTCAACTTTTTCAGCCCTTTTCAACTTTTCTGTCTCTTCATCTTTTTAAAATATTCATCTTTCTGCCTTTTCAGCTTCTTTATACATTCAGCTTCATGTTCAGCTACAGAAACTGTTCAGCTATTCATTATTTTAAGCTCTTTCGGCCTTGACCTTCTCAACTTTTCAGCTTTTCGACTTTTTCAGCTTTTCGGAAGTACATTCAGCAGATTTCGCTTCAGACTTGAGCATTCACACTGTATTTTCGTAGGAAATGCAAATTTTTCGAGTTATTCATCCTCCTTCCGTTTTTGGCACTTTTCACGGCCCGCACCGTTGAGCGCACACAAACAAATTATATATCAAAACGTGCGGCTCGATCGGACTCGGTGTGCTATTACTTTTCTCTTCCGAATAATAATTTAAACTGCGATAAATTTCCCATAAGGAATGAATGGGACGAGGTCAAAAAAGTCGCAAATCTGCAATGTTTTTCAAATATCTCCTGCTCTGGCATACGTTCACCTAGAAACACCATTCAAACTTTAAAATGTAGGCACAAGTCTTGTCTATTTGAATTGTATTTGAACTTTTTTCCTACGATGTATAGTTTTTGAACTCTGACCCCTTAATGATGGTGAGTGATTTTGGAAAAATTCAGGGTTTTCAATGAGTGTGTACGGCGGAATGTTCGTGCAGCAGAGTGGCAGGGGCCAACTGACACAGTGGCAGAAACTAAAAAATTATCTCAGAAATTTTCTCTTTCCGTGATGATCCCACAAATGTCACTCAAAAACAGTGATATTTTCAAAAGTTGTAGCCACACCTGTCTTCTTTCTCCCAATGTGTCTACTTTATCAGTAGGATTTACGGTTTTTGAAATATTGGCCTCCAACCGACAAGAGTAGCTCTCAACAGTCCCATTCACTCCAATGTAAATCGGGGCGAGGATTTTCCAAACTGCACCTTTTTTAAACTCGCTCGTATTTCCACATTTCTGAAGCTAGGACCACAAAACTTCATGAGTGTCTTCCTTAAGGCCTTTCTGGCTCGATCGTGAAAAAAAATTGCCGATATCATGTATGATTTTGACTAAATAGCACTAGTTTAACGTCCTGGATTTGAGGCAGAAATCACTCTCAAATCTGCCTGGGACGGCCGTTGCTACGGGCCCTCACCAACCGTCACCTAGCAACCGAGATCAGCTGGGCCAACAGAGAGAGTGACAGACAGACAGACACACAGACAGACACACATGCACACACACACACACACACAGTCACATGCACACAAACGCATGCAGACAGACACACACACACACACACAGACAGACACACACAGATTATTAATCAGTTTTCTAGAACTTTCATGTTCTGTAAACTTTCCCATAAGGAATGAATGGGACAAGTCAAAAAATCACAGACACAGAGAGACAGAGAGACACTCACACACACACACACACACACTCACATGCACACAAACACACACACACACACACACAAAGTGAATGAGACCAGGTTAAAAGATCGAAAGGAAGATTTCAAATATCGACATCTCTGGCATACTTTGACCGAGACACACCATTCAAACTTTAAAATGTAGATAAAAGTCCAATTTATCAACGTGGGATTCAACTTTTGCTTTAGCTTTCATGGTTTTTCTTCGTCACGGGGCAAAGCGCACAGACCTCTCTCGCGATTCCCCAGCAGGGAATTGTCTAGTTCAGTTTATTCTAAATGTAACTTCTCTAAAGCAACTTCAGCTTCAACTTCAGCTTTACCTTTCATACATGAATGCTGCCAGAGCAAAATTAAAAACAATAAAAATAAAACACACAACAATAATTCAATGAGTAAAAAGCAGACAGATTAAAAAAATTCAAAGGCATAGAAATAACAATAACTACAAGAGTGATCAAAAGGCTAGTGGATGAATAAAAGATAATTAAATAGGTTCAAGTATGGAGTAACAAGTAAATATATGTAAAGCAGGACATACAAATTGAGTGACATAGAATAAATAACATAAAAGAAAAAGAACTAAATGTCGAGGCACCCTAGTTAAAAGTCAGGCCAAAAAGATATGTATTTAGATGCTGTTTAAAAGTGTCCGCAGAGGTGGACTCCCTCAAATCCAGAGGCAGACTGCTCAAGAGGGGGCCATAGTGTCTGAAAGCTGACTCCCCATATGTTTTTCCAGATATCTTTGGGACATCCAGGAGGCCAGCTGCTGAGGATCTGAGGAACCTGCTGGGTGCATATCTATGAAGCATGTCAGAAAGATAAGATGGTGCCTGGCCATTATTGATTTAAAAACTAGTAAAAGGATCTTAAAATGCCGCATTTTTAACTAGTTGTAGGTGGCCAATGGCTTTTTTAGGAAGACCAGAAAGGAGTGCATTACAATAGTCCAGCCTAGAGGTTATAAAAGCATGCATCAGTATTTCTGTGTCAGCCCGCAAGAGAAATGCCCTGACCTTGGCAATGTTTCTCAAATGATAAATAGATATTTTGGTGACATTTCAAATGTGTGTATCAAATCAGAGATCAGCGTCTAGGATGATACGAAGGTTTTTCACCTGGTTTTCGGTATGAAGCCCTAGTGACTTTAGGTGCAGACATTTGCTCTCTCCAGGCTTTTCCCCAAATATTATGACCTCTGTTTTGTCCTCATTCAGCTGGATGAAGTTCTGTGACATCTATGTATTCATGTCAAGTAAGCAGTTTACTAAGCTATCCAGTGGGCTTAGATCTTCTGAGGATACAGAAACATATAACCGGGTGTCATCTGCATAGCTGTGAAATTCAACATTGTGCTTTCTTGTGTATAGATTAAAAAGGACTGGGCTTAGAACGGAGCCTTGTGGGTCCCCACAGGTTATATCCATTTTCTCTGAGGAGGAGTCACCCATGGAAACAAAGAACTCCCGGCCAGTCAGATATGACTTGAACCAATCTAAGACCATTCCTAAGAGACCAACCCATTGTCTATGGATAAGAATTTTGTGGTCGACGGTGTCAAAGGCTGCACTGAGGTCAGGGAGAACCAGAACTGAAAGGTTATTTAAGTCAATGTTCTTAGGTTGTTTACTACTTTGAACAATGCAGTCTCTGTGCTATGTTGGGCTCCAAAACCGAACTGAAAAGTCTCAAAGATGTCATTATTTTTTTTATTTTTTTTAAGTTTGTACTTAATTAAATATGACTTTTTCTAAAATCTTAGCTAAAAAAAGAGAGCTTAGATATGGGTCAGTAATTATTAAAATCTGAGGAATCCAAGTTACTTTTTTGAGAATGGGTCTAGCCATGGCAGTCTTTAAAGCATCAGGGAAAGTGTCAATGAGTAAGGAGTGGTTTATAATCGTTAATAATTCCTCAGAAAGACAATTAAGAACAATTTTAAAAAATGGGGTCTGTATGGGATCAAGTGAGCAGATAGAGGGTTTTAAGTCAGAGACCACCTTACTAATTATTTTGGTATCCACCAGAGTAAAAGAGTGCAAGGCATTTTTAACGTGCGTAGTGCTTTCTAAGCTGTTATGGGACACTGATTCATATTATTTCTGATTATAGTTGACTTACCGTTAAAATGCACTGCGAATTCACTGCACTTTGTTATGGAGAAAAAATCACTGGGGCAGGTAGAAATGGGGTCAGTCTGTCAGTGGTTGTAAAAAGTAATCTGGGGTTTGTTCTGGTTCTTATTTATGAGTTTAGAGAAATGAGCCTGTCTGGAATTTCTCAGCGCCTTATTGTATTATGAAAGTTGGTCACATAGACCAGTGGTTCCCAACCTGGGTGGCGCGCCTCCCACGGGGGGGGGGGCGCCAGCAGAGATCGCAGTGGGGGCGCACGACTTTGTCTGCTCTGAGGTTGACTTTGGTTAAAGTTATATTTGTGCAACCCTCTGAGGTCGATTGACG